>OY282643.1:39552259-40152259 GCA_958299015.1 Tetanocera ferruginea
ACAAGTCACTCCTGACAAGATTTGTGTTTTATTTATAAACAGTGAGTTTTATTAACTTACTGTATTAAGTTCACCATTTGAAGATAATGCCTTGCAAATTTTTGAAAATTGTATTACTTCAGATCATGAACCTGTTGAAGTCAATAAGGAACTATATATTTCTGATTATTTTCAAGATGCCATTACTAGAGGGTTCTGGATCAGTGAATATAAAAATGATGTCAAACGTGAATATTTATGAGTTTACTTACATCAGTAAATTCTTTAACTGTTTACTAAAAACTCATTTTAAATTATACTCAGTGGTGAAATTTTAAACCGGCCAAAGTTCACTAAGCCTTAATGCGAAATCAGAATTTTAAACGGAATCTCAATTATACATACCTAACTTTTTACAAATCGAAAAACTATTTAAATGGTTGCTTTTCAAATGTGAAAAGTTGATTTAAAGTTTTTAAACGTGCTTGATTTTGCAGCCATTAATGTTGAATTACCGTTAAAAAACAAATGAATAACAACATTTCTAAATCAAACGTAGACCAGAAATTATGACCAACTCTTCTATAACATTTTGCAGCATTATTTATTTCTGTCCTAATCGCCTTTAAGCACCGCCTTTGTTGGTCATAAAACAAAAACATGGCCAAAACCACAAGAAGTAAAGCCTCATAACTCCTTATTTGTGCTTGAAAATAAATAACCCGCAGTATTTTAGCTACCTACCTACTTCGTTAATAATCATAAAATTCCTGCATGAAAATCTGTTGAAAACTGCGTACTGTACTCTATCGTTACGCAGAACATTAGTCAAAGATTTATGACTGGAATACAGCTGAAAAGTTAATCGCTTGAAAGGTTTTCCAACTAAATTCACAACTTTACATCGAATGAATTCAAGAAGCTGCTACGTCGAGTTGCCAGGCGACACTGACGACACACGAGGTGGCAAGGACTACGACGATGGCTACGACGACGTCAGGATGCTGGCACAAAAAAAAGAATAAAACAACGTTAATCGAAACGAAGAGAAAAAAAAAAATGCCAAGAGCCAATTACTAAAAATAGTTTTCTGTGATGACGGTAAGTTTGACGTGCATATAAACATGTTGTCATGCATGAAAGGATGCCGAAGGTAATTTGAACTTTTGCCAAGAGTAAAAGAAACCGAGTTTTGAACTATTTGTGCGCAATAAACATACAGTTTGAGTAACAATTTTTGCTGATGATGTCGAGTACAGACGCGACAAAGCTTGCGGTTTCAATGTCATTAGGACAAAACTTGAATTGACTGTTTAGGTAAACTGCTTGTGAAGTGGAACAAGTGAAATGCTGGCTTTGGGACATTCTTGTAGAAATTAATGCATATATCATTTTAATGGTTTTTTGTTTTTCATAACATGTGACATTAATTATAGTTTCTAATACCATGGGTAGAATTTTAAAAATACTCACAGGGATCATGTTCATATTTTTAAGTCATAAGCAGGGCTCGGATTATGATGATATGTCATCTTTTTAATTTTATTGTCATTTTTTGTTAATTTTTGATTTTATATCATTTTTGCTAGATTTTGTCATTTTTTTCTTATTTTTTATGTCATATTTAATTTTATTTGTTTAATTATTAGTTTTTTTTAATTAAAAAAAATAAGAATATACTTAAAAAAGTAAAAATTTATTAAAATTTTCAATATTTCAATGTGGCAATTCTATATGCAAGTACATACCCTGCAAACATTTTTAATCGCCTGAGAATCTCCAGCGAATCGCTTGGAAGATGAAACGATCGCCGGCGAGCTCTTCTGAGAGTCTTCCGGGAATCGCCGAATGTAAGCAGCTGAAGCCATAAAAGCGATTCGCCGGGAAGATTCGCTGACGAATTGCCAAGAGGAGTCTTAAGCGATTCGCCTGGAAGATTCGCGAACGATTCGCCGAGAGGAGTCTTAAGCGATTCGCCGGGAAGATTCGCCTACGAATCGCCGAGAAGAGTCTTAAGCGATTCGCCTGGAAGATTCGCGAACGATTCGCTGAGAGGAGTCTTAAGCGATTCACCGGGAAGATTCGCCAACGAATCACCGAGAAGAGGCTCAAACGCTTCGCCCGGAAGAGTCGCGCACGAATCGGCAGAAGGGGCTTAAAGCGATTCGCCGACAAGAGTGGCAAAGAAATCGCTTTAGAGGTCCTTAGCGATTTGTTGCAGAGCATCGTTGTTGAACGTTACAAGTTGTGGCAAGTTTGAACTAGCGGGCTCTTCAGACGTTGTTTTATCCCAGTTTCATGAAGTTTTTAAAAGTTAAATTTTTGGATTAATTTAAAAGATTTTTCAGAGCCTGCTTCATTTTACAATGATAGATTTTGAAAAAGCCATCTTCCAAAGATCGCCGGAATGAGCTTAGGAAGAGCTTAGGAAAGAGCGAAAGAAGATTTTGAACATTTTTTTTCAATCGCGCATTCATCGCTTGGGCGATCGAAAAGCGATCCATCTTCCAACGATCGCCGAAATGAGTGAAGGAAGACTTTTAAATTTTTTGAGAATCGTGCATTCATCGCTTCGGCGATCGAAAAGCGATCCATCTTGCAAAGAACCCTAAGGCGAATCGCTAGCGCGTCGCTAAATGTTCCAATCGTCTTCCAAATGTTTGCAGGGTAGCTATGCTGTTTGAACATGTATTTGTTTTTTATTCTGACAAATACAGCTCACGGCCTGTGAATAGGGGCTTCCGCAAGATCTAACATATTGGACGACAAAGTCGGATGGAAAACTAATTGAACAATTTGATGGATCTTTCGAATGATCCAACTTGTTGAACGACATCATTAATTGCAAACTGGAAAATGTCAATTACACCAGTATATGCAAATTATTTAATACATCCATGTCTTTACTTTGGCCTGATGGTTTGTACAAAAATCTTTTATAATTTTTTTTTTTAAATTTTATTAATTATTTATTATTTCATCTGTAACGCAGGTATAAAACATGAGGATGTGCTGCTTTTTCTAACGAATGGAGCTCCGTATGTGGTCAAGGCAGTCAAATCTATCAGAAGTCTCTACCCAAAATTAGTGCATATCACTTGCTTAGTACATGGTTTGCACAGGGTTGCGGAAAAAGTTAGATCTAACTTCCAGTTGGTTGATGCACTAATAGCAAACACTAAGAAAGTGTTAATTAAAGCGCCATTATGCAGAGAAAGTTTTAGAGCTTTGTCCCCTGATATACGCCTACCACCAGAACCAATTTTAACGAGATGGGACTCATGGTTAATATGCTTGTTTTAAATATGCTCCTCTTGTGAGTGTCGACGTAGAGAGAAGTTTTTCAATGTTTAAAAACATTTTAAGTGACAATCGAAGATCATTCCTATTCGATAATTTAAAAAAATATTTAGTTATTTAATGCAACGCAAACAAAGACAAAAATTAAATAAAAAAAAAATTATTTTTATTAAATTTATTATAATACTTTTAATTTAAAGGCATTTTTTAAAATTTTTTGGGTAATTTTTAAGGTTTTTTTAGGGTTTTTATCATTTTATTTCGGTTATTTTTCATTGTTTTTTAGGTCATCACAATCCGAGCCCTGGTCATAAGTTTAAAAGTTACATTTTTTGTTTAAAGGATCTCCTTTGTTTCGTTGCCATAGAACGGTCCAAGTACCATGATAAGGTCGGCACAAGGACGGTATAATATTTCCTTATAATTTTTAATATATCCTAAAATTTTACATGAACATATTTTATTCGGCCCATAAATAATATTTTTGGCCTGCAAACAATATTTCCAAAGAAATTTGCAATATCAATGTTTTTCCTTAGTATTGGAAACATTACAAAATTTCACGTGTATTTTTCATTTGTTATGAAATTGCGTATATCAATGTTTTTCCTTAGTATTGGAAACATTACAAAATTTCACGTGTATTTTTCATTTGTTATGAAATTGCGTAGGATGATTTCTAAAAACCAATTCTACTCCAGCTCAACTTCTCTGTAGCAGAGATTCAAATCAGTTCGTAACAAAATTTCGCGTTTCTAATTAAATTAAACAAATAATATTGCCATCAATTCACACAAAAATGTACACGCACACATACACACTCATGTGCATAACACATATATCTACATATGCACATAACTGGATACACGTTATCATTATCATGTTTGCATTCGAAAATTTAATGCTAATTGATTTTTAATCCATTTTATTTGTTTGCCCAAATTTTCCATTTAAACCGGCTTAATAACTAGATTTTCTCTACGAACTGCCTAAATACTGTATCAAGCAAATAATAAACATACAAACAGGGTGTATGTTTGTTATAATCATATTAATTTATAATCACTTAAAAATAATTATGTTGTATGAACAAACGAACTTACGGAAAATGTGTGTTAACACCCTGTTAGCTGTTTGTTTAGATAAACACACACACACACACAAGCTGGTTGTTTGAGTTTCAGTTGTGTATCAAAAACCCGAAACTCACACAACTTAACTTAATTACATACACAAAAAGTAAACACATTTGAAATTTTAACACTGTATAACAAATCGCAAGTTTCATCAAAAACGACAGAGACTTCGCTCAATGGTTTATGGTAGCAGAGCCAAAGAAGAATATTGATTGGGTAATGGCGCTGTGAGGGTTAAGGCTTGATTAATATTTAAAATGGATTTTAAGTTAACAGTACATTTAGCAAGTTGTTAAATACAGGTTTGAGGCAAAATTTTAAATACATGCGTTTGATATGGTTTTTGTGTTGATGGACTTAAAATCAAATTTTATGAGAATTATATTTATGCTAGCATAGAAGCCTATCATACGACAGGTCGTATTGAATATAATTAAGTAGCAGACGGTATGACAACATTTTAACATTCACCTCAAATGTTGTTATGTACCAATCGTCGACAATGCGTCCTTACCCATAAATATCAAATAAATTTTGTGGGCATACTTTCAGGTTGACAAATTTTCAATATAAGAAACCACTATTATCGCAAAAAAGAACAGTAGTTTTGATATAAAATACAAATCATTTTCCTTAAGCTTAAAGAGTAGCCTTTTTATAGTGTTCTAAATTTTGGGGTTGTATGAGAGATAGGCGTGTTCGTGGGTGGATGACATCCATTTTCTAACACGCCTTTATTTTAATATAAAATGAATAAATATCTAATTTTACTTTTGAAAGATCGACAGAAGCTTATTTATATAGTTTTAAATTTTTGCTTTACATGGGAGGTGGGCGTGTTCGTTGGTAGATGATGCCCATTTTTCGAACACGCCTTAGTTATGATATGTAGTGAATAAATACCTAATTCTATTTATGCTGCTGTGACATAAGCCTCTTTACATAGTTTTAAATTTTGGGGTTGTATCGGAGGTGGGCGTGTTAGTTAGTGAATGACGCCCATATTTCTAACACACTTCATATTTGATATAGACCACATAAATACCGAGTTTCAATTTTTTAACTTACTGTGGTTGTATGGGAGGTAGGCATGGTTTTCATCCGATTTGGCCCATTTTCGAAATTACTTCTCAGAAAAAAACTCAAATATCGAATATCATAACCATAGATTGAAAATTATGGGTGTAATCGTGTCTACAGACAGACAGGCGGATAGGCAGATGGACAGACAGACGGACAGACGGAGAGATAGATGGACAGACAGACGGTCAGACGGACAAATAGACGTACATGGCTAAATAAACTCAGGTGGTGATGCTGATCAACAATATATATACTTTACTATACCTACCACACCTCCTTATGGGCGTTGTTGCGGACTCTGCAGATCATCCAGCCATCTCTGGTTTTCCCGATTTCCGTCAGTTGTGACGTTAAACTTCTGACTGCCGTTCCAGCTTACCCTGCCGTTTTTTTTCGTTTTTTATTCCTTCTGAAGGGCTATTGGTTCAAGGGCTGTTCGTACTCTTCGAGTGTGGCATCTTTCCCAGGGAAATGATCTACTTCACTTGAGGAGGACAGGTTCAATGTTCGCTTTTGAACAGCAAATTGCTGAACTCGTATATTCTTTGGTGGCTTGGTCGTTTGTCGCCGTTCCGCTCGTTCGCCCTTTTAGAGCTTGCCTTGGATACGCTCGAAAATATCGGATAGGTTCGACAATTCTTGTGAGAGGCGGAATTGTGATGATTTGAGGACTCTATGTTTACTTTTCGTACTTTGATGCCTTCTGTATGTACTTCTCTTGCGAGGTCTGCATACTCAACTTTAGAGAGGTGGATAAGTCTATTTATGTCGTGGTGTACGTTTGTTATACTCTTTACATATTCTACCAGTTTCAGCTAGTTCACCAATGTTCTACTTCAGCTTGCCCATTTTTGCAGTGAATGGGTCTACTCTACTCTTATGTTTGCTTCTGCAGTTGTCTTAATCGCACACTCTCTGAGCTGTGCCTGTAAGCCTCCTGGAGTGCCTTTTGTGAGCGATCGTTATAGTTTCGAGCTCAATTTGAATGTGTTCTCTGTGGAGTTATTGCTGCTCGCAGCTCTAAGTGGTGTAGCGGCCGACTGCGCCATCGCTGCAGCAGTGTTGAATGGAGAAATGTAGGTTGGGGCCTCCAGAATCTGTGCTCCAACCGTTAGAGTGCTCACGGGTGGACTTCCATTACTGTGGCTGCCACCTGTAGTAGTTATATTATTAGCTAACATTTCTAGAAAAATATTTATTTTCAGGGTGACCTTCCTGTGACCTTTTATACCTACGAACAGTTTTAAATACTGTCGACCGCTACGTTAGAGATACATACTAGAAAGCTAACCACTTGGAGTCAGACTTTTACAGGTTTTTATTTTTTAATAATTTTTTTATTTGATTATTTTTTTATTTTGTTTTGGTTGTTTCTTATGATTTTTTATTTATTTAAGTATTTTTTTTTTTTTTTATTTTATTATATGAAAAATAACAATGAATTATTATTTTACAAAGTAAGGGAGGAGCGCTAGCTGCCAGGGCTTTCGGCTCTTAAGTATTTTTATTTTTTTTATTTTGTGAGTTAAGTTAAGTATAACTCCTTTAAGTTATTTTTATGTTCGGGTGTGTTTTAATTTTTTTTAACTGTTATATAATGTTTTTTTAGCAATTTTTGTTTTTTAGCTATTTTTGTGTTAGTCTGACCAGACTTTGTGGGCCAGAAGCTTCTGGGTTTTAAGTTTTAAAAATTTTTTTATATTTTTTTTAATCAATTTATATTTCTTATTTTGTTGTTACTGTTGTTTTTTATGTTCTTTTATTTATTTAAGTATTTTTAGTTTTTCATTTTGTAAAAGTTGTTTTTTAGTTATTTAATTTTTATAGTCGAGTTTCCTGTTTTTTTTTCTTTCTTTTATATAATTTTTTTAGCTATTTTTTAGTTAGTCTGACATGCTTCTGGGTTTTTATTTTTAATAATTTTTAAAGTTTTTTTTTGTGTTTTACTCTTTGTATATTTTTGTTTTATGTTTTTATGGTTTTTTTTTAATTTATTTAAGTATTTTTTGTTTTTTATCTTTTTAAAGTTTTTTTATGTAATTCTGACAATGAGTCAGATGCTTCTGGGTTTTTATTTTTAATAATTTTTTACGTTTTGATTTTACTTTTTTTTAGTTTTTATGTTGTTTGTATGGTTGTTTTTTTTATTTATTTAAGTTTTCTTAGTTTATTATTTTTGAAAGTTTTTTTTTATTTATTTTATTTTTATTCAGGTTTTGCATTTCTTTTATGGAATTTTTTAGCTTTTTATGTTTTTAGCTATTTTTGTGTTTTTTTTTTTGTTTCTGTTTATATCAAAGGATATGTTTTTAAATACTGCCGACACGTATGATACAGACGCAGACCAGGGAGCCGCCCATCTGGGGCAGACATGCCTCAGGTATTTTTGAGCCTCCGTGCGTGTATGTTGTGTTATGTTAGATTTTGTTATGTTATGATATGTTAGGTTATGTTATGATATGTTATGTTATGTTATGTTATGTTATGTTATGTTATGTTGTTATGTAATGTTATGTTATGTTATGTTATGTTATGTTATGTTATGTTATGTTATGTTATGTTATGTTATGTTATGTTATGTTATGTTATGTTATGTTATGTTATGTTATGTTATGTTATGTTATGTTATGTTTTGTTATGTTATGTTATGTTATGTTATGTTATGTTATGTTATGTTATGTTATGTTTTGTTATGTTATGTTATGTTATGTTATGTTATGTTATGTTATGTTATGTTATGTTATGTTATGTTATGTTATGTTATGTTATGTTATGTTATGTTATGTTATGTTATGTTATGTTATGTTATGTTATGTTATGTTATGTTATGTTATGTTATGTTATGTTATGTTATGTTATGTTATGTTATGTTATGTTATGTTATGTTATGTTATGTTATGTTATGTTATGTTATGTTATGTTATGTTATGTTATGTTATGTTATGTTATGTTATGTTATGTTATGTTATGTTATGTTATGTTATGTTATGTTATGTTATGTTATGTTATGTTATGTTATGTTATGTTATGTTATGTTATGTTATGTTATGTTATGTTATGTTATGTTATGTTATGTTATGTTATGTTATGTTATGTTATGTTATGTTATGTTATGTTATGTTATGTTATGTTATGTTATGTTATGTTATGTTATGTTATGTTATGTTATGTTATGTTATGTTATGTTATGTTATGTTATGTTATGTTATGTTATGTTATGTTATGTTATGTTATGTTATGTTATGTTATGTTATGTTATGTTATGTTATGTTATGTTATGTTATGTAATGTTATGTTATGTTATGTTATGTTATGTTATGTTATGTAATGTTATTTTATGTTATGTTCTGTAATGTTATGTGAGGTTATGTTATGCTATTATATGTTATGCTATGTTATGTTATGTTATGTTATGTTATGTTTTGTTATGTTTTGTTATGTTATGTTCTTGTTATGATATGTTATGGTTAGTTATGTTATGTTTATACCATGTTAATAACAGAAAAATCAGGCATAGAAATCATCCATAAGATTTTTATTTGTTGAACTGTGTTTTATTATTAAGAATTATTAAGAAATTTTTGATGACTGATATGATGATTTTATAATGAAAAAAATAGCTGTTTTTGCCAAATTTTTCTTCTCTCTTCTTTCTTGTAGTAGTTATAAAGAAAACTATAATTCTTATTAATTTAGCAAAAAATTATTTTGCAATAGAGTTGGACCATGAAGCATGAAACTTTTCTTTTAAATTTTAAAATATTAGAACTAAATGTTAGTCTAAAAATAATATCTCCCACGACATTTTAACATTTAACTCTTAACTATTATTACAGTCTGGTGGCACTTTTGGCTAAAATTATAATTAAATATTTTAGAAAATAGAGAGTGAGAAAAACTTCAATAGACATCTTCGTGTGCCTCAGCACTTTATCATTGCTAACATTAACACATAAAATGTGAAAAATCTACATAATATTTTTGTGAAAAAATTTCATTAACAACGATGACGAGTGCCAATTACAATGACAAAGTAGCAGACAAAAGAAAAACAAAAAAAAAAAAATATAAAGAGAGAAAACCACAATAAATAAACAAAATACAAAGAATGGCGGCCGGTTGGTATGAAAAAGGACCTTGATGAGTTCTTAACATATGTATATGTAAATAAGTTTGTATAGGTTGGAATGAATTTTGTCTCTGAGCGAGTGTGTGTGTGTGTGTATATGTGCATGTGTGCATAAATTACGTTTGTGAAAAAATGTGTTGTGAAATGGTAAGAGATGGACATTGAATAATGGTTGTTTATTATGTTGTTTAAAGTCGCTATAAATGAGATGTAAAGCTATGAGAAAGCTTTTCTTGCATAAGAACGCTTTTATTTGTAAATTATTTAAATATTAAGTCAGAAATAAATATGTGAAAAAATAGTTTAATATCAAAGCTAAGCTATGCGATACAAAGATTAATCATTAGAAAAAAAAATTGAGAGCTTTTTATGATATTTTCATAAACTGCTTAGCTCGTGCTTACTTTGTGCTTCCTTTATGCCTGCTTTCCTCTTGTTTTCCTCTACTCTCAAAAGACGTCTCATATGAAATATAAGCTGAGATAATTAAAACATCGACTATTCTATGGTATTATTTAAGTTGACAAGGATGCAAAAAGCCTAGTCATGAGTAAATAATAAGAAACGTGAATGAAGACTATGAATGACACAGTAACTTCCTTTGGGATTTGACAGTAATTGATGACTTTCACATGCATCAAAAGAGTGTGTGTGTGTGTGTGTAAATCTTCGTATGTAAAAGTCAAATGTGTGAGTGACATTTTTCAAATTATCCTGTTTTTAAGGGTTTATTTAAACAGTTTATTTTAACATGCTATGTGTTGGCTGATGATAGCTGACAGTTGTGCGCAAAGAAATGGCAGCTTTATTGGATTTATTTGCCATAAAACCTGTTTTAAGGCAGATATATGTATATGTTGAATGTCATATTGGAAGTAGTTGGTTTAAAAAATTAACGGTTTTATTTAGTTAAAACTATTTCTTTTTAAAAATGTCTGTCTGAATATATTTTAACTCAGCTTTAAACTCAAATTCTGTTGAAATATTTCACACTTCACTTTTTTTTAACAATTTTTTTTTAAGCTAACGCTTGTTCACAGCAACCTTTATGAATATTTCGAATGCAACAATACCTGGCGTGCAATATTTTTGCGGACAATAAAATTAAGTATTCATTGTTAACAGCTGCATCGATGTGCATTACACAACCCCCCACCCCCCCATCACCCTGACAATTCAATATGAATTTTTGAAAAACTTTTAAAACTTTTATTTCACCTCCTTTTTGTTCTGACATTTTATATTTTTATATCGTCGTCATCATTTAAAATTTTCACATTGCATAAAAGTCGTGAAAATAGCAAAAAAAGAAGAAATTAATTCAACTTAAAAGGTTTTGTAATCAATGAAATTATTCATTGATGCATTTCAATGCAGACGAAATATTGTCAATGATTGGATATAAAAAAAAATATATTCAATGGTAATAAAATGGCGTAAATAATATTAGTTAGAATACATTAGAGCTGCCATGGAGAAAATAAAAAATTTCTACTCAGTTCTGCACGCACTGTATTATGCTATAAATAGAGATGAAATTTTGAAAAACAGATTTTATGCTTAATTTGGAATTAAAAAGAGAAGCTAAAACTATGATTTTGATTTATGTTTAGACTGTTAGTAAAATAAAATAAGCAAAAAACTGTGAATTTAATAAAATGCAAAAAAGTCAAACTTTACGAATCACTGAACATGACCAAAGCGTTGTCGGGGTATGCTTAGAGATTATTAAGAGAACAATACAAAAAATGTGAATTAATATTGAATTATATTGTAATTATTTTTAAATATAAATATAATCATATTCCATATAATTAATATCCAAAGAGATTTTTTTTATTATAAATTCGTCCTAGTTCAATAAACCGATCATGACGAATAAAGGTTATGTCAAAAGGTCTTAAAAAGTATTGAATTGGCAAAGGGCCTTCCTGACCTTTTAAAAGGAAAATAACATAATATAAAAATTCCATTTTTTAGTCAATATAAAATTTGATTTGAGTTTTTCTCAAAAGTAAAATTCCATCAATAATTCATTGCATGCATTATTAAAAAAAAACAAATTGACCATTTCAGTCCTTGAAAGGACTTTGACCGAGCTTCTTATGATCAATTGTGTTGTGTGTGTTATTGAATGTTTGCACACAATTGACCGAGAACTGGACATACATACATGTTTTATGCCGATTCCGAACGGCTAAGGTTTATGTTGTCAAGAAGTTTCACATGACATTATTTACTCTCTGAGGTTTGCTATTATCTGCAGAGAGGCGATGACCGATCAGGAAATATTTTTATTAAAAAAACTTCTCGCCGCTACTGGGAATCGAACTCGTGCTCCGAGCATGCAAAGCCACACACGTAACCTGCATGCCACGATCGCCACAAGAGGAACATGAAGCATTCATAATTTTTGAAATTTAAGCTCATAAAATTCATGTACAAATACGAGCAAAACAAAAACTGGTTATGAGATAAGTGAAAAATGCATGAATCTCATGTACATAAACAAGGTAATGAGTTGAGATGAGCCATGTTACAGCAGGAAAATATTAATGTGAAGCAGTTAAGGAGTTAACAGACTTTGGCACCGCCAATGTCAGCCTGTAGATTAATTGAAGAGTGACAGTTGCTAGGTGCTACTATGGGCTCAGTAAGCAAATATATTGCAGAGCCCTCTCTCGAGCGACAAAGGTGTCATTCTCTAAGACTCTCACCATACCTGAGCTTTTCTATGGTGCTGATGCATGGGTGGTATTGCAAACAGATGCAGCCGCTATTGGTGTGGTCGAGTGTAAAGTTCTTAGCAAAATCTTTAGCCCTGTTCAAGTTGGCAGCTATTATCTTGATATTGGCTTAATTCAGAGCATAACAATTCAGCGACTACGTAGGCTGGCTCCATGTCACTCATATGGCTGAAGTAGCTTCTGCGAAAAAGATGTTTGAGATGAAATCTCAGGGTCGACGACAAAAGAGAGTATCACGCTGCCGATGGATTGACTTAGCCGAGAAAACCCTAAACGCATTGCTGAAATAAATCGGAGAAGGCCGATTTTTACTCAGAAAATAAAACTTATTTTTGCGAGTTTTATTTTTTTACTCAGAAAATAACACTTTTTTTTTATTTTTAATCTTTTACTCACAAAATAAGACTCTTGCAATTTTTATATCAACTCTGAAATTGGACTCTCGTTTAATGTTGTTTAATTATGGTTCTTTTTGTATGCCATATTTGGAGAAATAAGTTCAATTTTCCGAGTAACACTATAAAACTCAAAAAATTAGTTTTTATTTTCTGAGTAAAATATATATTACTCTAAAATAAGTTTTATTTTCTCAGTAAAAAGAAAATAAAACTCAAAAAATAAGTTTTACTTAAGAGCAAAAAAATAAAAATAAGAGCTATTTACTGAGTAAAAATATAAAACTTAAAACATAAGTTTTATATAAAAAAAAAAAACAAATTGGCCATTTCAGCCCTTGAAAGGACTTTGACCGAGCTTCTTAGGATCGATTGTGTTGTGTGTGTTATTAAATTTTTGCACACAATTGACCGAGAACTGGACCTACATGTTTTATGCCGACTCCGAACGGCTCATGTTCTCAAGAAGCTTTACATGGCATTATTTACTCTCTGAGGTTTGCCATTGTCTGCAGAGAGGTGGTGACCGATCAGAAAAATTTTTTATTGAAAAAACTTTTCGCCACGGCTGGGGATCGAACCCGGGCTCCGAGCATGCTAAGCCACACACTTAACCTGCATGCCACGGTCACCACAGTTTTATATCAGAGTGAAAAATAAAACTCAAAAATAAGTTTTATTCTGAACGTAAAAATATAGAAGCCATAAAAATAAGTTTTACTGTAGAGCGAACAAATGAAACTCAAAAATAAGTGTTATTTTCTGAGTAAAAATAAAAAACTCAAACAATAAGTTTTATTTCAGAGAGAAAAAATAGAGTTGTATATTCTCAGTTAAAAAGAAAACTCAACAAATAAGTTTTATTTCAGAGTGAAAAATAAAACTCAAAAATAAGTTTTATTCTGTACGTAAAAATATAGAAGCCATAAAAATAAGTTTTACTGTAGAGCGAACAAATGAAACTCAAAAATAAGTGTTATTTTCTGAGTAAAAATAAAAAACTCAAACAATAAGTTTTATTTCAGAGAGAAAAAATAGAGTTGTATATTCTCAGTTAAAAAGAAAACTCAACAAATAAGTTTTATTTCAGAGTGAAAAATAAAACTAAAAAAAAAGTTTTATTCTGTACGTAAAAATATAGAAGCCATAAAAATAAGTTTTACTGTAGAGCGAACAAATGAAACTCTAAAATAAGTGTTATTTTCTGAGTAAAAATAAAAAACTCAAACAATAAGTTTTATTTCAGAGCGAAAAAATAGAGTTGTATATTCTCAGTTAAAAAGAAAACTCAACAAATAAGTTTTATTTCAGAGTGAAACAATTCGGTTTTTCACTACTTGAAATAAGCACTTGTATCGTTGTATTCATATTTTCGTCGTATTCAAATTGTTTTTGTTTTCTATTTGAAAGATAAATCAAGCATACGAGTTCAACAAACATTTGTTTTTCCTTTCATATAGAAACCAAAAACAATTTGAATACGACTTGAATTCGAATACAACAATACAACTGTGTATTTCAAGTTGTGAAAAACCTAAAACATAACTAAAAACAAGTTGGTAAAGAAAGTCTAAAGTCGGTCTAGGCCGACTATGAAATACCCTAAACCTACTTTTCCAAAAAAAATAAATACTATTATTGTAAATGGGCGTGTCCGTGGGCGCATGAAGCCTATATTTTATATGCATTTAAATGTTGAAGAAAAATTTACACATACCAAGTTTTATTCCTATAGCTCACAGTTAATGCCTTTATTATGCTTTCGCTATGGGAGGTGGGCGTGTTCATGGAAGGATTACTCCCAATTTTTAAACACACCTTAGTTTTGGTATAAAATACATACATACCAAATTTAATTTCTCTATGACAAACATAACCTTATTTATTGAGTTTTAAACTTTTTGGGTTGTATGGGAGGTAGGCGTGTCCATAGGCGGATGACGTCCATTTTTCAAAAACGTCTTTGTCTTGTCATAAAAAACATATGTGCCAAATTTTAGCTCTGTAGGTTAAACAGAGGCTTATTTATTGCGTTTTCAATTTTTGGGTTGTATTGGCGGTGGGTGTGTCCGTAAGCAGATGACGCCCATTTTTCAAAACCATCTTTGTTTTGTCATACAATTTTATCTCTGCCAAATTTTATCTCGGTTGGCTTATTTATTGCGTTTTAAATTTTTGGGTTGTACGGGAGGTGGGCGTGTCCGTGAGCGGATGACACCCATTGTTGAGAAATCTTTGTGTTGATACAAAACACATACACACCAAGTTCTATTGTTGCAGGTTAATTTTAAGTTTATTTATTCCGTTTTAAATTTTTGGGTTGTATGGGAGGTAGGCGTGTCTGTGAGCGGATGACGTCTATTTTTCAAAACCATCTTTGTTTTGTCATAAAAAACATACATTCCCAATTTGTTCTATGTAGGTTAAACAGACGCTTATTTATTCCGTTTTAAATTTTTGAGTTGTATGGGATGTGGGCGTGTCCATGAGCGGATGACACCCATTTTTCGATGACATTTGTTGATACAAAACATATACACACCAAATTTTATTGTTGTAGGTTAATTTTAAGCTTATTTATGCATTTTTAAATTTTTGCGTTGTATGGGAGGTAGTCGTGCCCGTGGGCGGATGATGTCCATTTTTCCAAACCGTCTTTGTTTTATTATAAAAAAAAACACGTGCCAAATTTTATTTTTGTAAATTAAACAGAGGCTTATGTATTTCGTTTTCAATATTTGGGTTGTATGGCAGGTGGGCGTGCCCATGGGCGGATGACACCCATTTGTCGAAAACATCTTTGTGTTGATACAAAACACATACAGACCAAATTTTCTTGTTGTAAGTTAATTATGAGCTTATTTATGCAGTTTTAAATTTTTGCGTTGTATGGAAGGTAGGCGTGTTCGTGGGCGGCTTCCAAAAATATTCAATAGTGTAGATCCTTGGGTCCATATGACCATGTGTGCCAAGTTTCATCCAATTATTTCAACTTCTTCTTCTTATCCTGTGTATACGGAGAACACACAGACGGACAGACGGACAGACGGACGGACGGACGGACGGACGGATGGACGAACAGGGATAGCTCAACTCACGTGGTCACTCTGATCAGGAATATATATACTTTTCTATACCGGACTCGCTTCGTTCTATGCACAAAGTTAATATACCCTGACCTTTCAGGTTTGGGGTATAAAAAGTTTTATTTTCTGATTAATAAAATTATTCTCCAAAAAGAAGTGTTATTTACGAGCGTAAACATAAAATTAAACAATAAAAGTTGTTTCAGGATTTTTTATATAAAACTTAAAAAATAAAAATACTAATATTTTTGAACATCAAATGAAACAAGGATCAATTTGGTAAACGTGACATTCTTCAGTGCCTTTAACATAATAATTTTTTCCTGCAAAATTTTGAAAATAACAGTTATTTTGGGTCTCAGCTTTAAATATATGCTTCATTTGTTATATAAAACTACAGTTAAAAAAATGAGCTGACTTGATTGACTTCCACGCCCATCTCTAGAACAACAAAAATGTATATTTGTTTATTTTTAACGTACTACACATGATGCAGTGTTGAAATTTGGAATACAGATGCAAGTAGTCACTAACAAGAGTCAAACAAAACATTTTGAAAATTGAAGGAATGGGCATGGTACCATTAATTTCCAATTGAATAAATTGGACTAAAACTTTGTAAAAAAAAATAATATAGTTAAAAAATCAAATAAATATTATTGCTCTTGAGAAAAATATATGCAAAAAAGTATTATAAAAACGAATTAGAAATTTTGTTGATATTTGTTTTTTGTTTTTGTTGTTAACCAGCACAATTGAACACTCTCTTCCACATTAACTCACTTGTGTTTAATTTTCCGCTATTTTTTATTCAACATTGCGGAGGGTGTTATATTCAGTGCACCTTTCAAAAATTAAGGTAAATAATTTGTGTTTGTTTCAAACATGCTCTTTTTTAATATTAGGGCCCTAGCTTAAGGCCAAAGTAGCCATAGCTTATAATTAACTTTAAATTTAAATTTTCTGTTAATATATTAATAATAATAATAATAATATATATTAGAGGAAGCAGTTGATAATGTTGTATTATATTTATTTGTATTTTGAGAAATACTGCATTAAATATTAGCGAAAATTGTTTCATCAGATTCATGATCGAAGACTTTATAACTCCCTGGAAACTAAATTTTATCTGCATTAAGCTTTTGCTTAATAATTAATTTAAGTTACTTTTATAAATAATATTTTTAATGGAATATTTTTATTCACTACGACATTATCGAAGAAGATGTTTTAAAAAAATTTTTTGAAAAGTTATCAATATAAGTCTAGTTAATAGTCTTACTTCAATGGTATGAAGAAGTTTTGTTTGTTACTCGTAGCATGCATCAAAATAAAAAGCAATATATCTCTACTGAAGCTCCAAAATCGCAACTATAACATCGGCCACAATTATAGAATTATATTTATATATGCGGAAAAACTCGAAGACTTAAGGCCAAATATTGACAGACTACATTTTCAGTTTTCTATGGAATGTAAGGGTTTCTGTTAAAAGGAACTTGAAATACAAATTTTCCAAGAATTTCTTATGCATGTAGCATACTTATAAAGAAGCAATGAAATATTTTTAAATTTTCATAAAAAATAAAGCTTTAACGCTGAAAAATTTCTTTCACATGATATGCTCTTATTTTAAATTTTCGATCAACAGAAAGTAATAGAAATAAAATTTATCTATACTTATAATTGAGCAGCTCAGAGAGCAGAAGTGTCAAAACTGACAATTTTTGATAACTTTTACAAATTTCAATATTTGCAAAGTTCTTAATAAATTATGATGGTGAAAATTCGATAACAAGTTTAATAAAAATGTTCCTATAATAAAAGAAATAAACCCAAAAATGGTTAAGGAAATGACTAACTTGCTTAAAAATTAAAATTAAAATGAGCGCAGCTCAATTATCTAAACTTTTTCAAAACAATTTGTGTCTCTATGATTTAATCACGGTACCACAGAAATAAAAGAATTAAAAATTGGTGTCATCATTTTATATTGAAGTTGACATATGGTGACCTTCAAATATTTTATGATTATATTTTAAGACTCTAAAGCTTTTGATATACATAAGTATGACTTTCTCAAATAAACTGCTCTCTAGCATACTAAATAATCTTAACACAAGCTTATTTTGAGTACTCATCTTAAGACATTTTGTAAACATGATCACTCTTAACGCTGATGACAAAATTAAGCCTTCATATTTCATATGAGCCAAATAAACATAATCAACGAATATGAAATGTATTTTCATTATATTTCACTACTCTGTTATTAATGAGCAAGAGTAGTTTCGAAAGTGCGTTAGCTTTGCAAATACAATACCTAGTCTCCAGAGAACTACAATGGATGGTCTTAATTAAATGGTGGCTAAAATCATAGTCAGCTAGAATTATGTCTAATATTTAGTTGAAAGTAAAGTATAATATTACCAAAATTTAGTAATTATTAAGGATAGAATGAAAAAAAGCATACAAATGAAAGCACATAAAACAATGGCTTTTAATAGAATACTTTTAAGTTATAAAATAATAAAATAATTTTAAATTTATATATCTGCAAAGTTGAATACCATCAACTAACTTTGATACAAATAATTTCTAATGAAACATTTTCTTTGTTTTTGACCGTTGAAATGCTTTTGTTTTGAAGATATTCGTTTGAGTTTCACGGAAAAACATTATTTGTTCCAAGACAAAATGTAAAAGAAAAAAAAAAATTTTTTTTCATTTTTATTTAAATAAATATTCTTGATACAAGCTATTACATTTAGATGGCTTAATATTTAAAGAAAACCACCTTTAAAATAAAAAGTATATACTTAGAAATTCTTACTTACAAAATGACTTCATCGAATGAAATTATTTTGTCTGCATATAAAACCACAATTCACACGTACATCATGACGTATGCGTGACTTTAATTGACTGTGGTGTTACACGCTGCCAGACTAGATAACATTCGTCAGACGCCTGTCGCTATAATAAAGTGATTTTAAGGCACTTTATGCTTTTTTTTTTCTCGAAATTTTTTCAAGTATATTTTTCTTTTTTTTTTTCTATGTTTAAAAAAAGGTTCACATCAACATCAAAGCCATTAGCTAAGTGGTTGACAGTTTTATGAGATCATATTGAAGCACGTTACAAACAAAGCAGCAGCTGGTGTTCTCTTTGTTTTTGAAATGTGTTCTTTTTTTTTCACTCAGTCACTCATTCATAAATACTAAGCTTCAAAGTACTTCAAAAAATGTGAAAACATAAAACCACAAATGATGATTTTAATGATTAAAAATGAAAAAAAAATGGCATAATATATATATATAAAAAGTAAAAGCATTTTGTTTAAAATAGAAATCTCAGCGGGAATCAAATTGAAGTCAAAGAACTCAAGCTGAGTTTTTAAGCAGTGAAAAATTTTACCTCTAATGACTAGAGATCTGTCAGTTAAAAACCAAAGAAAAAAAAAAACGCATTTTTTATCATATTAATGAAGAATGACAAATAAGGATTGTTGACTGTGGTTGGTATAAAAAAATGCGTTGAATAAACGGTGTGTGGGCTGCAGACAGTTTAAGTTGCAGAAAAAGCTCAGCTGAGTTAAGATGTCAAGAAAATGATATGTCAATTTAAATGTCAGTCAAAGAGTCTGATAAGTATTGATAGCAGATAGTGGAATATATTTTAACTAAACCGCTTAACTGCCAACTAAGGCAGCTATCTGAAAAGCTTCTGAAGAAATTTAAAAAAAGTAATTAAACAGTATAACAACAACATGATCCTTGGGAATGCTCAAAAAGTGATTGAATAAGGAGAACTGTTGCTCTATATGCGGTAAATTGTAGCTGTAATTGTAGTCGTAGTTGCAGTTGTAGTTGTAGTTGTAGTTGTAGTTGTAGTTGTAGTTGTAGTTGTAGTTGTTGTTGTAGTTGTAGTTGTAGTTGTAGTTGTAGTTGTAGTTGTAGTTGTAGTTGTAGTTGTAGTTGTAGTTGTAGTTGTAGTTGTAGTTGTAGTTGTAGTTGTAGTTGTAGTTGTAGTTGTAGTTGTAGTTGTAGTTGTAGTTGTAGTTGTAGTTGTAGTTGTAGTTGTAGTTGTAGTTGTAGTTGTAGTTGTAGTTGTAGTTGTAGTTGTAGTTGTAGTTGTAGTTGTAGTTGTAGTTGTAGTTGTAGTTGTAGTTGTAGTTGTAGTTGTAGTTGTAGTTGTAGTTGTAGTTGTAATTGTAGTTGTAGTTGTAGTTGTAGTTGTAATTGTAGTTGTAGTTGTAGTTGTAGTTGTAGTTGCAGTTGTAGTTGTAGTTTTAGTAGTAGTTGAAGTTGTAGTTGTAGTTGTAGTTGTAGTTGTAGTTGTAGTTGTAGTTGTAGTTGTAGTTGTAGTTGTAGTTGTAGTTGTAGTTGTAGTTGTAGTTGTAGTTGTAGTTGTAGTTGTAGTTGTAGTTGCAGTTGTAGTTGTAGTTGTAGTTGTAGTTGTAGTTGTAGTTGTAGTTGTAGTTGCAGTTGTAGTTGTAGTTGTAGTTGTAGTTGTAGTTGTAGTTGTAGTTGTAGTTGTAGTTGTAGTTGTAGTTGTAGTTGTAGTTGTAGTTGTAGTTGTAGTTGTAGTTGTAGTTGTAGTTGTAGTTGTAGTTGTAGTTGTAGTTGTAGTTGTAGTTGTAGTTGTAGTTGTGGTTGTAGTTGTAGTTGTAGTTGTAGTTGTAGTTGTAGTTGTAGTTGTAGTTATAGTTGTAGTTGTAGTTGTAGTTGTAGTTGTAGTTGTAGTTGTAGTTGAAGTTGTAGTTGTAGTTGTAGTTGTAGTTATTGTTGTACTGGTACTGGTACTGGTACTGGTACTGGTACTGGTACTGGTACTGGTACTGGTACTGGTACTGGTACTGGTACTGGTACTGGTACTGGTACTGGTACTGGTACTGGTACTGGTACTGGTACTGGTACTGGTACTGGTACTGGTACTGGTACTGGTACTGGTACTGGTACTGGTACTGGTACTGGTACTGGTACTGGTACTGGTACTGGTACTGATACTGGTACTGGTACTGGTACTGGTACTGGTACTGGTACTGGTACTGGTACTGGTACTGGTACTGGTACTGGTACTGGTACTGGTACTGGTACTGGTACTGGTACTGGTACTGGTACTGGTACTGGTACTGGTACTGGTACTGGTACTGGTACTGGTACTGGTACTGGTACTGGTACTGGTACTGGTACTGGTACTGGTACTGGTACTGGTACTGGTACTGGTACTGGTACTGGTACTGGTACTGGTACTGGTACTGGTACTGGTACTGGTACTGGTACTGGTACTGGTACTGGTACTGGTACTGGTACTGGTACTGGTACTGGTACTGGTACTGGTACTGGTACAGTTCTAGTTCTAGTTCTAGTTCTATTTCTAGTTCTAGTTCTATTTCTAGTTCTAGTTCTAGTTATAGTTATAGTTCTAGTTCTAGTTCTAGTTCTAGTTCTACTTCTAGTTCTAGTTCTAGTTCTAGTTCTAGTTCTAGTTCTAGTTCTAGTTCTAGTTCTAGTTCTAGTTCTAGTTCTAGTTCTAGTTCTAGTTCTAGTTCTAGTTCTAGTTCTAGTTCTAGTTCTAGTTCTAGTTCTAGTTCTAGTTCTAGTTCTAGTTCTAGTTCTAGTTCTAGTTCTAGTTCTAGTTCTAGTTCTAGTTCTAGTTCTAGTTCTAGTTCTAGTTTTAGTTCTAGTTCTAGTTCTAGTTCTAGTTCTAGTTCTAGTTCTAGTTCTAGTCCTAGTTTTAGTTCTAGTTCTAGTTCTAGTTCTAGTTCTAGTTCTAGTTCTAGTTCTAGTTCTAGTTACAGTTCTAGTTCAAGTTCTAGTTATTTCTTTTTATGTCCTTCTGCCAGTGCTAGCTATTTTTTGTCATCCTTTTCTGTCTAATATAGTTGTAATTATAATTATTGTTGTAGACTTTTTTTCGGTTTTTGAAATATTTTGTGTTTTTTTTAAATAGTTTTCTAAAGTCGTCATTGCTGATGCTGATACCAGGACGCTTGATTATTTTAATGCACGAACACATGCATCATTAAAACAAATGTATTTCCGTCAATATGAAAGCCATAACGGCATATGTAACGTATGTGACGCAAAGCGAGCTTTTTAAACAGTAGCGGCTCATTGATGTTATTGCTTAACATTTAAATACACGCATATTAATACTAACGACATACACACACACACACACACATACACACACATACCTATCTATAATAAAAAACATATTGTGCTATAACCTACACACATGCACATCTGCGTATACGAAGCATAAAATAACACAAATAAATTGACAGTCACAGATGCAACATGTTGACGAGCCTGACGTAAGAAAAAAAAAAAAAAACAACAACGAAATATGCGGCTCTCCAGCAGCATTCCGCTTCAATTGTTGTGGAAAAAACTCAACAGGTTCCGCTAGCAACGGAAACGGAAAAGGAAACTGCTACAATGTGTGCTGTATTCACCGACATATCCTTTGATAAACGCGCTTATTTAAATTAAAACGTAAAAAATAGCAGAGCGAAAAACTTTAGCTCAACTTTTTAATAGAACGACAGGCAGTGAGAGTTTCAAGGAAAAACTTTAAATAATAGCACTTGAATTGCTCACAAACAGTGTATTTGTTCGTTATTGTGTTTTTAATGTTGTTGGCTTTTTATTTTTTTGTGCCTTTTTTGTTATGCAAGTGTTGATTAAATTTTTTCTTTAATTTATTTCACACCATGCAGGGAAGAGAAGAGTGCATGAAAATCTTTTATGTGAAATTTTTAATTATACTCAAAACTCTGCTCAAAGCAGAACAGAAAAAAAGTTGTCCCACTGCACGTAGACACATGAAATTTTGCAGCAAATATAGCTGACTCGAAACTGTCTCTGTTATTGTACATAAAACGCTTCCAATAGTTCATTCAATGAAGCATATTCAAGCGTATCGACAATAAAATCCAATTTTTATTTGTTTATATTCAGAGAGTTTGAGTGAGTTTGTTGCTGACGCTCACTCGACTTTCAGACAATGACAATTTTATCATGTGTCTATTTTATTTGTATGATTCAAACGAACATTCAATGCGACATGAGGTATGTAGAAAATTCTATGCACAAGTAGATGATGTGCATTGAGCGGATGAAATAGATATAAACTCGGACAATTCTATACAGATTAGATTGTCATCAACAATGACACAATAGAACTTTTATTAAATATACTGTACAACACGTTGATATAATTTTATATATATATTTATTAATAGAAGAGTATGTGATTGATGACTTGCTTGGAAAATTTGCCTGATTCTAACGCGCTCACTTAAAGAAAAAACGTTGTCAGTATGACGATTTCATACCATGGATATCATATTGGGTACGGGAAAAAGTAATCGGCGTCTTTTCAGTAAAAATAAACAACATTTTATTATTAAAGAAAAAAGATTTTATTATCCAAATATTGTTCATTCTTTTCAACAAGCAGGATTCCTTTATTGTAGAATTCCAGGCTTTTATCGTTGGAAAACTGACGCAGGTTGTTTAGGCAGTCATCTTTTTCGGTTAATTTATTCCCAGCAAAAGAGTGTTGAAGAGTTCGAACAATTGATAATCTGATGAGGCAATGTGAGAACTGTACGGTGGATGCATTAAAACTTCCCAGTTTTTGCCGGGTCAATAAAGATGTGTGTGGCCTTGTGTTGTCATGATGAAACACAACAGTTTTCCTGTTGATCAATTTCGGCATCTTTTTCTTCAATTTCTTGCTTCAATCGCATTAATTGCTGGCAGTACAGATTCGAATCAAACGTTTGACCAGGCGGTAGAAGCTCATAATTTATGATAGCCTTTAAGTCCCACCAAACGCATAGCCATCACCTGTTCAAAACTATTTTTTTTTCTCCGAATCAAAAATAAAGAAAATTATAAAATTAAAATTTTTTCTTGAAATTTTCTTTCCAAATCTTCAAATATATAAAATCAAATGTTTGTTCTTCTGTCTGTCTGTCTGTTCCGTATAGACTCATGCACCGTTCATTCGATTGGGCTGAAATTTGGACACCGAAAACGTTTCATAGAGAGAAAGATCATAAGGAGTGTAAAAAAGTAGGCGGAAGTATGTGGGCGTGTCACTCTATAATAACTCCTAAACACCTGGACCGATTTCAATGAAATTTGTTCAACTGCGCCCAAGATTTAACAAAGGCTGTAAAAAATTCCAAAGACTTCCGCAAGAGGGCGCTTTAAGTAGTGCATTTTTAAGATTCAATAAACGCCTCTACCGATTTCAATGAAATTTGGTTTCTGCATCCAAGATCAAGCATAAAGTATAAAAAATTCCAAAGACTTCCGCAAGAGGGCGCTTTAAGTAGTGCATTTTAAGACTCAATTTACCTAAACGCCTGTACCGATTTCGATGAAATTTGGTATCAAGGTTTAACTGTAACCAAGACAAAATATATGTTAAAAGTGGGTGGAAATATGTGGGCGTGGAATTCTATAAAAACTCCTAACCACCTGGACCGATTTCAATGAAATGTGGCATGAAGGATTTAACTTTAATTTGGCATTACCTTCTTATTTAATCAGAAAAGAATAAACATGTAGGTTAAGAATTTGTTTTTTTTTTTAATTTGGGGAAGCGCAGCATTTTTTGTGCTTAAAAAGTTTTAGAACTTTTTGGTTTTAGCATTTTTGCTTTTTGAAAAGCGAAAGTTTTGAGTTTTGAGAAATTTTGAGAAATTTCTTAAAAGCTGTTGCATAGTTTAGAGCTTTAGTTCAATTACGAATTGCATATTTAATCTTATTTTTTTTTTGTTTTTTTTTTAAAAAAGTAAAAAATAAATCAGCACTTTCGTCTTATGGCTGCCAGGCAATCTTAAAATTCACGCTGAACTCAGCCAATACGAATAAATTTAACGCATCTAAATTGAATTTTTTTATCTTAAGTGATTTATTTTGCTTCTATTTCTGTGCTGGAACGTTATACTTAACAACGGTGTGGAAATTTTTGGATTTGGTTAAGCAAATGCGTTTGATTTATTTGCTGCACGGCAGAAGTGTGCGTACTTTTTTCACCCCCCCTTCCCCACACTTTCTTAACTTTCGCACAATCTTGAACTTGCACATAAGCTGGAACGTAGTTAAGCTACAGGCGGGCTAGAAATAACTCAACGTCTTACTGCTGCTTGTGCTTTAAGTGTGTGTATGTATGTTTTTGCATATGAATGTGTATGTGCGTGTGTGTGTGCTGCACAAGTTGTTTGCTTAAGCAGCAGCTAAATGCTTAAACATCAACTATTCAAGAGAGTTTGTTTGGCACTTAAAATCAGGCAATCATGGTTAAGAGCTTAAATTTAAGCTATTATTATACGGAGCTCGTGTAATTTAGTCAGATGAAAATGAACAGAGTTGAAGGAAATTTTTAAGAATTTGGCCAAATGTATATTTTTTTTTGCTATTATTTCAACGAAGCAGTTCAGCAGTTTTGCTGAAAAAGAAAAAAAAAAATACCAATATTGCTTCTGCAAATCGTTAACGTGTGCAAACTGTTGGGGAGTCAAAGAAAATTTCTCTTCAATTTGCTGTTGTTTGTGTTTTTGCTGCTTTAGCTTTCTGGTAGACGTGCGTGACAAAGCGTGCTCTAGCGTAAACCAATAGCATAAAAGAGATAAAAAGAAATGCTTCTATTAGGTTTTGTCGCAAATTGTGCCACGTTTTGACTTTGAATGTACACGAATGAGCTAATATTTAATTGCTAGTCACGTGGCGACAGATATAATGTCAGCAGAAAGGTCAGGCATATGAATATATATGAGACAGACGCTAAGTCACATGGTGACAGACAACATGTTTGCCTGCAAGTCAAACAGGTTGTTCAATGTCAAAGCATTTAGCTTAAAAATAAAGTCAGACATGCCAAAAAACGAACCCAGTTAACAATTTGCCATTTAAATAAACTTGCTGAAACTTAAACAAAACAGTAATGTTTGGAAAAGCTTTAGAACTTCGACTTATGTTTGTAAAATTTTTAAATTATTTTAAGTAATAAATTTAAATTTTCCAAATGAGCATTATAAATAAGGAGAGCAGTCAGAGTTGCCAGTTGCGAATTTGGTGAACAGAAGTGCTGCAAAGTTGAGCATTTGCCACAGTTTACACTGCTGACATTTGAACTTTTGCAAAAATTTTATGTTGAAACTGTCGAAGTACCTGAAATATCATGAAATTTTATTTCGTCTAAAAATAAACCCACACCAAAAAGTTAAGGATGCTGTCAAATTTTTTATTCAATTTCAAAGTTGCTGCTGTTCATAACTACCAATATGTGCATGTATATTTTAAGCTACGTACATGAATGAGCTGTCATCTAAGGCTGCCATATTAATTAGCTTAAAATTTGGCATTATTTTTCAGTAGAAAAACCGAAGCTCTAAAAATTCAGTTCACAAATGTTGCACGAAAATTAAGATGAAATAATATTTTTAAAAATTTAATATTATAGGTACTTTAAGGAAGTATTTGTGTATATATGCTATTTTGGTAGACGAAGAAAACTATATCTAGCTAAGCAAAAAGCTTCAAAATATAACATGTGCAACTTGGCGTATACTTGACATTAATTCATAGAAATTTAGAACTCATTTTTAATTTGTTGTTTTATTGCCAAAAAAATAATGACATATATAAGTTCTCAGCTGAATTAAGAGTAAAATTATATATATATTTTTTCATAAGCTGCTTTCTTATTTGCACATATTTTATCACATAACCAAAAATTTCTGCTCATATCTTAACTGTTTTTGCCAGCTCAAAGTGTCACTTATTTAATGATTGATGGCAGTGTATCACTAAATAATAATAATAATACCAAGAAAACACAAACCATTAATCGATTATTCAGCACAGATAATTCTCATTAATGACAAGAAAAAACAAAAAGAAAAAAAATCTCATTTTGTAACCTTAGCCTGTCTTCCATCACTTATATGTGACATCAGTTAATTTAAGCTTCAGCTCAAGTTAAAAGCTTCTAAATTTTATTAAAGCAAAAACAAATCTTATTATCTAACTTTTTCTTAACACTTAATAACTGTCACACTTTGTTAACACCAACCTGTATGTCAGACAGTTAATGTTTCTTAGCAATGTGTTGCACAGTTTTTCAACCCTAATGCCGTTGTCTCTTCAGTTTGGCTTTTTTGTCTTTTTGCTTATGCTTAATTAACTTAAACAATAAACATTATTGTTGTGTGTTATAATAAAAAAAATAATATAAAAATTATGTAATCATTTTGTTTCGTAGCTATGGCTGCAACATAAAATATGAGCACGACAACATAACAAGTTATTTAAATGCCAATTTTCTTGATTTAAGTGACACCATTTGTAGAGATCTCAGCAAATAGTAAAAATCTTTAAAAATTTCATACAAAAAAAGCTTAAATTTAAGATTTTTTTTCCTCTCGAATCGATCGTGAGGATATTTTTATTTCGGCCAAATCGAAGATTTACCTTCCTAGTTTTTTTTTTCTTTTTAGAGCAGCATCTTTAGAATATTTTGTATTACACTGTGTCATGTAAGTACTCGTACTTTGAGTACCTTAGTTGCCTTTTTTAAACTTGCAAACGTTAATTAAACATGTAAATAAATCGGAAGCCTAAAGCATATATTTTAATATTCATGAGTTTCATCAATTATTCATTTCATTAATGATGCCAATTGTTGTTAGCACAATGTTGCCACAAATTAACAATTAGCGCGATTGCGAGTAAATAATGTGTAAACTTATGCGTAGCATTAACTGATTTAGTTAGCGGAAACGGAAATACAAGCAACTCATAGATAGCCAAGCATGCACGAATGTTTTTGTGCATAAATAAGTATTACGTTTATTTCAAAAAAATAATATAACTTGCTTGTTTCAGAGATGAGTAAACGCACACACACACACACAATCATACTCACAGTTAGGGAATCAATAGAAAAACAAAAAAAAATAAGGGACTAGTGCCTGAAGTATTTTGATATTGTTTCACCAAATTTTTATTGAAAATATTAATCATTTAACCAGATTTGGGAGCGGTCAAACCAACTACATTGTAAATTGCAGTTTAAATGGTACTGACTTTTACATTAGCTCTAAGTTAACACCTAGACCGAGTATTTACTAATTGACCAAAACCGCAAATCTTGATTATTAAGCAAGTGTTCTGGACACTTGAGTCAACTCAGCAAGCTTTCAGTTATTTTAATGTAATAATAGTAGGCATGAATTTACAAATATTTTACCAAGTGACTGAAAGCCTTATGAGCTTTGAAGGTTATGTAGTTGGAAAGCTTTTTCAAAATTCCGTACGCTAGGGGTAAAAAACAGCGAAACCTACACTTAAAACTTCTTGATTCTACTTAAAAATTGTGGTCTCTTAGTTAATCTTGACAACGAGGACGTACAGACCATCATTATAGCAACAAATTATTTAGCGCATGATTTTTCTCACACAAAAATGTGAATTTTTCTTTCTCGATTTTGCATTTTTTTTTGGTGAGTTTATTAAAAAAGTAACCAAATCCAAAGTCAAATATTTGTTTAATTCGCCTTATAGTTGATTTTTGGAATGAACTTTATTTTTTTACGATTAATATTAAAGGCACTACCCTAAATGGCAGTGGCGTAACTAAGGGAGGGCGGGTGGTGTGGTCGCTCCGGGGGCGGCAAAACGAGCTCCACTGTTCTTAAAAATGAAGAAATGAAACACAACAATTTTTTTATACAACATTTTTTTTTTAAAAATGATTTTTCAAATTTTGTTATCTTTATCTTTATATATAAAATTCTTCTGTACATGGCTTTGTCACTGAACTCCTCCTAACGTCTAAGACGATTTCAATGAAATTTGGTGAGTACATTCGGCTAGGTCTGTAGATGATTTGTATCTAAAGTTTGACCCGGTAAGTGGCGCTGTTATTACTGTGGGAGTGCTTAAAGAGTTAATTGGGATTATAACTCAGAAACGAATCGAGAAATTGTCATGAATCTTTCACTACACTATTGATTTTTATGCATACAAAATTACAAAAATACAAAATTAATCAAAATAAACAAACAAAAAAACCTCAAATTTTTATGATAGTTAGGCTTGATTTTTCTATCGTTTAAGCCATTTTTAAATTTTTATGATAGAAACTTTAAAGAAACCCTATATTTATGCATACCATATAAAAAAAACAATAAAAATGCCATTTTTGGTTTTAAATATTTTTTGAACAGCAATTATTTTTATCAAAGTTTCTTGCGAAATAAAGAAATTCGTTAAGGTTTTTTTGAAAAATTATAAAAATTAGAAGGAAAACGAAAATGAAAAAAATGGAAAAATGATTGAACGAAAAATTTATCAGAATTTGAAACAAAAAAGAAATGAATGGAATCCTTTGTAAAATGTCCGAGTTATTCACATTCGAAGTCAGCACTTTCATTTTTGATTGATTTTTTTTTATTTCAACAGAAAATAAAATAAGTACACTGAGGGAAATATGTGTTGAAATTAAATGAAATTGTGTTCATTTTAAACGAATTTGTTTTTGAAATAGAGCTTAAAACAAATTCATTTAAATTAAACACAACTGTTCTTAAAGTTAAATTTAAAACAAGGGTTTTTGTTTTTAAAACAATGTGTTTAAATAAGAAAACAAATTTAAAACAAAAATTTTTAAATTTAAAACAAATGTTTTAAAGCATAATTTTTTCGATGCCATTTTTTAATTTTTTCCGAGTTTTTGATGACAGATTCGTAATCAGCAACCCTTGGGACCCTCCGAATACCGAATCTCAACTCCTTTCAATGAAGTTTGCATTTTAAATATTTCAATATTGAAAAACTGAATTAGTTTTTATTTTATTTTATGTTCGATATTTTTCAAACCAATGAAAACTCAAAATTCAAAAAATGTCAAAGAAAGTTTCAAAGAAATAATGAATGAAAAAAAATTGAAAGGAGTGTATAGTTGAAATTTAAACATAATTGTTTTAAATTTTGTTTTGTAGAAACGCAAAGGCGTTAAATTTATATTTTAAAAATTTTTGTTTAATTTTAAAGTATGTTTTTTTTCTCAGTGTAGGTATTAGAAAATGTTTGTGTATTTTAGGTACGAAAATTTTTATGGAGTCAATTTTTGAAAATTTAAGAAACTTGCACGTAAATACTTCTAAACCATGAATATAACTTACAGCAAAGGTATGCAACTACCAAATTGCAATAACATATCTTTGAAAATTATTGCAGGGCAAATTTAAGGTGTTGGATGAATCTTAATTGGATGAGGACCTTTGTATGTTTGGCGAGGCCAAAAAATGTCAAAAACTTGGATATAAATGGTTAAATATAAAAACGTGAGACACAAACTGTGGGTGGCTTTGGCCTCGAAGTGCCTTGATTCCCCCTCTGCAGATAGACATACCCCAGAGGATTATAAATTCCATGAAAAGATTCTTGAAAACATTCAGTTTTGCCGTTCGCAGTTGGTATACAAGTAGTAGTTGGTATACAAGTAGTAGTAGATCCAGTTTTTGTGCACAAAAATTTGAACCATTGTGTACAAAATTTAAAAAAATGTATAGCAAAAAAAAATCAAAAGAGGCTCTGTTAATGTCCTTTCAAGGGCTGAAATGGCCAAATTTATTTGGATTTTTGTATATAAAAAGGCACAAAATTGAGAGCATTTTATTATGATTGAGAGGATTTTAATAAAATCAGTTTCTTAACAAACAGAAAAAATATTGAAATTTATGCTTCTTCAGATTAATTATAATGCGATGTAAGTAAAAGTTGTGCAAAAGAATTGTAACTAGCAATTAGGGTAGATTGAACAAAACTTCTCCCTCTTTTAGTTTTAAGTGTTTCTATGAAAAAAGTAAGGTATACCGTTATGAATAATACATAATTACGTCGTATTTGCCGTCGATATCGAAATATCATAGTACAGATTATAATAATTACATCGATCTTTAAAATTAAATCGAAAGTTTCTATACTTTTAACTTTTTTGTATGTCATTATTTCTCTGATACTTGCGCGCATTCGGTCACAAAATCATATTGCATTGGCAATTGCTTCATCAGGCATTGAAGCGACTTTGCTTGATGGTGACCACACTGCACATTCTGCACTCAAGTTGCCATTGAATATTCATTGGTTTTGCAAAAATGCAACATAATTATCTGAGATAAATGCACTATGGCCCACAAAAATTCTCTAGAAGCTCTCGATAGAACGCTCAAAGATCTCAACGACAGTACCAAACTTTTCCGTGGCGCATTACTGCTTTTATCCGGTGATTTCAGGCAGACATTGCCGATCATTCCAAGCACTACTTATGCGGACGAAATAAACGCATGTTTAAAACAGTCGCAACTTTGGCGAAATGTCATCGTATTACAATAAATATGCGTATTCAACTGAAAAATGATCCACTGCCGCAGTCATTCTCCGAAAAATTGCTCAAAATTGGCAATGGAGAAGTTCAATTGCACGAAAACACGCAACCCATTAAATTACAAAACAATTTTTGCAATATGGTAACATCAAAAGATGCTTTGATTGAAAGCATATTCCCAAATTTGCGCGCCAATGACACAAATCATGTGTGGCTGCCCGAACGAGCTATTTTGGCTGCAAAAAATATCGATGATGACGCAATCAACTTCAAAGTGCAACAGACATTACCTGGCAATGAGATGCTGTTCAAATCGATCGACACTCTATTCGATTCTGATGAAGCTGTAAACTATCCTGTTGAATTCTTAAATTCACTGGATATACCGGGAATGCCATCACATAACTTGCGTTTAAAAATTGGCACAACAATAATTTTACTTCGAAATTTAAATGCACCAAAGCTTTGTAATGGCACCCGATTGGTCATAATAAATATTAGAGGAAATAATCTTCAAACTGTTCACCGGCAAGTTTCAAGGTGAAGTTGTTCTTCTTCCAAGGATCCCAATGATACCTTCAGACTCGCCAATTCCATTCAGACAGCTGCAATTCCCAGTTCGTTTGGCGTTCGCAATGACTATCAATAAGTCACAAGGCCAAACATTGTTTTTTGGTGGGCTAGATCTAGAAAGCTCTTGCTTCTCACATGGCCAACTATATGTCGCGTGTTCTGGGGTTGGCAAGCCATCAAGTTTGTTCATTTCTGCTCCTGAAGGATTGACAAAGAACATTGTACATCAACTCGCATTAAGATAAAAACAAAATTAAATTTGGTTGTGTTAGTATTAAAATGCAATTTTTTTTAAAATTTAACTTTTAGATTCTTACACTTCTTAAAAATTAAAATGTTCATTGGTTCACCATCAGTTTTTCCTTTGCTAACTTTTGTTAAATAAATATTAAAATCGTTTAAATTTTTTCTTAAAAACTATCATGTTCATTAGTTTTCTATAAATTTTTCCTTTGCAAGCCTTAGGCCCGTTAATTGGTCTCAATTTTAAACAAAGTTTAGCTTAAACAAAGTTTAAAATTCCTTAACCTCAGTTTAAATTTTAGCGCCGATACCTCATCTTAAAAAATCTAAGCTAAACTTGGTGAGGCAAGTTTAAATTTAAACACAGAAATTCTAGGTTTAAAAAATTTTAACGTAGATTTTGTCAAAAATTGTCTGAGAACATTGGAAATATTTTCACTAATAAACAAAAAATTAAAAAATCATACTTAAAAAAATTTCAAGTTTTGAAAAAAAAAAAAATATTCCAATGAAACTGACAATTTGCATTATTGTATCAAAAATTTTTGAAATATTTTGATGTTCTACGTCAAAGTTGTAGAAGTTTTACTACAGTGCCACTCAAATATGTTTTTTTAATCTCAGTTTAAATTTATAAACAAAGTTTAAGTAAACTGCCGATAAAAATGAGATAAGTTACAAAAATAATTTTAACTGAGTTTAAAATTTAAACTCTGTTTACGTTTAAAAAGGAATTTAAACTTCGGAGATCAGTTAACGGGTCTTAATAACCCAATATCAAAATCCTTTAAATTTGCATTTTATTATTTTTAGTAAATTGCAGGTAACGTACGGACTGTCAAACATTCGCAGGGTCCGCTAGTTCATAAAAATGTTGTTTCTGCTTTTTTGCTTAAACTGGAACAGTTTCAATTTGAAGTGAGAACAGAGTCAAAAATGGTTTGTGGATTTGATAAATTCAATATTATTTTGCTTATATGTCATAATTTTATCAATATTTTGTCATTCAAACGTTAAAAATGTTGAAATGTTTGGACGTTTCAATTTTTTCAATGAATTAAGTATTTTTGACAATATTTGTGCTCAGGTGAGAGTACAAATTTTAAAATTGCTTTATCAAGGGTTTATTGTAGTTTTCTCATTTAGTACAAGAAATAAGGTAGTTGCGGTGCTAAGAGCCGAAAGTCAGAATTGCCAAAAAAAAAGTATTGAACCAAGTAGAGCGATAAAACGAGATCAATCAATTCGTATTGATTTTGACAATTCTGACTCTGTGGGAGAGAGAGAGAATTGACAGCCCTATGTTTTCCCATTTATGAAGGTTTTATAAGAGGTTTTTATCGTTATTGAACGTTTATGAATGATGTTTTGATATATTTCTTGTAAAGGTTTTATAAGAGTTTTATAAATTTTTATGAATACAGCCATACAAATTTCAATATTTTCCGAACTGTAATTTTGTAAACATCTTACTTAATATATAAAAGACAAGCGTCCTGCTCCGTGCTCTATATCGCTCAAACTGTTATACTTGTTATTGCTATGTATAGGCTGAACATGTTAGCCTGGACCAGAACCTGTTTCGCTATTACAGTGCTTTTTATATGAAACAATTGTTAGCCTAAAAGTATGCAAACCAAATTTATTTGATATATATCAGTAAGAACACAAAATAACATTTGAGGTGAATGAAAAATATCATATCATCTGCTATTTAATTATTTTGAATACGACCCATCGTATGACGGGCTTCTATAATAGTTTGTAATAATGACATATATATAACATACTTGTTTATGTATGTCAACTCATACAAATAAGTTTAAAACAATTTTGCATGAAAGCAAGTCGAATAAATGTCATGATTTGAATTATTTAGCTAATCATTTATGCTGCTCTAGGCAAAAATATAGCTCTAAATAAATTCTTCAAATGGCCTTGACATTAATGAGTTTTCATATAATTCCTCAACATATTGCTTTATGTGTAGAAAACAATCATTGCACTGGCTCTTAAGCTAACCGCTAGATATTTTAATGACCTACGAGCTAAGCTTAACGAATATGAATTCTTGTGTCCATGAATTCTTGGCTTAATGGTCTAATTAATTAACATGCGGGATAACATAGCAAGCAAACATTCCGGCTGATCTTTTTTGATAACTAGTTTTCATAGCATCTAGCTGCCATGCTGAAAGCTCAACTAGAGCTTTATTGTTTTATGCATAGACGATTTAATTTTTAAGCTGCTTTCTGCATGCATCAGCATCAACATCAACATCATTGTCATCATCTACTGTCATAGGCAGCCATCATGCGTTCACACATCTGCTTACACCACCACCAATATGTACATATATATACACGCACACAAGCTCGCATGAATAGAGATTTTATCCTTTGCATGGTATTTAATTTAATTGTTAAGCATTTTTGCTCGCTTGGTTGCACAGATTTTGCAAATTGTTTTGCTTGTCATTCTCAAAAAAGATGAGGACAACGATGATGATGATGATGATGATGATGATGATGATGATGATGACATTGCTGATGCTTGGCAAATGTCGATCATCTTAACATAATAGAAAAAGAAAAACCTCAAAATTAAAGCTGCACAAAGTTTTATTCTAGACATATGCTAGGAATATTTCAAAAGTTGTTTTCCTGTAAATATTTAAAAACTTTATACATGAGGAGTCAATTTTATTTATCTACATGTAAATGTTTGTTTGAATGTACCTACTTGTATATTTGTTTAGCTGTATATGCAGGTACTTGTGTTTGTTTTGATTTCTTGTTTATCTATGTATGTTTGTATAAGATACCAAACTGTACTTACTTCAAGCTGCTTTTATCTTTTTGCTTTAACTAGAAATACTCTGTTGTAAGCATGTATTTAATCGTTTTCTGTGTATTTATTTATTTATCTAACTGATTGATTTGTGGAAATGTTGGTTTATAATAATCTGATGATGATGATGATGTTGAGAATGCTGTTGATTGAATATTGAATATAAAGCAAACCAATATGCATCGCAGTTGAATGAACAACTTTTACGCAGTATTTAAAATTATTTTAATCGTATGTTTGAATATTTATAAATTGTTTTTTTTTTGTATGAATTTTACTTTTTTGCATTTTATCACAAATTCAAATGTTAGTTAAAAATATAATGAAGCCTTAAATCTTTTTCTCATACTCAACAAATTCCACCAATTTAAACATAGATTTTAAGCTTTTCAAAATATTCCAGGAAATATGAGTTGACAAGAATCTAAAGAAAACACGATTGCAGCACACTGAATAAACTGAATAAAAGTTAACATATAGAACAAGATAAATAAAAGACAGTTATAAGTAAAGCAACATAGAATATTCATATATAAAGCATAATATTTGGATTTATTCGGAATTTGGAAAAATAAGATTTTCTATAAGCTCGTAGAAAAAATGAGAAAAAGGTAAAAAAAGAGAAAGAAAAGTTAACCAAATATTTAAATTTCTTTGGAAGTGAAAATTTTAGAAAATTTCTTATTTTGTAAGGAATTCTTATCATTAAAATAAACAGAGATTTGATGAAATTTTGATTTTCTTTGATTTGCCATCTGTTTTCTAAACAATTGTTAGTGATCTTTATATTTCTGTTTAAGAAGGTTTTCTAGTCTACGGATACAAATTTGGGGAGTTTTTTAAATTTCTATGAGTAAGAAACTTTGAATACTTTTTAAAAAAAAAAAAAAATATTTATCAATAAATTAACAATATAAAAAAAAAATTATATAAAAAAGTGTTTGTGTTATTTTGAAAACTTTTTAGAAAAGTATATAAATGGGCATTTTTTTGTGAAGCCAACATTAAGACAAATTGTATTCTCTTTAAAGAAATGAAAATAAAAAAAATAAAACAGTTGATAAAAATAACAAAAATTGCAATAAATATTAAAAAATATATAAATAAAAATTGTAGACAAAATAATGGAAATAATCTTAATATAAATCGAAGCTGGTTTAGTGTTCACTGGGAAAAAATAATGTGGTGTGGACCCAACCCTAAGCACATTCCATTTTTAAGATCTTGTAGAGACCCCTCAAGCTAAGAGTTTAGAGGAGAAGGGGAGTTTAAGGAGGGAAATTACTAGTGTCCGACCGATTATTCGGCTTCGGCTTCGGTAATCGGCATAATCGGCCGATATTTTGACCTTCGGCTTCGGCTTCGGCTTCGGCCGAAATAGCCGATTATTTTTGCCGAATATTTTTGTTTTTTTTTAACAATTTTTTTTATAAGTTTTTAGAATTTTTTAAATTATTCAGTGAACTCCATTAAAAATTCCACATTTTGAAACATTTTCATTGCTCATTTTGTGTTTCTCTCCTTATCTGTTATTTCATGAATTGGTGATCACTCGTTGAAAATGATAATGCAGCGAGTCCGACTGTTTCATTTTTGCTTTTGTTATGGACTGAAATAGTGAATACTTTATCCTGACGTCAATAAATCAATTAGAGAAAAATCCGAATTTTGCAGAAAAATTCTTGCGTTTAACTCGAATTTAATGATTTCAGTTCCTTTTTTTTGTACTGAAATGAATATAAAGGGTTTTAAGGGCCGATGTTGAATGTGAACCACACCTAAACGTCAAGTTTTTTCTGCATTTCATTTGACATTTCTCAATTTGAACCATGGAAAAAAACCAATCGACCATCGCGTTAAAGTTATTCAAGCTTATTATGAAAATGAGCGTTCAAATCAAAATGCATATCGTGCACTTCGTGATTTTTCGGTCAATTTAATCGTCCAAATGAGCGTAGGAGATGTGAAAACACCAGTGCATGCTCGTACAGCTTTAACTGTAGAAAATATTGCTGGCGGCATCATCGGGCCGTATTTTTTCCAAATACACTGCCGTTCAGGCAGTTACTGTGAATGGAGTTCGCTATCGTGAGATGATAACGAACTTTTTATGGCCCGAATTGGAAGATATGGATGTGGACAATATGTGGTTTCACCAAGACGGTGTCACTTGAAGAGCAGATCTTTTGAAGAACAGAATCAATGGCTCTTTTGCGCGACAAATTCAATGGCCGTGTTATCTCAAGTGGTGGCAATGTCAATTGGCCGACAAGATCATGTGGTTTGACACCGTTGAACTTCTTTCTTTGGGGTTATTTGACGTTATACGTCGGGTTATACGTCGATAAGCCAGCAAAAATTCAAGAGCTAAAGGATGAGATAATTCGGCACATTAACGGTATAGAACCTCAATTATGCCTCAGCGTCATGGAAAATTTGGACCATCGGATGGAGGTGAGCCGCCGAGGTCGCCGCAGCCATTTGGCCAATATTATGTTCCATACATAATTGAACCATACCAATATTGTCATAAAAAAAAGAAATGACAATAATTTCCTAAATAATTTGTATTTTATTCCAATTCAACATCGGCACTTAAAATGTAACCACCCATTATAACAATAGCAAAGAATAAATTTTATAATTTTTTTTACTTGGAAACATTTGTTTGTTATTCGGCTTCGGCTTCGGCCTTCGGCCGATTATTTCTTTTTTGCCGAAGAATCGGCTTCGGCTTCGGCTTCGGCAAAAATTCACATTCGGTCGGACACTAGAAATTACATTCTCGGCAGAGAAAACAGACATTTTTTAAAAATTCATAGCTCAGTCAAAAAAAAAATTTTTCCAACATTTTTTTATTGTTGTAGCGAATTGAACAAATTACAAGAATAAAAATTCAAAAGAATATATTTTTCACTTCAACATGGTTTTATAGAGCTCCAAAAAGAGAAAAAAACGGGCAGAGAAAAAAAACGGGGCCTCGTGGTTGCAGCGCTGGGAGTCGCAAAAATTGTTCGATCTGGAAAAAAATTACTTATTTAAATCTTAATAAAATTGATTATCATCTGACAAGAGGTTTTTTGTATATTTTTTCAATTTTTGGTGATGTTTCAAATTGGAAAGTGTGTTTTTTCGAAAAAATAAAGTCAATATTTTTTTCGAAAAAACACACTTTCCAATTTGAAACATCACCAAAAATTGAAAAAATTAAAAAAAACTTCTTGTCAGACGATAATCAATTTTATTCATAAAAAATCTGAAAAAAAATTTAAAAAAAGCTCGAGTCATACGATAGCGAATCAAGTTTAAAAAAATACAAAAACAAAAAAAAATTTTGTCACAAAATGAGCCCGCTAGTGCCGCAACCAGTACGAAAAACATGTTTTCGATATAAAAGTGTTCAAAGTTTGTAAACAAAGAAAAAAAAGCTCGAAAATTAAAAATGCGCTCTCACTACTCCGCCAGTTACTTTTGAATCCGTATTAATGTTTCCATGAAAGGTTTTTTCTTAGAATCTTAATCTTAAAGAATATTTACTAAAATAAAAAATTAAAAAAAAGTCGATTTAAAAAAACGGCCAATGTTATGTCCCCCTTAAGACAGGGAGTTAAAGACATGTAGCTTTTTAGGCGGCTCCGTCTCGCCTTGACAGTGTCAGTTGCCGGCTATGTGATTTTTTCGTTCAAGACTTAACGCCTGACCAACACTACGCCCTTTCATACCCTAGCTGGTCACCCGCTATTTGTCCGGGTTGTCGCTTCGACGACATTGAATTAGTTTAGCGTGAGCAAAAAGGCAAGGATCGACGACGAAAAGAAAGATCATGTCATTGATGGATTGAATAGGCCCAAAAAAACCCGCGCTTGATGACAGAAAGTGGCGAAGGCATGCGTGAAGCAGATACGCCTGGCGAGAGCTGATGATATCAGCCGTAACCCGACCACGCGTGTCATAGCCACCTTATTAAGTAAGCATACATTAACAAATAAAGTGAGAATAATTGAAATAATGCATATAATTAAAATAATTTCAAGATCATATTAACAATTCAAGTAAAATATATACTAAGTGGTGACCGTGGCATGCAGGTCAGTGTGTGGCTTTAATTTACTATAACATAATTCCGTAAAATGTGTGTGCGGAACGTGTGAATTTTTTTTGTATAAATTTCAAAGCATATTTTTAGGAATTTTTATTTTGTGATATATTGAAACTTCAAAAACTATTTATATTTTTTTTTTCAATTTGAAATTTTCAGTTTTACAGAAAAATTCGTCGTTTTTCAATATTTCTTCGTACCTACTATGGTTTCCGTTTTTACTTCAAGGTATTTTATAAATATTTGGAACTAAAACTATTATTTGCACAGTTTCAAATCGAATATGTGGCCATTGCTGATTTCAAATTTAGCTTAAAAAAAGTCAATATATCATGTTTATCCTTTATTAAAACCGGGCCCTTCATTTTTGGCAGGAAAGAACTAGTATAAACATAAAACTATACAAAAAAATACAATAAAATAAACTATACAATAAAATAATAAAAATGTTGAAAGTAAAAAATTAAACTAATATAAATAAATAAAAAATTTCTAAAAGACAATTGTTAGGGGCAATAAAAACAAAAGTTAATAATAATATTGAAAATAAATTAAGTTTGAGTTTAATATTTGAATATTAAAATTGGGGTTCAATATTTGAGATTTTCGTGATTTTTGCCTTTAGACCCGTTTTCAAAATTCATAACTCCGGTTGTTTTGAAGCTACAGAAAAGTTTTTTTCATTTTGAAGATAAAGGAAAGCATTTTAAGAAAAAAAAAAAGGTCCGAAATAATTTATAAAAAAGTTCATTTTGTTATAAACAACTTTAATGTTTAATGATAAATATTTTTCTCGCACGAAAAATTCTCATTTTTAGAGAAAAATTTATTGATATTGAAAAATTTTTCCTATATTTTGATAAAAAATTCACTATGAGAAGTTTTTTCTTCTAAATAGGATCGCATTTAGAGAAAGGCATCCAGAGAATGCAAAGTCTTTACCATTTTTCTCTAAATATGATGCCTTTTTTATCATATTCCAAGAAACTTTTATCTGAGTGTATTGCTCAGTATAGTGGGCATGTACGTAACAGATGAAGCTTTTTTTTTGCACAAATTTTGTTAATTGAATTTTGATGGAACATATACACATTCCTATAGCCTGTTCTTGTTCCTTTTCTGTAGCTCCCATACAAATCTCTTTAAAGTACTTCCACTTTAAAGCACTTTAAAGTATCTCTTTAAAGTACTTAATTGGGCGAGTAGTGATAGTGAGCTTTAAAAAAGAGGTTAAGATTAGGGAAGAATTTAACTTTTTCAGAATATGGGTATATATATGTATATCTTGTAATACCAATAGTTTTGACTTTGATAAGGGAATATTTTATGTCAGTTCAAAATTTAAAATACCTTAAAATGACTATACACTAAGGGAAAAAGTTATGTAGTCAGTACAGAGACAGCTATGTAAAATCTATGCACTTCAACTTGTATGAGAATGCAACAAGAGCAGTATTTACTGAGTAAAGGGAGCGTGTACTGACTACATATCAATTTATTCACTTTTTAAAATGAATAAAAAATGTATTCAATACATCATGTTATGTGTTGAATACATAGCAGACTTCAATAGATACAAGCAACGTGTACTCAATCAACGTGTTATGTAATTTTTTACAAAAACTTTACTCAATACATAACATATGGACTCAGTACACGTATCTCTTGCACTTCGGCACACGATTTTGTTTTATGACATTCGTTTCTTGATTTTCAAATAAGCAACACCTCTAAAGCCTCTAGAAAATCAGAGCGGGAATGAGTTCATCCACTGTACTCTAGAACAAAAGCGATGATTGGATAAGAATTAAATGGCTGGGTTTCTATAAGTAATTGCCAATTATTTTGTGAAATCTAGTCATTTCTTTATAAAATTATTTATTGCATTTGTTGAGAGGGTGCTTTAGGCACAGGCATGAATTGTGTATATATTCAATACATGGAATTATGAACAAAAAATATATAATGAATACATTATGCATGTACTCATTGCATAAAATTATGTTTTTAACATATGTAATGAGTAAATGATGTATGTACTCATTATATAAATGTATGCACTAAAAATATGTAATGAGTAAATTATGTATGTACTCATTACATAAAATTATGCATTTAAAATATGTAATGAGTAAATAATGTATGTACTCATTGCATAAAATTATGTACTCCAAATATGTAATGAGTAAATTATGTATGTACTGAGTCAATAATTAATGTAATACGTACATAAGATCTTTACTCATTACATAAAATTATTTGTAACAGTTTGCGTTGAGTACATAAAATTCTTTATTGACTACATAACCGCTTGAAAGCATTATGTAGTCAATAAAGATTTCAACATGTACTCAATACATGAAAAATGTAAAATTTTTGTGTGCAGAAAACTATGCGATGAGTACATAAATTTATGTATTGAGTCCATAGGTTTTTCCCTCTGTGTAGAAGCGGGTCGAAATTTGCCTTTCCAAAATTCCCCGCATCGAAATCAAACTTTATAAACATTTCCTCTACAAAATTCAACCATTTCAAAATAAACTTTTTTTAAAATTCATTTTCACGAAATTCGCTTTTCATGTCTTTTCAAAATTCCCCTTTACAAAATTTCACATCACAAAATTCCTCTTTTGTGAGCGTTTACTTGTAAAATATATTAAAAGTGATGTGATAGAAGTGAAAAGTGATTATCTTCTAATCTTCAAATTTTTTTCGTAGATTTTAGTAAAAGTCAATTTTGTAAAGGAGAATTTTGTAAAGGGGAATTTTGTGAAGTGGCATTTTGAAAAGGAGCTTTTTGTGACGGACAATTCTGTAAAAAAGAGTTTTAAAAAAATAAATTCTGAAAAGGGGAATTTTGGAAAGTGTTTACATGACACTCGCCCATAACCTGACAAAAGGAGTGGGTCAAAATAAACCTTTCTAAAATTCCCCGTATCAAATTTGAACTTCATACAATTACCGTTAACAAAACTCATTGTCTTCATAATTCACATTTTTTTAAATTCAACTTTACAAACCTTCAATGAAATTCTTTTTTTCACAATTCCACAAAACGAAATTTCACTTTAATAGTTTCTATCCCTTTTAATGAATTTTGCTAGTGAAATGTATAAAAAGTGAAGAAGCTCGTTAATAGTTTCTATCCCTTTTAATGAGTTTTGCTAGTGAAATGTATAAAAAGTGAAGAAGCTCGTTAATTTTATCGTCAACATATTCATTTTATCTTCTTTCTTCGCAGAATTTTAAAATGGTCAATTTTGTAAAGGCGAATTTTGTAAAGTGTAATTTTGAAACTTGGAGAATTTTTGTGAAGGGGAATTTTGTAAAGAAGAATTTTAAAAAGCAGGTGAATTCTAAAAAGGAGAATTTTGGCATGATTTTTATATGACACTCGCATAAAACCTGACTATAGGTGGGAGTCGTAATTAACGTTACCAAAATTCCCCATATCAAAATTCAACTTCATAAAATTTCACTTAACAAAATATTACTCAAAAAGAAAATTTTTTTGAAATTCAACTTTATAAAAGTCGTTCTTTAACGAAAGTCTGCTCTGCAAAATTCCTTTTTACAAAATTATACTTTTGTGATTACACTATTGCGAAATTCGGCAATATACCAAAATTCCACATATCGAAATTCAACTTCATAAAAATTCACTTAACAAAATTTCACTTAAAAGGAAAATTTTTTGAAATTCAACTTTATAAAATTCTTTCTTTAATGAAAGTCACCTCTGAGAAATTCCACTTTACAAAATTATATGTTTGTGATTCCACTATTGCGAATTTTGGCTTGGAAAATGTATAAAAAGGTGAAAAAGCTCGCTGATTTAAGCAGTGTCAATACATTCTTTTTAATGTTTTGTTTTTCGTAGATTTTTGTAAAAAGGAATTTTGTGAAATGGAATTTTGAAAAGAGGAATGTTGTGAAGTGGAATTTTGAAAAGGAGAATTTTTAAATAGTTTTTAGAAAGATTTTGGAATAGTTTTCAGATTACACTCTCTATAACTTGACTAAAGGAGTGGGTCAAATAAATATGTCCAAAATTCCCCGTATAAAAGTGAAACTTTATACAATTTCCTTTAAGAAAATTTATTGTCTTCACAATTCAGTTTTTTATTGAAATTATCTTTACAAAATTCACCTTCAATTAAATTCTTTTTTTCGAAATTCCACTTTATAAAACAAAATTTCACTATTATAGTTCCCTTTTGACGAAATTCTAAATGTGAAATTTATAAAAAGTGAAGAAGCTTGATAGTTTTATCGTCCACACATTCTTTTTATCATTTTCTTAGAATTTTGAAATGGTCAATTTTGTGAAAGAGAATTTTGTGAAGTGGCATTTTGAAAAGGAGAATTCTGTAAAAAAGAGTTTTAAAAAAGGTGAACTCTGAAAAGCAGAATTTTGGAATGGTTTTTACATGACACTTGCCATATAGGAGCGGGTTGTTATAAAAGTTTCCAAAATTCCCCGCGTCGAAATTAAACTTTATACCCTTAACGAAATTCACCCTCTCCAAAATTAAAATTATTTGAAATTTAACTTTACATAATTCGCCTTAAACAAAGGTCTGCTATGCGACATTTCACTTTACGAAATTCCACTTTTATAATTCCCTTATTTTGTTTTTCGTAGATTTTTGAAAAGTTCAATTTTGTTAAGAAGAATTTTGTAAAGATGAATTTCGTGAAGTGGGATTTTGAAAAAGAGAATTTCTGTGAAGGGTAATTTTGATAAAGATGAATTTTAAAAAAGGTGAATTTCGAAAAGAGGAATTTTGGAATACTTTTTATAAGATACTCGCTATAACCTCACTAAAAGAGCAGGTCATAATTAACATTTCCAAAATTCCACACATGAAATTCAACTTCATAAAATTTCTCTTTACAAAATATACCCTCTTTAAAATTCACATTTTTAAAAATTCAACTTTACAAAATTCGCCTTTAACGAAATTTTACTTTACAAAATTGCACTTTACAAAATTTCAAATTTATAATATTCTTTTAACGAAATTATGATTGTAAAATGTATAAAAAGTGAAGCAGCTCGCTAATGTTATCAGTGTCAACACCTTCTTTATATTTTTTTTTTGTTTTTTGTATAATTTTGCAAATTTCCAGTTTGTGAAGAGAAATTTTGTGAAAGTGAAATTTTGTGAAGTGATATTTGACAAGCAGAATTTTTGTGAAGGAGCATTCTGTAAAGAAAAGTTTTTAAAAAAGTGAATTCTGGGAGAGAGGAATCTTGGGATCATTTTAATATGACACTCGCTACAACCAGAATATAGGAACAGGTCGAAATTTCAATTTCTAAAAATTTTCTGTAACGAAATGGAACTTCATAAAATTTCCCTTTAAAAAAATTTCAAAAGAATTTAAAAAAAAGTGAATTGTGAATTGGGGAATTTTGAAGATACTCGTTATAACCTGACTATAAGAGCGGGTCGAAATTAACCTTTCCAAAATTTCCCGTATCAAAATTCGGCTTTATAAAAATTCCCCTAAAATTAAAATACTTTTATTGGTGTCAACACATTTTAAATTTTGTTTTTTGCTTTTTGTTTTTGTTTTTGTACAATTTTGAATGGTCAAACAGGATTTTTGTGAAGAAGAATTCTGTAAAGAAAAATTTTCAAAAAGTGAATTCTTAAGAAAGGAATTTTGGAATGATTTTAACATGACACTCTCCATAATCTGATTATAGGAGTGGGTAGAAATTAACCGTTCCAAAATTCTTCGTATCCAAATTTAACTTCATAAAATTTCCCCTTACAAAATTTATCCCGACTTACTGATGACGTTAACTATTCAGTGAGTTTAATTTATATTTCAACATAAAATGAAGACATATAATGTCTCAGGTCAAATATATGAATTTCCCGAAGGTTTTAAGGAAGTTCATTGTGGTCAAAAAACTCTTCTAACCCATACCAAAAATAACCATACTTCAATATTTTTAAAATGTTTTTTTTCTCTATTTTTCAGATCTGAACTTTTGGGAATCATAACAAAAGCAAGCAGCTTACAACCAACAACAACAAAACAAAAGGTGAGTGATTATTATAATTTCTGCCCGCAAAAACTTTCAATGTAATACTTTCTTGTTAGCACCAAAAAACGTGCTGCTCTTACAATAACCACTTAAAAACCATGCCAAGTGCTTCAGCAGCAGAGGTGAAGCTTTTATATAGTTTGCTTTTAATTAATTTATGCTGATGAGCTTACATTTGTAAGCTTAGCTGCTCAAACTTCAGCTCATTGGCAACATTTGATTGGCGTTGATGTTGCAACAACTAGACATCCTGCCTTCCTGCCCGCCATCAGTCAGTTATTAGTTGCTGAACTTACATTAGCATAACAGCAAAACAGCATAAACCACAAATGAAACCTTGCTGAAAGTTAAGTTTAAGCATAGCAACTAATTTCCTTGTAATTTCCGGTGACCAACACAGTTTAAGTTGTGCGTAGCCGGAAGTGTGGTGTCAAAAGGATGTGGCTAAATGATAGCTTTAGGAAAGGATTTTAATTGAATTTCATATTTTTAAAGCATGATGATGTAATTTAGTTTTTGTTGCAATTTTTGTAATTTTTTTGAACATAGTTATTGTCTGTTACATGCTTTATTGTTAATTATTGTGAAGTTAAGAAGCTGTATTTTTGTTAAAATGCGTTTAAATGGTTTCATTTGCAATTTCTAAGAATTTTTGTGTAAAGTTTAAGAATGCTTTCAGTGCTAAATATGCATTGCTTTGAAGTCAAGTAGCTTGAAAATATGCTCAAGAAAATAATCAAAGTTCTACTACCTACACGTGCAAATATGTACCTATGCCACTCGCTGCATAAACCTTATTACCTTTTTTTTTTAATAAAAAAACTATCTATATATATCAAAACATAATAATAAGTAAAGTTCTCTCTCTTTCAAACTACAATTTATAATGTTTTTACTTTTACCACCCAACATGGTTATACTTGCTACACTTTCTGAAATTTTTCGCAGAATTTTCTCACTGCTGCACCTTCTTTCACTTTATGTTCTGTTTCCTTTCCTTAGCGTCAAGGACATAAATATTCCTGCTGGCAGTCAAAGACGCATGTCAATTTCGTTGTTTTACAACAGCATCAGGCAACAAGCAGCAAGACAATAACTATAACAACAAAAAGCATCAGTAGTAAAAGCAACAAGCTGCAGCAGCTGCAGTTAAGGACGTGTGTCTGTCATCTGGATTAAATAGCTGCTGTTGGTGCACCATTGTTGCTGAGTATAAAAGCAACATTAAATTTGCAATCCTAGCATGTAGCTATCCGGAATAGCACTCAAATCAAGCTAAAAAAAAAAATCGCCATCTTGTCGCTTCTGGTTTTGTGTGTGTTTTTAATATGAAACACTGATATGCTAGAACGTTCCCAAACCTTGAAGTTCAATTCAATGCAAGTTCACCTTAAGTGGACCATGACCTAGCTGGGACTCGTTGCAACAAGGACGTCTGCAAAAGTAGTTTAGTGTGCTATCAGCGAGGTCAAATTTTCTTCGATATTCTTGCATTGTTTTGTGTTTAAAGCATTAAACAGTCAGTTTAATTTGTTTTAGCTTGAATTTTTTTTGTTTGCTTTTGCAAAGTAGATTCAAACATTTTTAAAAATTTTTTTTGTTATTAAAAATGTCATTCAGCCGGAAGAACTCACTAAAAATTCGTAGAAAGAAGACAAGAGAGCCCTAAAGTTTAAATTGTTTTTTTGGGAAAATTCATTTTTCCAAAAAACGTAAGAGTGCAACACAAATTTTTGCAGGTAAGCTAAACCAATTTAAAGCTATTGTATTTGACATGAGTAACAAAGTTCCATTTCACTTTTTTCTCCAATAAGTCGCAAATTTTTTAGAGTGGTTTTTAACAGGGACCGAAAATAACTGTTATTTTACATTTTCTAAATGAAAAAGACACAATGAAAAAATTGTCGCAGGACTTTTTCAAATATACCATTATGATATAAATGGCCTCAGCTTCACGAATATTAAGTGCCTTTTAAATTTTCGACTGATACTATAAAAGTTAAAAATTAACTGTTATTTTTTGCCTTTTATTTTTTCGGAAAAAAATTACGGTTACTTTTGACTTTTATTTTATCGGTCAAAAATAACAGTTATTTTGTGACTTTTATTTTTGCGGTCAAAAATATCAGGCACTTTGTGCAAAGGCCGCTTGACCAATTAAAAAACTTTTGATACCATATGTAAATTGTGCGCACCGATGAGACGAAAATAATGGTATCAATAGTTTTTTAGTCCGTAAAACAGCCTTTGAAAAAACACAAATTGCCTGATATTATTGACCGAAAAAATAAAAGGCAGAAAATAACTGTTATTTCTGACCAATAAAATAAAAGTCAAAAGTAACTGTTATGTTTGCCCAAAAAAATATAAGGCACAAAATAACTTTTATTTTTGTCGGAAAAAATAAAAGTTAAAAAATAACAGTTAATATGCGACTTTTTCGATAAAAACCATAACCGGTACGGTCCCTGGTTTTTAATGTAAATAAATTTGCCCCAAAAAAAAATTAAAAATATGCAAAACCATGTCTTAAACTTATGTCAAGATGGTTCTTGTCTTGGGGAACGTAAAGGAATAACCCTCTAACAACATAACCCTCCAGCTCTCATCCATGTGGGTCATTTTGGGACATTTTTAAAACAACTCCCTCAAAATTAACCTTGAAGGGCTTAACATCCTCCAACAAAATATTCTCCATATAACTCCATTAAAGGTCATGCAACATACGAACCCTCTATGAGTTAAAGGTTACTCTTAAGGAGGGACATAACATTCGCGGCAGAGAAAACAGGCATTTTTTTAAAAATTCATAACTCAGACAAAAACAAACATTTTCCAAAATTTATTTTATTATTGTAGAGTTTTGAACAAATTACAAGAAAAAAATTTAAAAAAAAATATATTTTTCACTCCAACATGGTTTTATAGAGCTCCAAACTGGCGGCAGAGAAAAAAAGGGGGCCTCGTGGCTGCTGCGCTGGGAGTCGCAAAAATTGTCAGATCTGGAAAAAAAATAACTTTTTAAAATTTTAACAAAATTGGTTATCGTAAGACAGGTGCTTTTTTTTAAATTTTTTTTAAAATTTTTGGTGATGTTCTAAATTTGCAAGTGTGTTTTTTCGAAAAAAATATTGACTTTAATAATTCATAAAAAATCGAAAAAAACTTTAAAAAAAGCTCGTGTCATACGATAGCGAATCAAGTTTAAAAAAATACAAAAAAAAATTTCGTCAAAAAATGAAATGCCGCTAGTGCCGCAACCAGTACGAAAAACATGGTTTCGAGATAAAAGCGTTCAAAGATTACGAACAAAGAAGGTTGAAATATAAAAATGCGCTCTCAATAATTCGGCTGTTTTTTTTGAAGTCGTTGGAATTTTTCCATAAAATTTAATATATTTTTAGAATTTTAAGAATATTTACTAAAATACAAAATTATAAAAAAAGTCAATTTCAAAAAACGGCCAATGTCATGTCAAAAAAAAAAAACAAATTGGTCATTTCAGCCCTTAAAAGGACTTTGACCGAGCTTCTTATGATTGTGTTGTGTGTGTTATTAAATGTTTGCACACAATTAACCGAGAACTGGACCTACATGTTTTATGCCTACTCCGAACGGCTCATGTTCTCAAGAAGCTTTACATGACAATATATACTCTCTGAGATTTGCTATTATCTGCAGACAGGTGGTGACCGATCAGAAAAATTTTTTTTATTGAAAAAACTTTTCGCTGCGACTGGGGATCGAACTCGGGCTCCGAGCGTGCTAAGCCACACACTTAACCTGTACGCCACGGTCACCACTGTCATGTCATGTTCCCCGTTAAAAAACTTAATTTAATGAGAAGATATTTTTGTGACTCAACTATTGTATTGTGCTTTATTTCGATCAATATACATTGAATTTTTATATAATTATCTTTGTCACTATTCAGATATATAAGAATCGATATTTCAATATCGACACCATATCAATTTCTTTGTCTTCACTCCCGCTGCTTTGTTTCCTTTCTTGATGTATGGTTTTGTACCAGTGATGGCAATTGCTCTTTAAGATTTCGTAGCGAATCAAGTTGAAAATAGTCCTAAATGGGAGTCAATCGTATCGTAAATTTCAACATTTGCATTCAAGCCATTATTTATATAATTTTAAGTAAAAAATTATATTCTTACCAGTTTCTTACTGATTTTTTAAAAAATTTTCTTACACAACCTTACAATCTTCATTGTCTATTTTTTAGTCTTACTTCGTTATAATTATAAATATTTTTTCATTTCTTTTAAGATAGTTGAGTGTTTTGACAAAAATTATTATTGAATTTTATAGTAAAATGATCTCTTGTTCTCTTGTAAAGAATCTCAATTTTGACTTAACCAAATTTTAGATTGAAAAAATATATTCAGCATTTCCTGCAAAATGCGGAAATATAAAACTCCTTCAGTTCCCCTAGAAATATTTCCAACAAAGGCTTATCAAGTTAATTTTTAGCATAAGAAAATTTTCTAAAACATATATTCTTAAGGCGGTCTTCTCATTCAAAACCCGTTTTTTGGAGCCTTTTTAAAAAAATTCTTATTTGAAAACGCAAAGAATAATTGAAAATTTTTTTTATTTATTGTATTACAAAAGTTTTAAAGTAAATAAAAAAATTTTTTTTGCCTTGATACGTGGGCTGTTCAAAAAGAATTGAGACTTCAAAGTTGGTGGTGAAAAAAAAAGGTCTCGTCACGGCGGCCACGATTCCGGGTCTCCGGAGCGTCTGCAATGAAAAAAAAAACGGGGTTATAATCAGTATAGATGTTATTCTCGGGTGAACCTCAAGCTTAATTTTGTGATTTTTTTTTGACAAAATGGCGGCCATTCAAAAAAAAAAAATTCAATTTCGGGCTTTTTTTTTGTAGTTTAGTGTAAAAAAAAAATAGTAAAAAATTTTTTAAAATTATGGTCGAGGTTCACCCGAGAATGGTGACAATTTTGCGTCGATTCCATTTTGTTTCATGAAAATCGGTTCAGTTGAACTGGAGATATCATGGCCGCCAGTTCGAAAAACGTGGTTTCGAGATAAACGCGTTTAAAGTTAAAAATAGCTCATTTTGACGAAGACCTTGCTTCACAAAAAAGGCTGTATCTTCTAAAGTATTTCGAATTTCTAAAAATTCTTTTAGGGGCATATTCGCAACTACCCAAGCTATAAATAAATGCAAAAAAGTCGAAAAAAAGTTGCTCAATGAGAAGACCCCCTTAAACATTTGGATACACATTCGGGTAAAGATCGGCATATCTGATTTAGTTTTTCTTAATATTTGGCTTATTTTGGGTAGAATTTGTTTGAGCTTTGAATCAGGGATTTTATTTGTCAAAACTATTCAGTTAAGCTTTCCTTGGTTCCTTTCCACATATCATCCATATTGAAGAAGTTTGAATTTGAATTGAGAGTTTGAATATCAGTTGACTTGAAATAAGGAAAGAATTGAAGACAAGTTTAAGCGTTATAAAAATTAAAAGACTATAGTCAGGCCTATATTCGAAGGACCTTTAACGAGTCCATTTTTTAAACTATGAGACATTTGAAACTATTGCCAAACTTAATTATTTATAGAATTTATCGATTTCACTTGGGTTTGATTTTGATGCAGCCAACGTATTTAAATAAGGAACACGATGAGCACTTTAAACACACGATAAACTTTTTCCTAAAATATTTCTTTAGTGCTGTCCAAATGTGCTATAATATTAACTTTTTATGTATTTTCTCATTGTCATCAGTTTAATTTATAAGGATATTACTAATTTTTCACATTTATATTTGAAGCAGTTGAAAAACCACAGTTTTCCTAGAATTAGCCACAAAACCATGGTTTACTCGTATTGTAAAAATAAGAGTAAAAGAAATAAAATTTTTTTAGTTTTTGAACCAATTTAAATGACATGAAACATATAATGTTGGTTTTGCACAAATAGTACTGAAAATGCCTCCGGGGTACTTAGGTATTTTTGATAAGGTTAGTGTACTGAAAAAAGTACAATTGTATCAAAAATTCCATCACTGTTTTGTACTACCATCAAATTTCAGTCAAGTATTCAAGTGCTTTAAATCTGTATAATGAAATAAATCCTTAGATAAAAAAGAGTGGAGAAACATGTGATTTAAAATGGCAAGGTTACCTGATGATATAGTTCCTCGTGCTCATCTGATTTCAAAGCGAGTTGTACCTCAAAATTTGCCCAAATGATAGTAAACAAAATAAAGTTTTAAAGATATATTGACGCCAAGTTTCTCGAATGCATTCAACATCTCTTTTTTAACAGTCATTATAAAGCTATTGGAGTGGTCGATGCCTAGAAGACCACGTATAACCCTTCCTATTGCATTCAATGCAATCCTCATTGCCTGCTAGCACTGCGTTAAAAGATTCAAAATACAGAAATGAAAGACTATCACTTATACTATTTTGATGGTTACCCCCGAGACAATAACTCTCCATTTGTATCACAGTGTTATGTTCTTTTAATGTGTAGATATTCCCTTTTTTAAATTTTTCTCTCAATTTAATTAAAATCGTTTGAGTTATTATTGAGAAATTCAAGGCCAAAGATTGAACTGTTGAATTTATTTTTACTTTTAGTATGAAAATTTAGTATGGTTTTTTTGTCTTTTTAAACTTCTGTTTATATTGTAAAAAGTCATTTGGTTAATTTTTTTCTCTTTAACGTTACACGCGAACGCATAGTTTTGCAAATATATCGACAATATTCCAGGAAACCAACAAAGTTTGTATGTTTTCATGAAAGTAGGTATCAACACTCGCAATTTGAGTGAACAAACGTATCTTTTAACGTTTTTTCTTTTGTAGATATAACCAGTTTTATGTGATCTTTAAGGTTACATATTTTAAAAGTAGTGTTAAAAATAAGTTTGCATTTTAAGAAAAATTACAGAAATTGGCGATGAAAAAACCCAAACTAAAGAATCTATATCGAAGAAGATGGATCAGATAAACGGCTTCAATCAAAAAATGGAAACAAAATGTTGTCTTGCAGTTCTAGGAGGCAAAATACCTGGTCTTTAACGTTACATGTCTATAGATTTTCGTTCCGATTTGAATTTTTTCCGTTCGCGACATGGGCGAAATAAACGTAAACGTAGTGAAGCTCATTTTTTTCCCTTTAGTTACAGATAAAACTTAACAGTCATCATGTATTTGGTTGCAATATTGCTTATAAATATTCTGTTTAGAGTTCTATATTATTTTTTCCTGCAGTAGTTTTTTCGCTTTTTCATCTAAGTTCAGACATTCTACTTTAGATTGATGTCGAAGGCTAGAGATAAACTGATCTGAAGTTGCCAATAATGCATTAAATAGATCCTGATAAGTGAAACTTTGTGGCATTATTCTTTGGTTATGTTCGCTATAAAATCTGAAATTTTCATTTTTTTTATTTCCAAGCGTCCTCTGTTAGATCTCCAAGATGCTATTAATTATATTTTATGACATTTTATCCAAGATAAATGATTTTGTGATTGTAAAATCGTGCTTATAAATACGGTCAAAAATTTCAGTTTTAATTTAAAACTTTCAGGGTTTCTATATGTTTCCAAACCTGAGAAGGTTTGCAATTAAAATCCTACAGTTTAAAATAATATAGAAAACAAAAGTGTGTTCATTTTTAAAACCCTTAAGTCTACTTTTGTAACAAAAATGTTTAATAGCGAATTATTTTGCTTCTTACCCGAAAGTTTATTTTAAAAACCCAGAGTCTACAATTGAAACTTTGTGAGTCTTATTTTAAAACCCAAAGTTTATTTTAAAAATCCAGTGTTTGCATTTGCTAGTCTATGATTTTGTTTCCAAACCAGAAAGTTTATTTTAAAAGCTACCATTTCGCCAACAGCATTCAAGTATACAATTAGAACACTCAAAATATTGTATTGTATGGCTCAGTTGGTGGTTAAACTGTTGTCGACTTGATTTGATAAATCCGAGTGATCCCGGTTCGTTCCTTAGCCTGTTTTTTTTGTTTGCTTACTTTTTTAAATTATCATAATCCTATATTACTTAAGTAAAAATTGCATTGTGCACATTTTTATTTTTTGCCACATCCTAGGATCGAACCATGGCCACCATCGCTTTGTTCATTCATTCTAACCTCAAGCTAATCTATTGCTTTTTCTGTTGTTCTCAATTGTACAGTTTTCCATGTGCTCTGATTTCAAAAGTTAACCTAAATTTCAGGGTTTAAATATAAAAAATGTGTTTATAAACTGTAAAGGTTTGCTTTATAAGCTCTACAGTTGTAAAAATAAATTTGGGATATAAATTATAAATCTTTTTGGTTTAAATGTCGCAATATAAGAAGTATAAAATTTCTTGGATTTGTTATTTTAACCTTAAAGTTTTCAATAATAAACTTTTCGGGCTTAAATTTCACTATATATGCATTTTTAAACTTCTTCGGATTATTTTTTAAGCTCTATAGTTTTAAAAAATAAACTTTCGGTTTAAATAATAACTTTCTGAGTTTAATTTCACAATGCATACAATGTTTTAACTTTGTAGTCTAACTTTTTAAACCTAAACTTTTAAGTTCGTGAATATTTTTAAAGTAGTTCTGGCCAAGATGTAAAAATAAACTTTAAGGTTTAAAGTTTATATAAATAAACTATTTATTTATAAAATAAACTATTTATTTATTTATAAAATAATCTCAAATATAGTTTCAAGGGTTTTGAATGTGAACTTAAATTTTCGATTGTGTATGCGTATTTAGTCACATGGAACATTCCATTGTGACGGGTGTTACATAAAATTAATTAAATGGTTGTCGTCTATACATATGAAAACACACTTTAAAAATAATGGTCAATGTTTGTATATTTTTCATTAAAGTTCTTGTGACAGGTGTTACGTGTACTAATTGAAAAATTTTACTTCACTATGAATGTTTGCGAAACTGTTTCAGCCAAACTACAATTAATAAAAACAACAAGTATTTACTGTCAATTAAACAATATTTAACGATTGACTCTGGGTTAATTAAATTAGAAATACGTTTCAGAATGTTTTCATGCATGATTTTAATATGTGACGGGTGTTACAAATAGTGTGACGGGTGTTACGATATAAAAATCTTTGCTTTAAAGTAGTGTACATGCACTACTAAAAACAAAAATCTGTTCATGAATTATGTTTTTAATGTTAATTCAACAACCACAGTATATTCATTTACAAAAAAAAAAAATAACATTGCGTTATTGTTATAGTCGCAAATGCAATAAAATTCAATAGAATAAAATTTTATATGTTTCGTCTTTTCCCAATAATTAATTAACAAGATTAATTTGGGTGTATGGTATGACGAACAACAAAACTAGGACTATATCTTTGACAGAAATAATAGAGTTTAATGCAATCTAATATATAAAATCAAATGTTTGTCCTCCTGTCTGTGTCTGTTCCGTATAGGCTCGCGCACCGCTTATCCGATTGAGCTGAAATTTGGACACCCAGTACCTTTCATAGGGAGAAAGAACATAGGGGGTGAAAAAAAGTGGGCGGAGGTATTTGGGCGTGGCATTCGATAATAACTTCTAAACGCCTGGACCGATTTCAAAGAAATTTGGTATTAAGGTTCAACTGCTACCAAGATAAAACATAGACTAGAAAAAATTCCAAAGACTTCCGCAAGAGGGCGCTTTAAGTAGTGTATTTTTAAGACTCAATAACTCCTAAACGTCTGGACCGATTTCAATGAAATTTGGTATGATGGTGCAACTGCAACCAATACAAAGCATGTGTTTACAAAATGGGCGAAAGTATGTGGGCGTGGTACTCTACAATAACTCCTAAACATCTGGACCGATTTCAATGAAAATTGGTATAATATATAAAATCAAATGTTTGTCTCTGTCTGTCTGTCTGTCTGTCTGTCTGTCTGTCTGTCTGTTCCGTATAGGCTCGTGCACTGTTTATCTGATTGAGCTGAAATTTGGACACCAAGTACGTTTAATAGAGAGAAAGAACATAGGGGTGTAAAAAAGTGGGCACAAGTCTGTGGGCGTGGCACTCCATAATAACTTCTAAACGCCTGGACCGATTACAATGAAATTTGGTATGAAGGTTCAACTGCAACCAATATACAGCATAGGAAAAAGTGGGCGGAAGTATGTGAGCGTGGCACTCTTTAATAACTACTAAACACCTGGACCGATTTCAATGACATTTGAAACGAAGGTTCGACTGCGCCCAAGATAACATAGGCTATAAAAAATTCTAAAGACTTTCGCAAGAGTGCGCTTAAAGTAGTGTTTTGTTAAGACTCAATTACTCCTAAATGACTTGACCGATTTTACTAAAATTTGATACATGAAATAACCTGGCCCTGCAACAGAATTGAGGCTATTTTAATTTCATGGAAGTTTTTCCATGAGAGAGCGCTTTATTCAACCAACTACGTCTGGCTTATTCACGTCAAAAAGGATGAACCGATTTTGATGAAACTTGGTAAGCATTTGTATCTGTTACTGAAAAAGATCCTATGCTTTCAAAAATTCTTTCGACAAAAATCAAGGAATGCGCTAAAGGCAAACGAAGTCAAGAACCAAAGACTAACGAGTAAAAAATAGTTTAACGAATATGAGCAGAAGCTATGTAAAGAATAAAAATCTACCGAATTTAAACCGAAGTTAAAACCGAACGAAGACAATCCAAAATCGAATCGATGCCAAAAGGACTTTTACTTTTTAAAGTTGGAATTTTTTTTTGAGAAATTTACGAAATGGTTTTTTTCAAACTGGGTGACCATTTTCCTCAGAAACCAGACGTCAGATCGAGACGTTGAAGATATCATTTTTTTGTAATCGTATCCGGCAGGTACAGTTTTATGGAAATTTGGCTAAACATTTTCGACGGAAGGAGGGGCAAAACCCCAAAAATCTATAATTTTAAATTATTTAAAAAATTTAATTGATAATTTAAAAAAGTTAAAATGGGAGCAGTTTTAAAAATCGTCCTATTTCCGTGTTCGAGACACAACCCCGAGTAACACCGGGTGACATCCGCTAGTAATCTATAAATATGTACTTTCTAAAAGTTCTTAAAAAGTTATTTTGGATAATATTTTCCATCAGTTAACCACTATGCAGAAAAATGGTCAGTATTTAATTACTCAATACAAAAAGTTCTCAGAAGTATGCGATGAACATTTACTGCTATATTGCATAAAGATGTCTTCAAATTTCTTCAAATAATGGCATGCGTTTTACTATTTTTCTAAATAAAACTAAGCTGTAGACAAATTCAATCAACCATTTCCAAGAATGTTTTCACCCTCTATGACTGCTTTTAAGAGCACTTTCTTAGTTTTTTGTTCGAGATAGATAAAAAGGAGATAAAAAACTACTCTGTGTAGTGTAGTGAGCACAAAAAATATGTCAAAAGCTTGCACTAAAGAGATTTTTTAGTAAATTAATTGTTATATTAAGTGTTTACTTAAAGCCCGTTTGGAATATTACTCAGACAAATTTGATTTTCTCGCAACTTTTTTTAAATTTTGATTTACTAGAGCAAGTTTATAAAATTCTGTAATTATTGAAAATGAATTCAAAATTGTCATGCAGTGTAATTAAAAGTCAGCGCTGCATATATTTCAGCAAACAAGACGTTGCTTCAAAATGGTAAGAAAACGCTTGAATGAACTTTGATTTTACTTGGCGCTAATTGCATTTCATATACAAATACTCAGCACTTGATGGTGAATGGCAAGTTATGTGAGTGTGTGCGTGTGTGTGTGTGTGTGTGTGTGTGTGCATGTGTGGTAAGAAAACTTTAAACTGGGCAAAAAGTAAAATTATCTTGAGATATTTAAAAACTTTTACTACAAACCATTTGGTTTGCATGAAGAAAGTTTTGGCCTGAGTTGCTATCTTGAAATATCCTTTTTCAATGTTGTCTATATTTAAGATAAATTTTTGTATTATTTTTCCCTTTTTCTCTTTGCTTTAGCAGCAGAATTTTGCAGCGCAGAAGCAACAAGTGTTTCATTTACATGTTCGTCCTTTGTACTCGTTTGAAGGTTGTTAGAAAAGCACATTTTTGTATGCGTGTTGTTTTTTTTTTTTGCATTTTCCAAGTTTTTCCCATGAAAAGTTGGCAGAGTGCAGAGCAACTTAGAGCATTGGTTTTTGTTAAATATATTTCAAGTTTATGGTAATGATTACTTTTTTGCTTTTTTCACTTTTCTGCACATAAAACCAAAAAAGGTCAAAAACCAAAATAGCTTTAAAACTTGTTGGTTAAAAAACATCGTTCGGTTTGTATGGAGTTAAGGATTGTTTTGCTATTTTTTAAATCTTTTTACATTATTAACATTTTATGTTTGCTAAATGTTTTGTGTAGAATAGGAAATGACTCTTCGAGCAGTTAAGTTGAGAAAAGGACTTAATGTGAACAGCAGTTACAGTTCAGTTGGCATAATATGCAAATTCGTTAATGCCAAAAATGGTCAAAATGGCCAAAATAAGGTATACTCGTATGTTTATTTTGGTTAACCACTTTTTCTTGCTAGGATTCCAGTATTAATAATTTTTAAGTAGTTAAACTTAACTGCTTATTACTGACAACAGTGGCAGTCGATTTATGACTCCTTCGGGTCCAATAAAATGCATTCCAATATGCCAAAAATATTTTTGGATATATGTTTGTTTGTGTATTTAGATTAGTTTCATGTGGTTATTTGAAAAATAAACTGTTTATATTTTTTATGAGGTTATTTAAAAATAAAAAAATTGCTGTGTGTCTATGACCACACGATAGAAGTGAAAATTCAAATATTTCAATTCCAAAAGAATATCTGTGTACTATATATAAGTGATATAAATAAATGATATGTTATAATTTTTATTGATGTGTTTCGTGAATTAGAAATGAGTTCGTAATGATAATGTTAGGTAAATTTATTTATTTTTATGGAAAGTTGATTATTTATTGAAACTAGTATCACCTGGGGTCGAAATTCGACCAATTTATTGATTGTCTATTTATAAATACTAGTATCGCCTGGGGTCGAAATTCGACCAATTTATTGATTGCCTATTTATAAATACAAGTATCGCCTGGGGTCGAAATTCGACCAATTTATTGATTGCCTATTTATAAATACTAGTATCGCCTGGGGTCGAAATTCGACCAATTTATTGATTGCCTATTTATAAATACTAGTATCGCCTGGGGTCGAAATTCGACCAATTTATTGATTGCCTATTTATAAATATATGCGAGATGATCAAAATAAGTTCGGGGCTATAACTTTTCATTGATTGGAGATATTAAGCTATTTTCTTCAGAAAAATTATTTATTTATTTAATTATTTCTTTCAAAAACAGAAAAACAACATTTAAAAAAATTTAATTTTTTAAAAAAAATCATAGGGGGTAGCCTTGATTTTTTGATGGCACGGACAGATTATTAATTTAGTGTCCAGACAAAATAAATTCACCGTAAATTCCGTAAAGACTTTTAAAGAAAATCAAAAATGCAATTTTGAGTTTTTGGTTTTTTTACAACAAAAATCATTTTTACCCTATATTTTTAGAATAAATCAAATTTTATGGTCTTTTTTTAAAATGAATAATTTAAATATAAACAAACAAAAAACGGTATTTTTTTAAAAGTTTTTTTAAGTTTACTGATAAGACTTAAATACAAACAAGTAAAGAAAGTCTAAAGTCGGTCTAGGCCGACTATGAAATACCCTAAACCCACTTTTCAAAAACAAAAAAATTTTTATTGCAAATGGGCGTGTCCGTGGGCGCATGAAGCCTATATTTTATATGCATTTAAATGTTGAAGAAAAATGTACACATACCAAGTTTTATTCCTGTAGCTCACAGTTAATGCCTTTATTATGCTTTCATTATGGGAGGTGGGCGTGTTCATGGACGGACTACTCCCAATTTTTGAACACACCTTAGTTTTGGTATAAAATACATACATACCAAATTTAATTTCTCTATAACAAACAAAACCTTATTGATTGAGTTTTAAACTTTTTGGGTTGTATGGGAGGTAGGCGTGTCCGTAGGCGGATGACGTCCATTTTTGCTCTGTAGGTTAAACAAAAGCTTATTTATTGCGTTTTCAATTTTTGGGTTGTATGGGAGGTAGGCGTGTCCTTGAGCGAACGACACCCATTTTTCGAAGACATCTTTGTGTTGGTATAAAACACATACATATCAAATTTTGTTGTTGTAGGTTAACTATGAGCTGAGTTATGCAGTTTTCAATTATCGCGTTGTATGGGAGGTAGGCGTGTCCGTGGGCGGATGATGTCCATTTTTCAAAAACATCTTAATCTTGTCATAAAAAACATATGTGCCAAATTTTAGCTCTTTAGGTTAAACACAAGCTTATTTATTGCGTTTTCAATTTTTGGATTGTATGGGAGGTGGGCGTGTCCTTGAGCGAACGACACCCATTTTTCGATGACATCTTTGTGTTGATACAAAACACATATATACTAAATTTGATTGTTGTAGGTTAATTATGAGCTGAGTTATGCAGTTTTCAATTTTTGCGTTGTATGGGAGGTAGGCGTGTCCGTGGGCTGATTCCAAAAATATTCAATAGTGCAGATCCTTGGGTGCTTGTGACCATGTGTACCAAGTTTCATCCAATTATCTCGACTCCTTCTTCTTATCCTGTGTATACGGACAACACACAGACGGACAGACGGACGGACGGACGGACATGGATAGCTCGACTCACGTGGTGACGCTGATCAAGAATATATATACTTTTCTATACCGGACTCGCTTCGTTCTATGCGTTACAAACGTTTGCACAAAGTTAATATACCCTGACCTTTCAGGTTTAGGGTATAAAAAGAAATAAATAAAATCTATTCACAGATGACGGAGATATTGGCTTCCCAATTTAGAACATTTAATTTGAGACAGTTTTTTTCTCTCTCTTGGCATTTGGTTGAAACACACGCTAAATTACTAACGACAATATTAAGAAAATTCATTACAAATACTTTTGGTTAGAATTTTGCTGTAATTTTTTGTCATATTTGAAAGAAAATTTAACAAACTTTTAGAAAAAATTAGAAAAATTGAAAAACTGTTAAAATCCGACCAAAATATTCACATCGAAAGTCAAATTTTTGAATTTAAACACATTTTTTTCGAAATTTTACAATTGACGAATGGATAAAACTAAATTTTTTTAAGAAATTGTTACTTTTAAAAAATTTCAAATTCGACCAACTCAAAAACTCTTCCCCGATTAAATTTCATACAAATCAAAGAGCGGGTTTTTTCTCAAAAATTTAATTTCTCTATTAGAAGGTTGGGAACCCCCTCTATCAGATATATCATTTATATATACATTCTGTACATTTGGACAACATAACCTTTCGAATGATATAAGTTTCTTTAAGAATGATTAAGTTTATTTAAGATATAAATTTATATAAGTTTTGATATAAGTTGATATAAGTTTATTTTGAGTTTTAATTAATACCAAAAAAGTGTACGACAAACTTTAATGTTCACGTATTAATATATAAGATTTTAATCATACAAAAAATAAAAAAAATCTGCAAAATTAAATTTTTTTTGAACTCGTTTTTTTCGAAACTACCTTTTCTAATACTTCTGAAATGATTTCTCAATGTTCTAATGAACCGTTTAACTTGAAATTTAGTGTGAACCTTCTTTATATATTCCTCTTTGGTTGAAATAATAAATATATAAATACTTTGTTTTTTGCTGTTTTAAAAAAAAGTTCAAAAAGTTAAAAAAGTGCAAAAAGTCACTTAGTTTTTTTTTCTGAATTTCCGTAATCATGTCAATCATTGTCTTGCAGAAACAATGCCATGGAAGCATTCTTCAAAGCTATTCAAAAGCCTTTTAGAAGTTCATGAGAATTGATTCGGAAAACACTTTTTGATAAGGCTGAGGAGAAGCACAATTTGATTTTTAGAATTTCTTCTGGAAACAGTGTTTCTAAGAATGCATGTCAAGCTTGTATCAAAAATTTTGCTGGGAAGGGTTGGAATCATCTCAACAAGGTTGCACCCTTATTTTTTGCACCCTGTCACTTTACCAGCTTGCAATTTTTATTTTGTTGTAAAATGTTTTATTTGTATTGTATTGTTTATATTTAAATCTATAAATATAAAAAAAAGGCTGGTTAACATATTTTTTTGTTTATTTTTTATCGAATTTTTAAAAACATTCAAAATTTGTATCACTAGACTACAATACTTACTTAAGAAAAATTCTCCTATTGTGAAGAAATATATGGATATGGAAGTGGTAGTGTAAGTTCTGATGACAATATAAGTACCATTATCTGTATTAAAACTAATGGCAAGCGAGTTATATAATACAAGTTTTTTCCATCAAATATGACGGGCCCGGTTTCAATAAACATAAAGATAAAGACATAAAATATTGATTTTCTTTAAGCCGAATTAAAAATCAGCGATAATCATACAATTTTAAATTATGCAAATAACAATTTTTTGTTCCAAATATTTATAAAATAACATAAGGTAAAAATTAAAACCATAGCAGGTACAACGAAATAAATTTAAACATTTTTTGTAAATCTAAAAATTTCAAAATGAAAAAAAAATAAGTAAAGAAAGTCTAAAGTCGGTCTAGCTATGAAATACCCTAGAACTACTTTTTCAAAATACAATAATAATATTGAAAATGGGAGTGTCCGTGAGCAGATGAAGAGCATATTTTATATGCATTTCAATTTTGATGAAAAATTTACAAAAATTTATAAAAATTTCAAGTTTTATTCTTGTAGCTCACTTGTTAATACCTTTATGGTATTTTCGCTATAGGGGGTTATATGGGAGGTAGGCGTGTTTGTGGACGAATTACGCTGAATTTGAATGCATCTTAGTTTTGGTATAAAATACATACATATAAAATTTTTTTGCATACCACCTTTGATTTGGTATGAAATACAAATGTACCAAATTTTATCTCTGTAGGTCAAACATGAGCTTATTTATTGAGTTTTAAATTTTTGGGTTGTATGGGGGGTGGGAGTGGCCGTAGACGGATGACACCCATTTTTCTAAGACATTTTTGTTTTGATATAGAATATATACGTACCAAATTTCATCTCTGTAGGTTAAACATGAGCTTATTTATTGAGTTTTAAATGTTTGGGTTGTATGGGGGGTGGGAGTGGCCGTAGACGGATGACACCCATTTTTCTAGGACATCTTTGTTTTGATATAGAATATATACGTACCAAATTTCATCTCTGTAGGTTAAACATAAGCTTATTTATTGAGGTTTCAATTTTTGGGTTGTATGGGAGGTGGTTATGTCCATGGATGGATGACACTCATTTCTCAAAAACGTTTACATATTTTTGTAAAAACATACGTACCACATTTTATCTCTCTATGTTAAACGCAAGCTTATTTATTGAGTTTTAAATTTTTGGGTTATATGGGAGGTGGGTGTGTCTGTGGGCGGATGACATCCATTTTTCGAAGACATCTTTGTTTTGATATAAAATACATACGTACCTAATTTTATTGTTGTAGGTTAATTTTGAACTTACTGATGCAGATTTCAATTTGTGCGTTGTATGAGAGGTAGGCGTGCCCGTGGGTGGTTTCCAAATATATCCAAAAACGCCCACCTCCCATACAATGCACAAATTGAAAACTCAATAAATAAGCTTATGTTTATCCTACAGAAATATATTTTGGTATGCATATATTTTGTATCAAAACAAGGATGTTTTCGAAAAATGGAAGTCACCCGCCCACGGACAAGCTCACTTCTCATACAATGTGAAAATTTAAAACTCTATAAATAAGCTTATGTTTGCATTAAAGCAGTGATGCACAGCGTTGGCAGAGCTTCTAACACAAACGCAACATTTTTGTCTAAGTATGTGTGTACAAGACAAAAATTCAACATAACAATTTGAGCATAAGATGCTTACTCCGTGAAGATCAAACGCAAACTGATTCAATGCTATCGTCGAAGAAGTTCGGCAGCTTCGCACACACGACTTGTCTGTGAAAGCCGAGGGCTCCCCGAAGCACTTATGTGCACCTCTGCATTAAAGAGATACATTTTTAATGGTATGTATTTTATGAAAAAACGGAGTTGTTTTTGAAAAATGGGGGCACCCACCCACGGACACGCCTATCACCGGTGCAACCCAAAAAATTAAAAAACTTCACAAATAAACTTCTCTTTATCTACAGAGATAAAATTTGGTAGGTATGTATGTATTTTATACCTAAATTACGATGTGTTCAAAAATTGTGCGTAATCCGTCCACGAACACGCCTACCTGCCATACAACCCACAATAGTAAAATACTTTAAAGGCATTCACATGTCAGCTACAGGAATAAAACTTGGTGTATATGAATTTTTCATCAAAATGCAAGTAAAATAGGGGCAAGCCCATTTTAAATAAAAGTATTGTATTTTGAAAAAATAGGTTTAGGATAATAGTCGAGCTGGACCGACTTTAGACTTTCTTTGCTTGTTTTTTATTAAATTTTAATTTTTGAGCATTAGAGCTGGAAAAGGTGCATGAGAGCTCCTTAGTTTCGTATTAAAACCCAAGGGTAATGCGAGTTACCAATTTATTGTAACGCGAGTTACCACATAAGTTTTAAATTATTTTAAATACTTTGATTTAATTTTGCTCTGTTTTATAAAGATCTCTGAACGTGTTATTAAAAAATGCTAACATGAGCTACTAACCTATATTATTATTTCACTGGGTAAATATTATGGTACCACTGAATTTGTATACCAAGTTCAAACATACAAAACACATGCTATTCATAAAGAGTGCATTTTTTTATTGTTAATCAAAATACCAAAATTTCAAAGCTTAATTTAACTTCATAATACTTTCTGAATGTAACATGAGTTACCATGGAGTTACCCGCCTTAAGAATTAATCATTTCAAATGAATCATTTTTATTTTCTATTTTTCTATTCTATTTCTATTTCTTTTTCTATTATGTGTTTTACACCAGCAAAAGTAGTTTATTTTTAATAAAAATCAACATTTTGCGCACGTCCGTTTTTTATAAAAGTTTTTCATAAAATCATAAAGTTGTTTATGTTATTTTTGTACACCTGAGATTCAAGGGTTTTTGTCACTTATTTCATGAACTATTTTCGTTTTCCTCGTATGTGTACATGAATTCTATTTTTGTTTTAATTATTTTATTTTGGTTTTAATTAATTTTTTATTCACAAAAACTATGAATCATGCAGCTTTTGTATTTTTTCCAGCCGTTATGAAATTTTTCTTGGTTCATCTATTTTGTACATATACTTTATGAACTTTAAGCACTAGACTAATGAAATATTCATGTTTTCGTGGCTTTTATTTTGTGTATTTTGTACAGTGATATCATGAAAAGTTCATGTGACTCATGTAATTGGTTACTGATCCATAATTCATGTATGGAGATGATGTAAAAATTCATAATTAGTGTGTTCTGAAATGAAAAGGATAACGACTAAAAACTTTTCCACGATATATTTGTTTGGTTTATTTAATTATGTTAATGCTCATAAAAATAAAAAAATAAAATAATATAGACTAATTTTTCAACATAAAAACGTTTTTTTACATAGCTTTGGTTTTGCTTAAATGATAAAAATGTTTCCGTTTTGTTCTACGTAACTTTCACGTAACTTCTGACTAAAATAAACAAAAAAACTGATAAAATAACTTATCCGAAAACTCTGACCTTACGGTTAAGTTTCGCTAGTGTTTCAGTGGAATGATATACATGTGTGAAGAAGTCTCAGTAGGACTATATAATGGGTTCATAGCGGCGATTGGCTGTTGTTTAACCTTGTAAGCAGCCTATAAAGTAACCGAACAAAATCGTATCTAATTGAACAACGTCACGCGTATTATAACTAACAATTTGCCTTAGCCAAGATCCTTTTTTAGCACCTTTGGGATTTTGACAGTGAGCAAAATAATTTGGTTGTTATTTAGTTTTGCTCTGACCGGATGTTAATTTTGTTTAAATTGCGTTGACGCTAGGGTGCGAAAATAACAAAAAAATGTTCTTGCTTAATTAGCACAGCCGACGCTAGGCACATGTTTTGCGCACTAAAAACATATACAAACTAACACATTCACATAAATTTATGTGTTAGTGACAACAAGTACTGCCTGTGTGTGTTTGAGTGTATGAGTTTGAATTTAGTCCAGTATAATTTGCTGCGAATACCCCAAAAGTATTGAAGTATTTTATGGCTGTTATAAAATAGCCCTCAACAGAAATAACAGCAGCAACTAAAATTACGCAGCAACATGTTGTTGCTGCTGTCAAAGGCAGACATATTTGTTTTGTTGCCATTTTCTTTATGTTGCTGTTATTGTTGTTGATGTTGTTGTGTTGTTTTTAATTTATTTCTTTTTTTTTTGTTATGCAAATCAATGTAAATGACAAAAACTTGCGCTTTGAGCACGCAGGCTACGAGAAAAACGACGTTATTTTTGTTGTTGCTATTGTTGTTCTTTTGTTTCAGTTGACAATGTTGGTGATGTTGAGATTTGAGATAAATGATTTCCATCGTTAACGGCAACGGAAGCAACGCACAGATTGCTATATTTGAGTTATTATAATTAACTGAATTCCTTGCATAGCTTTTGCTACCGAAAATTCGTCCTGTCGGTCTGGCTATCTGTTCACTCAGAATTTCATCACGCCCGATTTTTGTGTCACTCTCATTTAATCATTCAAAAACCCACTCGCGTAAATATTTATTTTGCTCTTATTCATCAGCACTAATGTTGTAATTTATTCATTATTCTTCACTTTTAGCCCCCTCACCCAACCCTCCTCCTACTAAGCCATTATTTGACAACCTTGTAAATTTTATAGCAATTTTTTTAAACGCTACTTAAGAAGTTTCTGTCATGCATAAAAAATTTATTTTATATTCAGCAAATATATAAAAAGGATACACAAAGTTTTTATTGCTTTGATTTTACTTTTAATATCAACTGTCAAACTTTGTTTGTTTTGTTGATGATTAGCTTACAGAGTTACTCTGGCAGCGCTGTTTTTGTTGACAATTATAAAAATTTTCCTTTAAATTGGCTTTTTGTGCTTTTAATATCTCCAATGATTTGGCTTCTTCGAAAAAAAAAAACCAGCATAATTTGTTTGCCATTTAAGCTGCTTTGCAAAAATAAGCGTAAAAAACAATTCTTGAAAGAGACGTAAATATTGCGTTTAAAACTTTGTCTCTTAGTTTGACTTTTTTTTGTTTTTTTTTTTTTTTGGCAGCACAAGGTATGTATTTTAGATAAAATCCCTTGATGAATTGTTTTTCTTTACGTTAAACTCATTGTTTGTGTTCTATGTAAGCATTTAAATATTGTCAACAACATCCGGTGACATCAACAAGCTCATGCACACGCACACATAACGTATAATTGCCTATGTATTCCACTCAATAAGCAAACAGACACATGTGTTCAAATATATGTTTTCCCCTGGCGCCACCTAGCGGTACATAATGGAAAATTATGTATAATACTGTTATTTTATGCGCTTAACAGCAGCGTAAAAAAGGGATATAACATCAAACAATGTACAAAAACAAAAAATTAGCCCATATTACACACACACACACACACACACTTTTGCTATTCACTTTTTGTGCAAAAGTGCACAAGTTTTTTTTTTTGTGATAAAGGTACACTTTATATTGACAGTTGACTATGGGGAATAAAGCTTTAAACTTATGAATAGGATATAGCTAGGCTTGATTTTTTTTAAAGTAGAGGAAAGTTTTTTGCAAAAAATAAAAGTTGAAATAATTTGGGCAATAAATTAAATAAAAGATGAAATGTAAGACATTAAGTAAGCTATAATAATAGTAACTAAGTAAGAGTCCTTTTCAAACTCATCCACGTACAAGCAAAATTTAGTTGCTTTAGTCCAACTTGTGCTTCAAATGTGTTTGAAAGCTCAGAAGAATAACTTCAGTCGGCATTTATTGAAAATCATCCTTCAATACCGAATTGAACTCGTATTAGCATAAAAATAACAAATTTTCAATTTTTTTCAAACAAAATTTTTTTCTCGAGCATACTGTATTTGTCGAATTGTAACTGTAACAACGATATGTACAATATTTACTCATTATACACAAATTTTGGTAAATATAACCATCTTATAGATACAGATAACTAAATCTGAGTTGATGCTGTTGAAACTTGAAATATTCTTTTTCTTTTGTTTATTTTGCCTTTTATTCATCCACGAATCAGTTGAAGTACGTCACGACGTTAACGCATTCGACTCTTATTCGATGGGACCGGGGTTCGATTTGCAGTGTTGAAAGTTTTTATTTATAAAGTATTTTTAAAGTAAAGTAAATAAAATTTAACAAAATATTTGATTACATAAAATTTAAATAACCAAAATTAAATAAAGTAATCTATTCTTTATTATATAAAGAGTAATCAAGTATGTTCGGGACCTCAGAGCTTTAGAATGGCAGGCGTCACTCCAAAATTTTTTTTTTTTCAATCATTTCAGACGTTTCAGTTTATATTAAACTAAAATTTGGTGATTCAGTTTGCATGATTGCTGTTGGCAACAGCGTTGCCATATGGAAGTAAAATACTTCATTTGGAAGTATTTTCAGCCGAAAATAAGATTGAAGTATTTCATTGCTAAAATGAAGTTTTTTATGCCAGCCAAAAAATTATTTTTGCATACTATAGACATAACCTTAAAGATGCACTTTTACTTTGTGCTCGATAAACATTAAATGCAATACATTTCGTGAAATACTCGATATACATTTCCGGAATTTTATTGACTCAAGATTATTTAATGAATTACTTAAAAACTTTAATTCTACAATGCATACCTAAGTCACGATAAAATATGTAGGGGAGGATGCCGACCTGCTGAACAGGCCCACCTACTGAACATTGTCAGTTCTGAAGTATCTATAGATGAAAGCGCCAATGTGCAAACAGTGTTGCCAGAATAAATTTATTTTTATATCCAAAACATTAATTCAATGTATAAGAAAAATGAAGCAAAACAAACAGTCAAACTATTTTTAACTAATTAGGTTTTTGTACAACATGGTACCATATTTTACTAGAAATAGATTTAAAACATGTATTTTTTAAATCTTAATATATAAAATCAAATGTTTGTCTGTCTGTCTGTCTGTCTGTTCCGTATAGGCTCGCGCACCGTTTATCCGATTGAGCTGAAATTTGAACACCGAGTACCTTTCATAGTGAGAAAGAACATAGGGGCTGTAAAAAAGTGGGCGGAAGTATGTGGGCGTGTCACTATATAATAACTTCTACACGCCTCGACCGATTTCAATGAAATTTGGTATGAAGGTTCAACTGCTGCCAAAATAAAATATGAGCCATAAAAAATTCCAAAGACTTCCGCAAGAAGGCGCTTCAAGTAGTGCATTTTTAAGACTCAATAACTCCTAAACACCTGGACCGATTTCAATGAAATTTGGTATGAAGGTTCAACTGCAACCAAGATAAAACATAGGTAAAAAAGTGGGCGGAAGTATGTGGGCGTGGCACTCTGTAATAACTTCTAAACACCTGTACCGATTTCAATTAAATTTGGAATGAAGGTTCGACTACGCCCAAGATAACATAGGCTATAAAATTTCCAAAGACTTCCGTAAGGGGCGCTTTAAGTAGTGCGTTTTAAAGACTCAATAACTCCTAAATGCCTGAACCGATTTTCAATAAAATTTGGTATGAACGTTAAACTGCACCCAAGATAAAATATAAGCAATGCATTGCTAAGACTCAATAACTCCTAAATGACTTGATCGCTTTTACTAAAATTTGGTACATGAAATAACTTGACTCTGCAACAGAATTGAGGCTATAAATTTCAGAAAACTTCCGTGAGAGGGCGCTTTATTCAATCAACTATGTTCGGCTCATTCACGCCAAAACGGATGAACCTAGTTTGATGAAACTTGGCAAGCATTTGTATCTGTTACTGAAATAGATCCTATGCTTTTAAAAGTTCTTTCGACAATAATCAAGAAATGAGCCGAAGGCAAACGAAGTCAAGAATCAAAGACGAACGAAAAAAAAGAAGTTTAACGAATACCAGCAGAAGCTATATAAAGATGAAAAAAAAATTAACCGAACAGTATCGACCAAAACCGAAGTTGAACGAAGACAATCCAAAAATCGAATCGATGCTTATAGGATTTTTTAAAATTGAAATTTATTTGAGATAAAATTGCATATTAAATGCATGCTAAGTAAAATTTTAAACGAATTTTTCTCGAAATGACTTTTTTGAGTGAAAACTGCACTCAGAAAAAAGTTTCTCAGAATATGATAAAAATGTTATCATATTCATCCTTCAAATTCTCTAAAAATGATAAAAACCTTCTATGAAAAAGAGAAATATATAAAAATAATTCGATTTTAAAGAAAAAGACTCTTTATTTTTCAGTACAAATTGGTTTTTACTGAAGAAAATACTTCTCATAGTGAATTTTTTATCAAAATATGGGAGCAAATTTTCATTTTCAAAAAATTTTTCTGTATAAATGATAATTTTTTTGTGTGAGAAAAATATTTATCATTATAAGAGACATTGAAATAGTTCCATTTCCTAGAAATGAAGAAATATTTCTTCGAAAAAGTGAAAATTTATTCTAATTGATGAAAATTTAAGTTGAAAAGAGAAAATTGCTATTATCGAAAATAGAGAAATTTTTCACCTGAGGAAGATATGTGTTGTTTTCTGAGTGTGGATGTCCATTTCCTCAGAAACCAGACGTCAGATCGAGATGTTGAAGATGTCATTTTTTGTTTTAACCATGTCTGGCAGGTACAGTTTTGCGGAAATTTGACTAAACACTTTCGACGGAAGGTGGGGGCAAAACGATGATATAAAAAATTTTAAAATTGAATTGATAATTTTTAAAACGTTCAAATGAGAGCAGTTTTGAAAATTGTCCTCTTTCTGTGCTGGAGGCACAACCCCGAGTAACACCAGGTTACATCCGCTTGTTTTTCAATAAAAAAACAATAATTGTTTATTTTTCTATGCGCCTTGTTCGAAAACTTTTAAAAGGAAGTATTTTTGGTAGAAATTCAGATTTTATAATACCTGCATGAAGAATTTTCTCCGCGGCTCTCTGGCAACGCTGGTTGGCAACTGTACTAAGTAGGGTTGGTGATTCCTCGTCATGAGACAAAAAACAATTTATGGTTGAAGTTGGTCGCATTAGCCCCTAGGAAGCTAATAAGGGAAAATACGTCTTATTTTGCTGTCATCTATAACTAATACACATTCCTATTAGGATGACTAAATTTTATAGGCTTTTGAATAGAGAATAAAATGTTTCATTCAAGTTATTAGCAAAAAGTTTTGACAAAAAGTGACACATAAGAAAGTTATGACGACCCACACTGGAGTCAGATTTTTGATATACTGCTTTTTTGAAAAAAATACAAATGCAGTAATATTCTCCATAAAATTTTGCATCTTAAAATCATTTTTCAGATTTCTTGAGTTTTTCTGCTGGGAGTATGCGTATCCAAATATGACACATTTTTACATTTTTATTAATATTAATTTTGTCACAACGCACAATGGGAAAAACATAGCAAAAACCCTCGCATTGGAGCAAATCAAAAAGTTGTGGAGAATGATTGTTTTCTTCATGTTCTATAATCTACACATATTACTGGTTCTAAAAACATATCTTAGCAAACTATTGAATTGAATCTGTTGTTAACAAAGCTCTATCAAAAGATTTTGCAAGAATTTGCAAGAAATTGAGTTATATTTGATTTAAGTTAACGCTTTTTATAGTAAAAAACTTTTATGGGTATTTTTTTACTTAAAGTGTGTTGTGCTCAAAATGATCATTATAAAGTGGCTGAATGTATTCTTGAACAAGCTCCTAGACTACTTTTTTATAAAATTGACACTAGATAGCGCTGAATCTAAAAAATTATAAGTGGATTCACTAAGAATGTATGTCTAATTATTAAGATATATATTTATTACTCATCTGTGGCACGTGACATATAAAAATTAAATATATTTAGTCTTGGGTTCATGTTCGGATTTAGGAGTTAAGGAGTTATTGGTCTTAAAAATGCACTTCTTAAAGTGCCCTCTTGTGGAAGTCTTTGGCATTTTTTATAGCTGATGTTTTGTTTAAAAAAGTGCATTTGTACTTTCATACCAAATTTCGTTGAAATCGGTACAGGCGCTTAGAATTTACTATGGAGTTCCACGATCCCACCGACTCCCGCCCACTTTTTCACACCCCCTATCAACTTCCTCTCTATGAAACGTACTTGGTGTCCAAATTTCTCAATCGGGTAAACAGTGCGCGAGCTTATACGGAACAGACAGACAAACATTTGATTATATACATATTGGATTTTCCCCAAATATCAACTTTTAACTGCATTAAAACAATTTTAATGAAGATTTTACGCCAAAACCTATAAAATGCTTAAACATGGGTATTTTTATTTTTGACTAGCTTTGTAAATCCATGATCAGAATTTTGATTTTTTTCTTCGATTTCGGGCGTTCTTTTATTTTCTTCGGGCGTATTCATTTATTTTGAACAATCCCTAAATGGCATGTATTGAATACAAGTGAGCATGTTTTTTATGAACAACACCAAAATGACATAAATTGCGCACAAGTGAGTGTATTAATTTTTTGATAAACAAGCCAAAAATTTCTTATATCGGACGCAATTTGTAATAAATGATCCAAAAATCACTTACATTTTGCACGAATGGGCGTGTATATTTTTTGATAAACAATTACCTTAGGGCTTGGTATCAAGCATATTATGACTCCCAAAATTAATTGGTTTGGGATTATTATCAGCATAAATTTCATTCCATTAATATATATTTTTGATCGTATTTTAAAATTTTTTCTTAATATTAATTATCCTTTATGATTATCCCTTTTCCATATTTCATATCCACCATCTACAGTATGAGTCTTAAGGTACACTCTGTAGTATTGGGCTGGCTATCAAATCTGTTTCGATCGGTTTTCCAACTATTAGTTTTACTTATGTATTACAATCGGCTATGCTTATTTTATTCGGGTGACTTTCAAGTCGTTTTCGTTCTATTTTCAAACCGAGTGACAATAAGCTTCATTCCGTTTTCCTGCTCTCCTGTTTACCTAGATATCGTATTATTCGTTTGGATGTGATGCAACGTGTCGCGTAGTTTTCATGTTGGTATCGCCGTGGCGAAAAGTTTTTTCAATAAAAAATTTTTCTGATCGGTCACCACCTCTCTGCAGACAATGGCAAGCCTCAGAGAGTAAATAATGCCATGTAAAGCTTCTTGAGAACATGAAAATTAGCCGTTCGGAGTCGGCATAAAACATGTAGGTCCAGTTCTCGGTCAATTATGTGCAAACATTTAATAACACACACACACAATCGATACTTAGAAGCTCGGTCAAAGTCCTTTCAAGGGCTGAAATGACCAATTTGTTTTTTTTAACCCCTTAACAAGTTACTTTGTCGTTCTGTTCATCCTTATTGTCTTAAGTATAATATTTATTAGTGCTTTGAGGAACTATTTGGATTTTCAACAACAATTAAAAATTATTTATTTTTGTGTTAGTATTTGAATCAGTATTTAAATATAAAAGGAGGTTAAGGGTATTCCATAGTCAGGTTAGACCGAGTTTAGAGTTTTCTTACTTGTTTTAATCCAAATTTTGTATGATCATGCGCTAGTCTTCTTTTAATGAAGCATGCTTAGATAGGTACGGAGAATTAAGACCTCGAACAGCTAACGTCAGTTTCTTCATACAGTATGATTCAACTACGTATAAGTTTGTATTAAGCATTTTTCATTAATTTCAATATTTTAATTATTTTATAATTGAGGAGTTAACATTCAAAACCAGATAAGTCACACATATCGAATTGTTGGGAAATCAAAAAAAAAGTCTTAATTTTGTCAGAGATTTTTTATAAACAAACCAATTATGCAAAATTGTGCTCCACAGGAATAGATATATTATGCGAAAAAAAATATAGAATCATACACGGTTAAAAATCTTGGGCTAAATTTTAATCTTTTTTGGATTACATATAGGACACGACCAAAAAAAGATTACTTTTTAATCCAATGAAAAGTTTTAAATTTTCCAATCCAAAAAGGACTTATTTTTAATCCGCAAAAAGTTTAAAATTTTTAATCCAAAAAAGAATAATTTTTAATCCGCAGAAAGTATAAAATATTATAATCCAAAAAGGATTAGATTTTAGTCCAAAAAAGTTAAAAATATAAAAGGATTACTTTTTAATCCACAAAGGTGAGAACTCGTGAGAAAAAAGGTTAGAGATAATTCTCATATTTCATAAGTCTACGAAGAAAAGTTATCCTTTGACCTCCATAAGCATGTATATATATATTAAAAAAATTTCTCAAACTTAATTTATGCTAAATTTTGCATATTTCTATACGAGCTAAAAAAAAATTTTTTTTTTTTTTGTCGCGTACTTTGAACTAATTTGTACAAAATCTTGCCAATATTTTTATAAAATGTAGCACTCTTTCATCGCGTTAGAACACTTAAAATACATATCGGTTCTTTTTGTTTCTTTCTTGTTTTTCGAGTAATTAAAACCGCGAATGTCGCGTCCGTGCCAATGGCTTTTCAGCTGAAAAGCTACATAATATTCAGCTTTTCGCCATAGAAGAACTGTCAAATAAAGAGCTGCTTTTCAGCCAAAAGGCCTTCGTGCGAACATATTATTATATTGCCATAAACTTCTCTATATATACGTTAAGGGTATTCATGCAAATGGGCAATGCCCTTAAAATGATATAAACCGTATAAGTTTATTAGCCTTATAAATGAAATGTATGGAGAACCGTTTACACAAACCAGATATATCACAAACCAGCAATCAGCTGTTTATATGTATGCTGAAAGTTGACTGTTAACAAGTGATAAAAATAACTAATTGCCCAAAATACAAGCTTACCGCTTTGCATGAATACCCTTATTATGTATTTTGAAACACTGCTCAATGTAATAATGAATATAATAATATTTTGGTTCAGATTTTAAGAAACAATTTGTTTCATTTAATTAAAAAATAAACTTCGGATGCTTTAACAACATTAACTATTAAATATTTAGCGTAAATTTCGTAGCAGTAGAAGTTTTCAATCTTAGGTATCATAAATAATTTTTCCTGAAAATACTACCTTAATGTAAATTTGTAGTCCAAAAATAGTCTTAAACTTAAACTTTTTTGGATTAAAAACAAATTAAACTTAAGTATGGAATAAAAAATAGTACTTTTTGGATTAAAAATTCCTTTAAACCAAAGCTTGGATTAAAAACTAGTCCAAAATTTTTAATCGTGTAGTGGAAAAAAAAATTTGTATTTGTGTTTCAAAGCAATTTTGATTTTCCTGAAGGTGTTTATTAGAAAAAAAAATAATTTTTGCTTTTAACTTTTTAATTTTTTACAGAACGCATACCCAAATCCGCTAAAATGTTAAATTTATTACTTATACCAACGTTTTGACACAAAAAAGGTTTTAATATTTTAATGAAAACTACGTAAATGAAACCTTGTTTGGACTTATCTGATTTTGATTGAAAATTTACAGTGGACATGTCTGCTTTTGATTGAAAAGGAGATTTTTTGAATGCATTTTTCTCTAGGATTTTTAACTTTTTATCAAAGACGATTTTATGGATCGATATATTGTAGCATTAGCTTTACATTGGCATTTATAATTAAAAGTTTTTTTCCTGTGACTTATCTAGATTTGAATGTAAACTCCGCATGGCATGGAATTGTCTATTTCCAATCCATTTAAAAATATCACTCCTAATATTTTAACAGTACACATTATTATGTCAGGCTTATCCCAGTCCTTTCCAATTTTAAATCTATAGCTTTTAATATATAAAATATGGTATTATAAGCTGCAGAGGCGTCACATGCCGTTGTCCAACCAAGTTTATCAGATTCAGACAAAAATTGCTACGTTCTAAATACCTATTAAGATAGATAGAACATCTATTAAAGATGCCTTTGAAATTATTTTGGTTATTTCTCTTCTAATTTACAGTAGTCATAAATTAACCTGAGAAGAAAAGCGAATGCGCCAAATGGAAGACAAAACTAATTTCATTTCCAAAAAAAAAAAAGAAATTCATAGGAATATAAATTCTCAATACATACAACGCATAGATATACACCATGTAGACAATATTATTGTTTATCCACCCATTTATAGGTATGTATGTCTACCAACAAAGTAAATCGATTTACCTAAAACAAATAAACGTAAAAACAAACAAACTCTACGCACCACACCTACTTATAAGTATACCAGTTTTTCTTTGTCTTGCCACCAAAGGACTCCAAAGTAATTGGGTGCGAATATCAACAATGAAGCAACAAGTTTTGGCACATAAAAAAATATAAAATACGAGCATAAGAAAAAGTTATGTACATAGATAATAATAAGCTGAAGTAAGCAACGATAGCTATAGCTAGTGGTTGAAATTGTGCTTGTATTGTTCTCGTAAGTGTCAAAATGGGGTGTTAATGTGTTCGTTGGTAAGTTTGTAGTAACGACTGCTCTACACTCAAGACTCATGTTATGTATACTGTTGGGACTTGAAATGAATGAAGATACTTGAATAAAGAGAGTATAATATATATAAAATATGACAGACATTTCTCTTTTGATATATATTAAAAAAAAATTTCTTAATATTGGCTAATAAGGTCACATTCAAGATAAGAATGAAGGTAATTTTTTGAGTTGAGCTGAATTGTTAAGATGGCGCTGTTTTTTATGCCAGCCAACAATTACTTTAATACGAAAAGCAATTTGGCAGAAGAATTCGCATTTAAAGCTTTGTTCTGTTAAGTTGGTAAATGTCGAATAGGCTAGTTTTATAAAAATGTCAGAGGGCTGCAAGTGAGCTAAATGGCGCAGAATATTGTAGTTTTGTGGACATACTTATGTCATAAGATATTTTTTTTTTATATTTTGTAATCAAGTTTTCTTAAAAATTTTTCTGAAAATACGATTCGCTTATGTAAATTTCTTAAAATAAACATATGTATATCCAACATCGATACCTCAAATAAATTTTCACATGAACTTCCTCTACCTAAAGTGAAAAAGAATATATTGAAATTTATCTTAAATGTATAATAAATTGCTGCGGAAATAATTACAATAATAAAATGTCGCTATTTTTGAATATCGCAGCAAATTACAAAAAAAAAAAAAAAACACCAAAAATTACAACAACATAGATTCGAGGAAAAGCCAAAGCAATTTACTATGTCGAAATTTAGGTAGAACGAACTTTATTATTGCTAGGCTTCACATAAAATTTGCCAGCTTTTTCTTTCTGACTGCTGCAAAACACACACACACACACAAAAACATACACAGACATTATAACTAAATAAAATATTTTATTTCTTTTTTTTTTTGTCCTTTTAAGAAGCACGTTTTCAATTTCTTTGATATAAAATTAATTTTTCTCATTTTCAAAATAAGTAGGTTTTACATTCAATGTGTGGTTATATGTAGACTTCTTTGCAACAAAGCGACGCAATTTTCAACAACAATGTTTTAACCTAACATCCATATCCACATCCACATCCACTTCAACTTCCGTTTCCTGTTTAACAATTTCATTTTACATTTCATGTGCCTACGGCATACCAAATATAAGATGTAGACGACATGCATTGTATCAACAACAACAACACCAACAACAACAACAACAACATCAACAACTCAGCCGGCGGATTATTATGTTTATTTTTTCACTTTTCAATAAATCTGTTAAGAAAGCCTCGCAGGTGTAACCAAAAGCAGAAAACACGCTTAGTGAGTTGTGGAGGGCGGTGAGGGAGAGTTAGAAGGATGGGCAAAAAGATTGATCACAATGTTAAAAAAGCTAAGCATAGCCTTCGTTTTTTCTTTGTTCACATGCTATTAACAATTGCGACAATATTTTAGTGAAATTTTAATGCATGTTAACATCAAGCTGTGGGCGTTGTTTTTTTCTTTTTTGAGACAAATTAATTGAAGTTGCTAGAGTCGTTACGAATTATACAATAAGCTTTGAGCAAAAGTTTGTAGAAAACAAAAATCTGTTGCGATATTTGCTGTGCATTAAATTATCTTACTTACTAGAGCAGGTTTTTTATTTATTTATTGATTTAACTTTGCTTTGAGCGGATATATCCGGTATTACTTACTCATTTTTTACAAATATTTTCAGCAAAGACTCACATGATTTTATTTTTGAAATAAAGCAGATGTTGGAGCAATACGGAAATAAAATAAGAGAAATCATTTAGTTATTTTTTAGAACTATATACTTTTTCTCAAACTTGATTTCAAAATTAAATTTAATTTTTGAATCTAGAGGGCATCATATTACTTACTTCAATTCTGACAATAGGATAAGCAATGTAACTTTTGACCCATCTACTAATCATACCGATTTTTGTCACTATCAGAAAACAACCAAGAATCATTTTTAGAAATTTTTTTTTTTAACTTTGAAAAAAAAAGCCGTCAAGTCGCATCAGAACATTTTCTAGCTGGAATGAAAATTTTCAGTTCCATGTTTTTATGTCCAAGGAATGGTAACTAAGCTAGAGTTTTTCTTTAAGGAGGGACATTACATTCGTAGCAGAGAAAACAGATCTTTTTTTTTTAAATTCATAACTCAGTCAAAAACAAACATTTTTCCAAAATTTTTTTTATTGTAGAGAATTGAACAAATTTCAAGAAAAAAAATACAAAAAAATATATTTTTCACTCCAACATGGTTTTATAGAGCTCCAAACTGGCGGCAGAGAAAAAAAACGGGGCCTCGTGGTTGCAGATATTTTTATGTTTTAAGTGTCATTTAAAAGAAAATTTAATATGTTACAAGATTTATTCTGAAAAAAATTTAATAGGTAATAATAACGTGAAATTCTGAGAAATTTGGACTTAAAGTAGAAATTTAGTAGTTTTCATCGATTGATTTCATCTTCAGACAAGCACAGATCAGGAACGGTTAAGTCGGTGGGGTTTGTTGATATACCGTTAGAAGGGTGATTTTATTGCCTTTACAATGAGAAAGGCAACAATGAAAAACTCTCAAAATAAGTTTTCTGTGAGTTAGTTTTTTTGCAAGAAAATATAGTTTGAATAAAAATCGTGAAATACTAATTAACCCTGTAGCTCCTAAGAATGTTCAAATAGACTCCCCCTCCCATACGATGTTTTGCTCAACTCAACATTACCTTTCACTTCCATAAATAGTTGCACTCAGTTGCGGGACACCCTGTATAAACAATTAACATATTTTGGGAAACAATTTTTTGACATTTTCTACTCAGAAAATCAATGTTCACAAAATCTCATATTTTTATATTTAGACTTGTTTCTTTTATTGAAGGACGCAACAAGTCATACTTAAACACTTTGAAAACTAAAAATAACTTATTCTCAACTAATTTAAAAAATAACTACACAATAATACATTGTTAAGCATTAGTCTCAACTATTTTTCAAAAATAACTAAACAATAATACATTTTTTTAATATTTTTTTTACACCTATTTTTATGAACATTTATGTGATTGATTTGAATTCATACTTGTTCACGAAGATTTTTGCATTTTTAAATGTGACCTTTCTTTTAGGGTATTGCCTATTGGACATTTTTTTTGAATTTTCGGTATATTTAAAACGTTAAGAAACGTAATAAGAAAAATCATAAAGGTACATTTTGCTGTGATCATTAGTACTTGATTTTGATCTTGATCTTGATCTTGATCTTGTTCTTGTTCTTGATCTTGATCTTGATCTTGATCTTGATCTTGATCTTGATCTTGATCTTGATCTTGATCTTGATCTTGATCTTGATCTTGATCTTGATCTTGATTTTGATCTTGATCTTGATCTTGATCTTGATCTTGATCTTGATCTTGATCTTGATCTTGATCTTGATCTTGATCTTGATCTTGATCTTGATCTTGATCTTGATCTTGATCTTGATCTTGATCTTGATCTTGATCTTGAACTTGATCTAGATGTTGATATTGATCTTGATCTAGATGTTGATCTTGATCTTGATCTTGTTCTTGTTATTGATCTTGATCTTGATCTTGATCTTGTTCTTGTTCTTGATCTTGATCTTGATCTTGATGTTGATCTTGACCTTGATCTAGATTTTGATATTGATCTTGATCTTGATTTTGATATTGATCTTGATCTTGATTTTGATCTTGAATTTGATCTTGATCTTGATCTTGATCTTGATCTTGATCTTGATCTTGATCTTGATCTTGATTTTGATCTTGATCTTGATTTTGATCTTGAATTTGATCTTGATCTTGATCTTGATCTTGATCTTGATCATGATCTTTATTTTGATCTTGATCTTGTTCTTGTTCTTGATCTTGATCTTGATCTTGATCTTGATCTTGATCTTGATCTTGATCTTGATCTTGATATTGGTCTTGATCTTGATCTTGATCTTGATCTTGATATTGATCTTGATATTGGTCTTGATCTTGATCTTGATCTTGATCTTGATCTTGATCTTGATCTTGATCTTGATCTTGATCTTGATCTTGATCTTGATCTTGATCTTGATCTTGATCTTGATCTTGGTCTTGATCTTGATCTTGATCTTGATTTCTATCTTGATCTTGAATTTGGTCTTGATCTTGATCTTGTTCTTGATCTTGATCTTGATCTTGATCTTGATTTCTATCTTGATCTTGAATTTGGTCTTGATCTTGATCTTGATCTTGACCTTGATCTTGGTCTTGATATTTTTCTTGATCTTGATATTGATCTTGATCTTGATCTTGATCTTGATCTTGATCTTGATCTTGATATTGATCTTGATGTTGATCTTGATCTTGATCTTGATCTTGATCTTGATCTTGATCTTGATCTTGATCTTGATCTTGACCTTGATCTTGGTCTTGATATTTTTCTTGATCTTGATCTTGATCTTGATCTTGATCTTGATCTTGATCTTGATCTTGATCTTGATCTTGATCTTGATCTTGATCTTGATCTTGATCTTGATCTTGATCTTGATCTTGATCTTGATCTTCATCTTGATCTTGATCTTGATCTTGATCTTCATCGTGATCTTGATCTTGATCTTGATCTTGATCTTGATTTCTATCTTGATCTTGAATTTGGTCTTGATCTTGATCTTGGTCTTTATCTTGATCTTGATCTTGATCTTGATTTTGATCGTGATCTTGATCTTGATCTTGATCTTGATCTTGATCTTGATCTTGATCTTGATATTGATCTTGATCTTGTTCTTGATCTTGATTTTGATCTTAATCTTGATCATGATCTTGATTTTGATCTTGAATTTGATCTTGATCTTGGTCTTTATCTTGATCTTGATCTTGATCTTGATTTTGATCGTGATCTTGATCTTGATCTTGATCTTGATCTTGATCTTGATCTTGATATTGATATTGATCTTGATCTTGATCTTGATCTTGATTTTTATTTTGATCTTGATTTTTATCTTGATATTGATTTTGATCCTGATCTTAATCTTGATCTTGATCTTGATCTTGATCTTGATCTTGATCTTGATCTTGATCTTGATCTTGATCTTGGTCTTGATCGTGATCTTGATCTTGATCTTGATCTTGATCTTGATCTTGATCTTGATCTTGGTCTTGATCATCAGTTTCATCAGTATCATAATTTTTATTTATATATTTTTGTTTTTAATTTTAGTCAAGTATTTTATTTCTGACCGTGGAATGCAGGTTAAGTGTGTGGCTTAGCATGCTCGGTGCCCGGGTTCGATCCCCAGCCGCGGCGAAAAGTTTTTTCAATAAAAATCGGTAACCACCTCTCTGCAGACAATGGCAAACTTCAGAGAGTAAATAATGCCATGTAAAGCTTCTTGAGAACATGAACTTTAGCCGTTCGGAGTCGGCATAAGACATGTTGGTCCAGTTCTCTGTAAATTGTATGCAAAGATTTAATAATACACACAACACAATTGATCATAAGAAGCTCGGTCAAAGTCCTTTCAAGGGCTGAAATGGCCAATTTGTTTTATTGTTTTTTTTTTTTTAGTGCATATCCATGTAATAGTTTGATATTAATTATCTCCAATTAAGAAATTAATTTTAGTTAATAATTCTTAGAAAACAAATTTTTATAAAGAATTATATTTTGAGCTTTAAGCTAAATAAGAAATAGCTAAAAAATAGCTAAAAATTGCAATTTCCTAGAAGTAGGCAGGGGCGGATCTAGAAAAAATCTTGGGGGGGGTAAATTGTCAAAGACACACATTTTCGATTTGATAAAATATAGTATTTTTACAAATAGACAAATTGTACTTTTTTGAATTGAAATTATTGGATTGCTTAAGAAGCATTTTTCCCAGACACATGCACGCACATTTCCGTATTTATTTATTTTTCCCCTTTTCTGGAATAATATCTTAGCGAAAAGTAAATAAAAACTGAAAAAGGTCTATTTATTCAAATGTTTCACAGTTACTCCGTTTTTCTCCATCGGCTTGAGTTTTTGAGTTATAGGCAAAACATGAAAATCAGTTCTTTTTCTTATAATTTTGCTAAATCGATTATAATGATCTACCTATTTGTATTACTATGAATAATTTCAACGAAGAAATACTAGACCTTTCAATTTTTGCACATTCAATAACAATATCTTTGGCAGTTTCGAAGATATCGACGTTCAAAGTCAAACAAATTTCACAATTTTACGCACGCTGCTCTTTTGAAACACTTGTATCTTTGATATTTTTCAACGAATTTACAAAAACTTTTTTTTACTTGGTGGAATGTTTGGAATTTTAATAAACATTTTAGTTTTTAGTTTTTTTTTATTATCTTGCATATTTTCAAAGAAATTGAAAAAACAAACAGTTTTCTTCGTTCAAATTTATTAAAATTCTCTCTTCTTTTATATAAAAATCTTTTCTACTTACGTACTTTTTGAAGTGAATTTTAATGAAATGAAATGTAAAAAACTGTTCGTTTTTTCAATTTCTTTGAAAATATGCCAGATAATAAAAAAAACTAAAATATTTATTAAAAATTCAGAGATTTTTTACCAAGTAAAAAAAATTTTTGTAAATTCGTTAAAAAATATCAAAGATACAAGGGTTTCAAAAGAGCAGCCTACGTAAAATTGTGAAATTTGTTCGACCTTGAACGTCGATATCTTCGAAACTGTCGAATATATTGTTATTGAATGTGCAAAAATTGAAAGGTCTAGTATTTCTTCATTGAATTTAAACATAGTAATACAAATAGGTAGATCAATATAATCGATTTAGCAAAATTATCAGAAAAAAACTGATTTTCATGTTTTGCCTATAACTCAAAAACTCGAGCTGATGGAGAAAAAAGGAGTCCATATTTGAAATCAACAACCAAAATGCATTCGGGCATTTGGCCAAAATGCCAAAAATGCATTTTTTATAAAGCTTCATTTTGTTACTCTGTGTTATTAGATAGTCATTTGATAGAGAAAAAATTATATGACAAAATCATCGCAAAATTATCAATAACTTCGTAAATATTTATTTTAAAATCCCAAGTATATGTAATAATGCGAGTCCGTTCAATCGTTCTTGTTGCATAGTTGAACGTAACCATGTTTTTAATCGTCGCAGTGTAGAAAAACTTCGCTCAGCTGTTGCTACACTGATAGGAAGCGTGGCAAAGATAGCAAACGTTTTAGAAATTAGTGCAAAAATATCAATATTACAAAGAGTAAAAACGGTGTTGATATCAATAACCTTAGTTTCGCTCACCTATATACACTGCCAAATTTAAAGTTCATGAAATAATTGAATTTGAATAGTTCCTTACTGCGGTTGTGGTAATTTGGTTGGCTTGTTGCAATTATAATTACTAGTACCGCCTTGGGTCGAAAATCGACCAATTTTTGTTTGTTTATAAATAATATAGTTGTATAAAATAGTCGGTGCACTCCTTCTCCGCACTCTAATTCATTTAAAACAATTAGAGTGCGGAGAAACAATTAGAGGAAAACAATTAGAGTTTTTTTATTTATATTAAAATGAAATTAAGGTAGGCGTGAAAAATTTCAGAATATAAACAAACAATTTAGAATTAACTCAAACAAAAATAATTGTATGCAACAAATTATTTGCACAGTTGATACAATTTAAGCAACATTAACTTAACATCAATTCACTTCAAAACAGCCCTGTTATATAACATATATGACATAAGTATTACAGATGTATATAATATTTTCATAAGGACTATAGCAGAAATATTTCTAAAAAATAATTTAACTGATGATGAAATAATTGAAGTAAAAACAAGGTATTGGATTTTACATTGTTTGAACTTTCTTTTTTGAAAATTTATAAAGTGAAAACTGAAAGTAACAATGCACGTATTGTTTTTTATAGTAAAATTTGTTAGCACATAGATTGCAAAAAAGTTTGGCAGGTTTTCAGTAAAACTTAAGAAGAATAAAATATTTTAAGTGGTAACTCTTGTCTGCATTGCCAATATCTTAATTGCGCTCATTACAAATCAAAATCAATGTAACTTGCTCAATGATTTCATATAAAGGGCATATTTAAACTAATCGTTAATATTTTGCAAAAATATAATTACTATAAAGCAAACACTTACGCTGAGGTAGTGACTTCAAGTTTTTTTTAATTTTTGTTTGTAAGAAAATAACGCGTCTTTAAAGTTGATTGTTTAAAAAATGGCAGTAAATTTGAGTACTAGAACGAAATGTAACTTTATTTTCAGGCTCATTTTTAAAAAAAGGCGAAGTTACTACCTCGACGTAAGTGTTTGCTTTACATATAATTATATTTTGTTTTTTGCAGATGACTACAGATCGTGTTATTCTACAAGCAAAATGGTCCTACTATTCTCGCATCGCTGCATAAAAACGGCACCTATTCGCAAATGTCGTCACAAAACAAAAAACTTATATACTTTATATACTTTAATAATTGTTGAAATCAATAAAAAAACAAGAGTTTAACAATGTCTCTGACCATTTTTTTGGAGTATTCTTTCAAAAACCGCCTTCAGAATCGCTTATGTATACATAAAAGTACCCTTAAACTGTGGGCACAATTATTTTCTCCAAATAAAGTATTAAAAAATAAAGTTTATCAAAGTTCTTGGGGGGAGGGGGGTAATTACCCCCTTTACCCCCCCCCCTTGTATCCGCGCCTGGAAGTAGGGATATTCGACGATAATAGATTTTCGATGTTCATCGATGTTAAGAGGCAAAAACTCGATGTTTTAACATCGATATTGCAAATTCTCAAACATTTTTACATCGATGTCACAAACATATAATCAATGTGTTCATTTCTTATAAACGTTTTCATGAAGTATTTCACTACATATTAAAATTTTCTCAAAAATCCGTTGGTTAGTTTGAAGGAAGGTGTCCTATGAAACTTTGAAATATTGTGATTATGTGATTTTACAAAATGTTTTTTTGTTATTGCTCAGGCGGGAGAAAATGTTTTCTTTCGACACTCATTGTGGAAATTGTATTTGAGAAGACATTAAATCTAAAAGTATTTAAGATAGGTTTTGATTTAAAAAAATAATTTTTTTTGTCAAAAATTTTCGATTTTTTCGTCGTGAATTATTATCAAGGCGAAATGTCTACCCAAAATTTGGGTGCAAATTGAAGGTTTCCGAAGCCTCATACTTAGAATCCACACCTTTGAGATTTTGGGAACGTTTAATTTGAAACCTTATGCTACGTCTACACAGAGAGTTAAGTTTGAGTTACCAGTACAAAGCTGAGTTTTCCCATTTAACGAGAAATAAACTCTTGCGTTACCAGTACAAAAATGTATGATTTAACTCAACTTAACTCATTATATATTCTGAGTTTTTATGACTCAATGTAAAAAGTGCCTAAAAGTGCACTACAAAATAATATAAATGTGTATATTCAGTGGTATTTTTCATGAAAGAAACTTTTTTTTACAAGAACTGTCAAAATAGAACAGCTGATTCGTTAATTATACAATTTATTTTTTTAACTATATGTTGTTATTTTCTTTAAAAAATGAGTAAAAGAACTTCGAAAAGGATTTGGGCAATAGTGGGGAAAGTAGTTTTCATCCAAATATGGGCAGAGCTTTCGCATAGTAAGAAAAAAACGCATGTGTACGCAGAGACACCAGCAGCATTGTCGGCAAATTTAACTCAATCCTGCTAAGGTATCTCTGTGTGAACAACTTCGGTTAAATGTTAGTTAAAATTAACTTAACTCTCTGTGTAGACATAGCATTAGTGTGGGTCAATATTTCCCAAGTTAAGTTACGACGAAAAAAGTGATAATTTTTGACGAAAAACTGTTTTTGTCAAATCAAAACAGAAATTTTTTTGAATGTAGGATCTTCTGGAATACAGCTTTCTTAATATATGTAAGTATCGATAAAAATTATTTTCGAGCCACCTAAAAGATCATGTACAAAATAAATGCCGTAATTCTACATTTTTTTCTGTATTGATGGCGATGTTGGGCAACATCGATGTTTTTTGTTCGGTAAATATTGACAATCGATGTTGAGCTTTCAATGTCAACGTCAATGCCATCATCGATGTTTTTTCAACATCGAACATTCTTACCTAGAAGGTTTACCTTCTTTTCGACCCGTATTAGAATAAGCCTTACAAAATAAATTAAAAAAAAAACAATTAGGACAGCTGCATTCTGCAATCGTTCTAGAAATTATATAACCTAGGTACCTTTAGTTATCTATCCTAGATTATTAACTTTCTATACTTTGAGTGATTTTCATTTAAATTTAAGAGTATTTGTGAAGCTAGTTTTTGGCAGTTTCGACTAGCTAAAAGCTTTTACTTTAATTAAAAACTGCAACTCCTGCAAGCTGAGTGACTTCAAGGATTGTTTAAGTAGAGTGATTGGATGCAACAGTACCGGCAGGTGTACTGTTAACATTGTTTTCTACTTATGGAACATGGAAATTAAAGCTAAAGCATTCAATATAATATTTTTCATAACGCTTTAAAGAAAAGCCTGGATGATTTGTAATACCCACTTCACTCAATCTAAGCCTTACTACAGGCTTCAAAAGTAGTTTTCAATACAAAGTGGTATTCATTATATTTTATGATTACTTTTCCAAAGTAAAAATTGAGGTACGTTCTTTTAAAAACTTAAGAAAATAAATAATAATGGCCTTAATTAATGTTACATATCTCCAAGTTATAGATTGAAAATAATCTAACTGACAAAGTTAAACAATACATAATTTTAAAAATATACATTTTTAAGATAATGGTCTTCAGCAATGCTACACATTTTAATGTTATGGAGAGTAAAAATAATCTTACTCAACAAAAATAAAAATAAAATAAAATTGAAAAAGAAACGAATATAACAAATAGAAATATTGTTCAATAATTTTGGTTTTCCACTTATTTTAGCCATTATTAAGAAGTACTTCCAAGAAAGTGCTGCTAGTAGCGTTTCACACTCCTACCATTGCCGAATGGTAATGTATGAGATTTACCCACATTTACAAACAGTAGCAAAATAATATCAATTTATGCAGATGACAAAATTTGCAAAATTAAATACCCAAAAAAAAAGAGAAAAATAAACAAAGAGAAGCAAGAAAGTCAAAGCCTGAATGTAAAGAAAGCAACAGATACATTAAAATAAAGCTAAAAACGTGGTAAATAAAGACGTACAATAAACAAGTTTAAGTCAAGAGGGAGCGGATGGGGGTGTATATGTGTGTGTCACTGCCAACTTCAGCCTTCCCACTTGAATGTGCTTCATAGCAGTGTAAGCTTTAAAACGCTGTTAGGCAGGTTTGTCAGAAGGCTGGTATAATTTATTTATTGTCTACAAAATGGGCGCGCATCATGTAGTGGCACACAACGTTAAGCTTAATAAATGAAAAAAAAACACAACAAATTCACATTTTTTTGCTGTGCCCACAATAAGAGAATAAAGGTAAAAATATACCATAAAAAAGTGTAAAAGTTTTGTGGTATGAGTTGTTAGCTGTCTGGTTTCGGAAGTTTCTGCAAAAAGTTCTGTTGAATAAAATATAATTGAGCTGAAGTATTACTAATGGAATTTAGGTAGAGACGTTAGTTGGCAACCCATTAAGAGGATGCGGTCGGAATGCTTATCGAGCAGTTTACAGTTTGTAATGGTTTTTACTTTAACGCCAGCGTTTGTTGGAGCCTTTTGCATTTCATGAATTTTCGATGAGCCTGCTGGTAATAAGTGCCTTGAATAGTGAGCTCTCTTTAAGCATGCTTGAAATATCTTGCAATAAGGTAAGTTTATGAGTAATCTTCGTTAATAATTTTATTTTTATTTAGACGAAACAGAGAGGAATAGTTGTTATCTACCCACGAACACGTCCACCTCCAATACATATCAAGAAAGACATGCATTTTAAAGAAACGAACATTTTTTGTTACTTTCAGCTTATTTCATAGTTGGTTTAGACCAACATAAGTGTTTCCATACTTATTTTTATTGAAAATGATTGCGAGATAATTTGGTGGTTATGCTAAGGAAACTGTTAAAATATATACAACCAAATATCAATGGAGAAATATGTCTGCAATAGTTTGAAATCAAGGAAAAAATTGAGTTAGACTGGGCAATAAGCAGCGTGAACGTTGCAGCAGAACTAGGTATTCATCATCAAATGGTAATTTGAAGAAAGCTGGATGCACAGAGAACCTCGATGTTTGGGTGCGATATGAACAGCGAAAAATTTAATTGACCGAACGGGCATTTTTGAATCACTGTTAAAACGGAACGAAAACGAACCATTTCTGTACCAAATGATTATGGGGCGAAAAATATCATGGACGAAGCAAGACGAAGCTTCAAAAACGATGGTAATGCCAGTATTGATACCAAGAAAAGTAATGCTGTGCGTCTGGAGTTAATGAAAGGTATTGAATTAAAACTTCTACAACCTGGTTTCGATTGATTCTATTCTCTACTGTTAAAAACGATATTACAGCAATCAATTAAATAAAACGCCAAGAATTGATCTATAGATTCAATTGCCGTATTGCAACGCCAGACCATACACATCTTTGACCTGACAGAAACTGAGTGAGCTTGGCTGGGAATTTTTGATGCATCCATCATATTGCCCGGATTTTGCACTTGCAGATTATCATTTGTTTCAATCTCTGCAAAACTCTTTTAATCTTGGCAATATAAATTCTGTGGAGGCCTGCAAAACGTCATTGGATCAGTTTTTCGGTCAGAAAACCCAGAATAGGTTTCGGAAAAGTCTTCATTCATATTATAATATTTCCCTTAAACTTAAATACCCTGAAATACCCTTAACCTATTTTTAAAAAAAAAATAAAATTATATTATTGAAAATGGGTGTGTCCGTGGGCGGATGAAGCCTATATTTTATATACATTTAAATGTTGATGAAGAATTTACACATACCAAATTGTATTCCTGTAGCTCACAGATAATGCTTTTATTGTGCTTTCGCTATGGGAGGTGGGCGTGTTCATGGACGGATAAGTCCCAATTCTTGAACACACCTTCGTTTTGGAATAAAATACATACATACCAAATTTCATCTCTCTATGACAAACAAAACCTTAATTATTGAGTTTTAAACTTTTTGGGTTGTATGGGAGGTAGGCGTGTCCGTGGGCGGATGACGTTCATTTTTCAAAACCATACTTGGTTTGTCATAAAAAACATACCTGACATATTTTATCTCTGAAGGTTAAACAGAGGCTTATTTATTTCGTTTTCAATTTTCGCGTTGTATGTGAGGTAGGTGTGTCCGTGAGCGGATGATGTTCATTTTTCAAAAACGTCTTTGTCTTGTCATATAAAACACACGTGTCAAATCTGAGCTCTGTAGGTTAAACACAGTATTATTTATTGTGTTTTCAATTTTTGGGTTGTATGGGAGGTGGACGTCTCCGTGAGCGGATGACACCCATTTTTCGAAAACATTTTTGTGTTGGTATAAAACACATAAATATCAAACTGTATTGTTTTAGGCTAATTATGAGCTGAGTTATGCACTTTTTAATTTTCGCGTTGTTTGGAAAGTAGGCGTGTCCGTAGGCAGATGATATCCATTTTTCAAAAACATCTTTGTTTTGTTATAAAAAACTTATGTGCCAAATTTTAGCTCTTTAGGTAAAACAAAGGCTTATTTATTGCGTTTTCAATTTTTGTGTTGTATGGAAGGTGGGCGTATCCGTGAGCGGATAACGTCCATTTTTCAAAGACATTTTTGTGTTGGTATAAAACACATAAATATCAAACTTTATTGTTGTAGGCTAATTATGAGCTGAGTTATGCAGTTTTTAATTTTCGCGTTTATGGAAAGTAGGCGTGTCCGTGAGCGGATGATGTCCATTTTTCAAAACCATCTTTGTTTTGTCATAAAAATCATACGTGCCAAATTTAAGCTCTGTAGGTTAAACAGAGTCTTATTTATTGCGTTTTCAATTTTTGGGTTGTATGGGAGGTATGCGTGTCCGTGAGCGGATGACACCCATTTTTCAAAGACATCTTTGTGTTGATATAAAACACATACATACCAAATTTTTTATTGCTGTAGGCTTATTATAAGCTGAGTTATGCAGTTTTAAATTTTTGCGTTGTATGGGAGGTAGACGTGTCCGTGGGCGGATTCCAAAAATATTTAATAAGGCTGATTCTTGGGTGCATGTGACGATGTGTACCAAGTTTCATCCAATTAACTCGACGCCTTCTTCTTATCCTGTGTTTACAACACACAGACGGACGGACGGACGGACGGACATATTTAGCTCGACTCACGTGGTGACGCTGATCAAGATTATATACACTTTTCTATACCGGACTCCCTTCGTTCTATGCGTTTCAAACGCTTGCACAAAGTTAATATACCCTCACCTTTTAGGTTTAGGGTATAAAAAGACTTATTTAAATCTTAACAAAATTGGTTATCGTATGACAACAATTTGTTTTTAAATGTTTTTATTTCAATTTTTGATGATGTTTCAAATTTGAAAGTGTGTTTTTTTCAAAAAAATATTGAATTTAAAAATTCATAAAAATTTAAAAAAAAATTGTTAAAAAGCTCATGTCATACGAAAGCGAATCATGTTTAAAAATATCCAAAAAAAAAAATTTCGTCAAAAAATGAACCGCCATTTTTTTCGACATGTTTTCGAGTTAAACGCGTTCAAATTTTGTGAACAAAGAAAAAAAAAGTTGAAAAAGATAAATGCGCTCTCACTAATCCGGCTTTCAAGGATTTTTCCATGAAATTGGAAAAATTATTTTCTTAGATTCTTAAGAATATTTACTAAAAAAATTTAAAAAAAAAATTTACTTAAAAAATTGGCCAATGTCATGTCCCCCTTTAAGTTGTAACCTTTTCTACTTTGTTTCTTTGGTCCGATTGTTTTGTCCATTATGCACGTATTTTTTATTGATCTTCCGAATAATAACAAATTAATGAATAACGCTCAATTATGGATTACTTCTCGAGGCCAAAACAAATAAAAAGTTAAAAAAATAAGCATGAGAAAATGAGCAAGCAAAAAGAAACAAGCAAAATTTCAAAAATCTTGTATGAAAATAGAGCACCCATTTCTAAGTAGTACATACAAGAACCCAATGAACAAGCCTGGGAATCATTTCTCATAAACTTAAACTGTGCAAGCAAAAAAAAAAAAAGAAACAAAAACAAAGAAAGCAGCATGCACAGCATAAGCAGCTGATGATTGATTTTCTTATATAAAAACACATGCATTTTTTTTCTTATATTTTACTATTTTGTAACTTTAATATTAAAGTGACAAAATTCAAAATTAGATATTCATTCAGAGCAGGATATATCTGATATTTAAGTATATAAATTATCTTTGAACGATGAGTATTAAAGGCTGTAGGTATACCCTAAAGTATTAGTCAAAAAAGTTTCATGGCCTTGAAAAAAATCTCTTAACATGACTGCAAACAAACCACGCTGTAAGACGTAATTCTACGTCAAAAAGCTTTAACGATGTTTGCAATGTATTAATTAGCTCTTTAAGCTAATTAAAATTAAGACTCAAATTTTCGATACAAGCAATTTTTTCTTCTTCAAATAAAATTATCTTGAATTAAAATAAATTATCACATTTTCGAAGAAATATTTCTTCAGTTGTGGGAAATGGAAATATTTCATGTCTCTTATGCTTGGTTTTCACTTAGTCATTTTTTGTTTGACATGAATTTTAAAAGTTTAAAAAATCACATAAATAACATTTTTTTTGCAATTTTTGCTATAAACATGTGAAGAGATCAGTTTTTCCTATTTTTCACCATTGTCAAACAGAAAATAAATGACAACGTGTTGGCATTTTTCATGTGACTGACAACAACTGACCATTAAAATTGACATAGTGAAAACCAGGCTTTATAAGTATTTTTCTCGCACAAAAAAATTTTCATTTATAGAAAAAAATTTATTGAAACTGTAAAACTTTTTCCTATATTTTGATAAAAAACTCAATCTGCAAAGTATTTATAAATATAAAGTATTCCTTATATCAATATAAACAAATCTTTTCTCAAAAATAAAAAAGTGTTTTTCTATAAAAACGATATATTTGTCTTTTTCATGGAAGCTTTTTATCATTTTTAGGGAATTTTAAGTATCATTTTAAGAATTTTATACCAGTTTTCACTAAATATGATGTCATTTTTTTTAACATATTCCCAGAAACTTTTTTCTGAATGCAGTTTTTATACTTTGTCAAATATTTCACGATATTTGTTCAAAAAACTAAAATAAATTACCAAAAAGCAAAATTAAATTTTTGAAATTGTATTTGAAGTGCTTTTTTAAAATCGTCAGATTTTAAGTTTATTTTCACACTCTAAACTAATTATGCCGCCATTAATTATGCAACATTATCTCCCTCCTCCCTTAACTGATCGTCCCACTCAAAAATTAGTTCGTGTATCGTTTAATTTTAGCTCACAAGAAAGCTCTGCAAGTTGCCATAAATCATCGATTAGCGCTTGAAATGAGGTTTGAAATTAAGAAGCTTAACAATTAAACTAACATCAATCTTCTAGAAATAGCAAATCTTTATTTAATAATTGTTACAGAAAAAGAAAGAAAGTATGTTGCATTTAGCCATGGGCCAAAAAACCAGCCACTTTTCACAAAACAAAGTTTAATACTTAATAGAAAAAGTTCAGTTCAAGCCAAAAATATAATTAGCCATATTCCCAAAGGATAATGAGCTGCCAAAAATAATTAATATTTCATAATTTGTTGCGCCAACTTATTAGTGGAAAGTGAAGAAAGTTGCCTGAAGATGCTTTGGCATCATATGCAGTCAGCAGACGCTACACGCGGCAAGCGGTAAGCGGCATGCTAGACCACGCTTGATGCTTGTACGCTGCTGCTAATAAATATGCGGTACATAAATTATTATTTGGCATAGTTTTTTTTTTCTTATGCTTCTTCTTTTATTTTTACCAATATTCCAAGAATCTAATAATGAGAATAAATTAATAATAAGAATTGAAATAACGTGATCAGCGCGTTGCGCCAACTTGTTTTTCGCCAATGGGCGCTTGTTGGTCTCGGTTGAGCGCGCTCTGTTGGATGCTGCTAACGGAAGTGAACTGGCACGAATTGAATTTATTGTGCGGCTTGACTGTCAATGTAATTGCATGAAACATCAATGAAAAGAACATTATTTCATTATGGCAAGCATCATAGAAAAGGACACTGTCACACAGAGATTAGATTAAGTGTTGAAAGAAGCTGTTACTTCAAAACTGACAAATAAACTGTTATTATGTATTTAAATCTTGAACTTTTCATTGACTTACAGTTTTGGCAGAGTGACGCCTGTAAAAATCAATAGAGAAAAATTAAAAAGATATCAAAATAAGGAGCATTAAGCTCCTGAAGCATGTTCTACCGCATTGTGTGACATGCCACCTAGCAAATGGGCTCTGTTGCTGTCAGCCTAGATAGCCACAACGATGAGTGTCATTTCTGAACATTTTTTTGTGTTTTTTTATTTTATGTAAACACATAATTATGTGGCTGTCATTCATTCATTAATGGTTCTGGCTTATTACTGTTCATAAAAATGAATTAAATTTGCTTTAATCGTCGTTTTGTACTGCAAGCTGGTGACTTTCATTAAGGCTGTTGCTGCTGTTGTTTCAACTTTTTTTTTTAAATTTTTTTTTTTGTTAATCAAAAAATCTGTTAATGACTTTCATTGTTGCCGAGTGTAAATTAATTGTTTATACGCACAATAAGCAGCAGCGTATTAAAACAAATTTTAATTACTTGAATTTTGTTTTGTTTGTTGGGACAAGGACTATAAAAACCATTACAATTAACAAATAATAATAAAAATGAAAAATGTCTTTGATTTTTAAAGTAATTAATTAAGGATTTTTTAGCATCTATAAACTTAACGTATCCTACGCTGAAACATTATTTGCTGATAATACTTATTTTCTAATATTCTTAAATGTCTTAGAATAGTATGACTATCAAGTATATATAAAAAAAACTTTCCACTATGAGCACTTAATAATATAAATTAAGCTCTAAGCGCAGATACATTTCTTCAATTTTGCGCCCTTTTAGAGATTAAGATTGTAGAGAAAAAAGTGCCAAACGTATAACTTTGGCTGTAAGCTCGGAGAAAAAAGAAAATTTTAGTTCCAAAAGCACACGATTTGTCCATGTTTTAAGTGCATCTGTCGATTTAAAGAAATTTTCTTCCGGTAACATCTGATAGTATGGACACAGAGAACCGTCTTAAGGGTGATTAAGAGGTTGATTTTCCTTCTTCAGGAAAACCAGTTGAGTATTGAAACTTGTATTTTAAAAATTTTCTTCACAGTAAAATGATGTTGTTACACGTAGTGAAATTTGAGCTGAAAACAGTCCCAAAACAATTAATTTTGGAAGTGATTCTGACCTAAGCCATAATATTCTTAATATCATACCCTTAACCTAAACCTACTTTTCAAAAACAAAAAATTTTTATTGTAAATGATCGTCTTCGTGGACGGATGAAGCCTATACTTTATATGCATTTAAATGTTGATGAAAAATTTACTCATACCAAGTTTTATTCCTGTAGCTCACAGTTAATGCCTTTATTGTGCTTTCGCTATGGGAGGTGGGCGTGTTCATGGACGGATTACTCCCAATTTTGGAACACACCTTATTTTTGGTACAAAAAACATACATACCAAATATAATTTCTCTATGACAAACATAACCTTATTTATTGCGTTTTAAATTTTTGGGTTGTATGGGAGGTGGGCGTGTCCGTGAGTGAATGACGTCCATTTTGCAAATACATCTTTGTGTTGATATAAAAAATACACATACCAAATTTTATTGTTGTAGACTTATTATGAGCTGAGTTATGCAGTTTTAAATTTTTGCGTTGTATGGGAGGTAGGCGTGTCCGTGGGCGGATTCCAAAAATATTCAATAGTGCAGATCCTTGGGTGCATGTGACCATGTGTACAAAGTTTCATCCAATTATCTCGACTCCTTCTTCTTCATCCGCCCACGGACACGTCCATTTTCAATAATATTTTTTTTTATTTTTTTTTTGTTTTGGAAAAGTAGGTTTAGGGTATTTCATAGTCGGCCTAGGCCGACTTAAGACTTTCTTTATTTTTTTTTTTCATTTATTTTCTTCATATTTATAAACTTTTATACCAACAGGAACAAAAACAGACTGAGAATAACGTTAATTTTTAATAAACAAATTTTTATAAACAAGCGCAAGATGACACTTATTAAGCACAAATTGACGTGTTTATCAAAAAAATTTTTAGCCCAATGTCTGGCATAAATTACTAACGTGAATAGCTTGTTTTGAAATGGTTTTGAGCTTTATTGACCTGAATTGCGAACGCTTTGATCCTGATTTTAGCCCATTTTTTTCTCTCCGTGTAGTACAAAAATTTTATTTAAATGACTCTAACGATTTTTCGTTGGCTTGAGAAGATGTTATTATTATTGAAAAGCTTTCTTGAGCACATTCAAGATGAACTCCATGTTTTCCATGTTTTCCATGTTCTCCATGTTTTTTGCAAAATTTAAATCTCACACAATAACCGAAAGTCACCTGTTCTATGTGGAAAATTCATGCGTAACGTATGTAACAAACATAAAATAGGTTAAAAAGAACGAGGAGTAAGAAAGCAATGCCAACACTAGGTTTTTTGGTTCTTGTTGGAGTGGTTAACGGAACTAAGTCGGAATATATAGCTAGATCAGTTAAGCCAGGGTTAACTGAACTAGCCTCTGCTTTGTATATATTTCAATAAGTCAATCTATGAACTTTGTCTGACAAATTTCTTCGTTCGAGGAGTCTCTTATCTTATGTCTGTAGTCTTTTGTACTAATAAGACAGTATCCCGTTAGTATACTTTACAAGGTATATTTGTACAAGCAAGTTTCATAAGTAGTTATTGCTAACAAGTATTTATTCCTCACTTTTGTATGGACTCAAAGTACTGTGAGGCGTGGGGGTATTTTAACTTCATCAAAGTTGAAAATATGTGATACCATACTAGTTTTTTTAAAAGTGAAAAATTAATTTCATTATTTTCATTATCTAAATGTTAAACGTATCAATAAATGTATGTCTGATGATGCTTGTGAGTTTCTAAATGTAGACATTTTTGATCAAAATTACAAAATAATAGTATCTTGTGCTTACAATACTCATCGTTGCCATAGTTTAGCACCACTTTTTACTGATTTAGCTAGTAAAATAATCGATTATAACGTTTTTGTTTGTTTGTGGTGATTTCAATGTAAATTTGTCGCGTAAAGATTGTTAGTGATAATTTTCATTACTTTTCCTCCATGTGTGGACTAATAACTACAAATAAATGCATTCCTACTCGTTTTATGCATAGTTCTGAACTAAGTTTACTTGATGTTTGTTTAGTTTCGGATATTTCTTTACTCCTTAAGTATGATCAAATAACTTTTCTGTCTGATCATGACTAACTTTTTTGTTTTCTAAATATTAATTTTGCTAGAACTTGTCCTGCTAGTTTCTCGTATCAGGACTATAAATCCATTGACTCATCTGCGTTATTTCAAAGTTCATCTGCTGTGCAATGGAATGACTGCTGGTTTTTTGAGTCGGTCAACGATAAACTTAAGTTTTTCATAAATAAGTTATATGTTTTATTTGCTCGTCATGTTCCGCTACGTTCTGTTCAAGCTTCAAATAGCAGTTGTCCTTGGTTTACGAATCCTGTATTAGTTGCCATTAGGCTAAGGAATAAGCTCCACTCTTAATGGAAAAATAATCCTTCAATTGCCAACTGGCATAATTTTAGAAGAGCTAGAAATGATGCTACAGTCGTGGTCAGACAAGCAAAGATCAATTTCTTTAACTCTAAGCTCAACCCCAACTTAAACTCTAAACTATTATGGCAGAACATAAAAATATACGGGTAAGAAATGGAGAAAAATTGCAGTAAATGAAGATTAGATCCTTATGAGTTAAACAACTTTTTCTTATACCTACCTTTGCATTTACCTTGGTAGGTGAGGATCATGTTTCTAAATGTATTTTGAAGATGAACTCAAATGATTAGGGGTTGATGGAATGCCTATAAAGTTTATAAAGCTTGTTTTGCTTTTAATTATATCACCTTTTACTCACATAATAAACCATTGTTTGACATGTTCTCAATACCTTGATATATGGAAGGCTCTAGGAAAAGTCCTTCAACCTATCATGGCCGACCAAATTTCTGAGTACCTCAATTTGAATAAGTTGCTTTCACCGTTGCAGTCTGGTTTCAGGACTGGCCACAGTATGCTTTCTTTAGCAATATATAGCCGTTAAGATCATAATTTTTAATCTTATATTTATTTTCTTAAATTTGTTTAAATCTTATCCAGTCCTTTGATATCGTTTTCATAGCCTTTATTTATTGTTGATTTAATCAGTTTGAATTTGATGTTAATTTTAAGTTACTTTTTAATACCATTGTTCACATACTACTATATAAGACCAGGTCTAATAAAAAAAATAATAATAATAATTATCCCATTATAGCAAAAGTGGTATTTGAGGTTGAATTAGCATGCTTGTCGCTAAGTTAAGACATAGAATGACGCTGATTGGAATTTTTTTTTGATTTCCCATTAAATGTTGGCTTCGTACCTACATATGTTATATAAATCAATGAGTTCTTAGAAACTCGAGAACAAATGCTTGCAATCCTACACAAAAAAAGATGGACGTCGATGAACTGCAGTCAAAACTTTTCAACAGCTGAAGCCTTCTCTACTCGACTCTCACTCCTGCTTTAAGAAAGTACTCCTCCGATTGACGATTTACGCTATCACGCGACGAAGCGATAGGCTATCACCGCCCTCGCCGAAACCAGTGGTACAACCAAGAGTGTCGTAACGCCACTGCTGAGAGGAACACCGTCTACATAGCCATCGTGCAATCGACGCTAGCTGCTAAAGAGCGATGCCGGGAGAAGATGAGGAAGAGAGATGCCCTTTTAGGCGAAAAAAACGAGAGGGAGAAGTGCATGAGTGCGAAAAAATTGAGATGCATTGCAACAAGAATGGGACTCCAACATTTTTTGAAAAAAATAAGTTGCCTGGCCGATGGCTTTAAGACCGGAGCCTCTTTCTGCAAGGAGGAAAAATCCCGCCAATGGAAAAGATATCCCGAAACCTCAATTCTGGATGACAGCGTTTAGGTTGCCCAATTATAACGACGTCTTAACAACTATAGCTCGACTTCAAAACAACAAAGCCGCAGGAGCCGATGGCCTACCGGCTGAGCTGTTTAAGATCAGAGGCGAAGTTCTGTTAAAATGCATTCATAAGCTTTTATGCTTCAATATGGTCGGCAGAATGCATTCCACATAATTGAAACTTCCGTGTGCTCTGCTCAATCCGCAATTTGCGCCAACTACCGTGGGATAAGCCTTCTAAATATCGCATATATGGTCCTGTCGAGCGAATAGTGTGAAAGACTGATCCCCTTTGTAAACCAACTGATTAGACCTTATCAGTGTGGCATCAGAACTGGAAAGTCTACCATCGACCAGATCTTTACGCTACGACTAATTTTGGAGAAGCCGCCTTCGACAGTCCAATAAGACGTCATCTATATTCCACCATGTCTGAACTTGGTATACCTGCAAAATCAATACGTCTATGCAGGATGACACTGAGCAACACCAGCAGTGAAAATCGGGTAGGACCTCTCTGCTCCGTTCGATACCAAGCCAAGTTTTGAGACAAGGTGATTCCTTATTGTGGAACTTTTTTCATTTAGTACGGGAGAAGATCATCCGAGCAGCTGATCTGAGACGCAGTTGCACAATATTCTGAGTGTTGAGGTTGTGTTGTGAAGGACTTCGTGCACCTGGGATCCAGCATTAACTCCTGAAATGATATCAGGATTGAGATTAAACGAAGGACAACTCTTGCCAACAAGTGTTACTTTGGGTTCAGTAGGCAATTGAGGAGCAAAGCTTTCTCTCAACGAACAGAACTTACGCTCTCTAAGTTAATAATCATGACAATAATCAAACCTGGACTTTGAGCAGCTCTGATGAAAGAACTTTGGGAGTGTTCGAAAGAAAAATTCCTCGTAAGATCTATGGTCCAATCTGCGTCAATGGCGAGGACCGAATACGATGGAATCACGAGCTATATGCAGACATCGATAGGTCATGTCGAGGAGAAGGTACGACGATGCTCCAGCGAAAAACTATTTGATTCGGTACCCAGCGGTACCTGAACCCTTTAAGGAAACACCTTCATTTTATACCGTTAGAAAAATTATGTAACGTGAAAAAAAGAAAATTTCTGAAAATGATAAAAAATTTGAAATTAAAAATGGGTTGATTTACTGCAAAATGTTCAATAGTTCTATATTTTCTCTTCAAAAAATTGGAAATAGTTTTTTTCAATGATACCTTATTTACGAAAAATGGATTTAAAATGAAAGAGCTACTTTTTTCTCAAAATGGACACTATTTGGGTTCGCAAAAAAATAAATCTTAAAATCTTAAACTCCGGACTATTTTTTCTAAACAACATACAAACAACATGCAAACTGGTTTGCACATCTATAGCCTGAAGTTGATTAAAAAAGATGCAGATCATTAAAATCAGTTCATTGATCTAGAAGGAGTTGAATTCACAAACCAACACTTTTGTCTATATTGTGCTAGAAAAATCTTAAATTTTTTTTAAAGAGAAATTATTAAAGACTTCAATTGGTTGTTTTTCACATATGGTTTTATAGCACTTGACACATGTATATTAAAATTTTTATATTATTTTAAGTAAAAAAAGCTAAATTAAAGTTCATTATAAGTCTAATCGTATAGAACAGACTTCACAAGCTATGCAGAACCGAATACAATTTACAAATATTGAATGTGCAAATTAGTTAACCTCATACTCGTAGAAGTTCTTGTGTTAGCTGAAGAACTCTTCCTCAACACTTACGATATTATAATGTTTCCTTAATGTTGTTATTCAATCCAATATATTTCAGCATTTAATATATTCCATCAAACAATCTTGATAGACATATTATCAATAATATTTGGGAATAACTGATAACATATCAATCACAAAACAACATATTTCGGCAAATTATGCTAAGCAAACAATTGTTATACATCCTTTTAAAATTGACAGCATAACTGAATTTCAAACAAACGACAGCTGAAACCAACAACATCCAATTTTTGTTTTGCTAAACTTTTAACTTACAAGAAAATATATGAAATATATTTTAAAGCAGAATTCTAAGCAACAGCATAACAAAATAAGAACAACATTAACATGAATTGTATTTACAAAGTATCTATAGCAAAGTGTAGATAGCTTCTAATGTATCTCAAAGTGCAAAATCATACATAAGCAACTTTGTTGTACGACGCTGCACGAATAGAACGTATTCTCTTCTATTTTCTTTTGAAAGTCAAAAAGTTGCCAGGTCATTTTAAAAGTCACAGCTTAACTTTTGCCAACAATGCAGTTCGTGATTCTTGCACGCTTACGAGTAGAAACAGGGTAGCAAGAAGAATATTGATGTTGGAATACAAGTAACTACAGACACATCAAGAGCAAATAAGAAAATACAAAAGAAAATAGATAGTTATAATAAGAAAATACGAACAATCAGCAAAAACACAAAAGTTGTAAAACTCAAAATAATCAGTTTATAAAGAGACGCATAAAGTCAACTCTTACTTCACCTTTGCTGTCTAGCATCGCAGCGATTTTATTATTTTGACATACATGTATCTTAACGATGCTGCCAACTTTGTGAATTGTCTCTAACGCTTTGCTCTCGAACAATGTATCAATAAGCTGCTTATTTGCTAAGCAGTCAGCAGCAAGTCGAAAACATAAACTTAAGTTTTATAACAAAACAACAACATTACTTTATACTAAAATTAATATCCTTTGCTTTTTGGGAATTATTACTTCGTTAGCAGGACAAATAATTAGTGCTTGATGTATGTTTGTTTCTACTTATATGTATTTTGGCAAGCTTTACAGAAGTTATTCTGAATAATACCTTGCTACAGGGGCGAACGTTGGGGGCCTTTTTGAGGGTTAAGACTCCCCAAATGAATGAAAATAAAATGTATAAGGCAAACTATTAAAAATTCAAAGATTTGAATAAAAATACTTAAAAAAAAAAACTTCTTATGAAACTATTAATAACAAGTAAAGAAAGTCTATATCCTAAACCTTCTTTTTAAAAAAAAAAAAAAAAAATAATATTATTGAAAATGGGTGTGTCCGTGGGCGGATGAAGCCTATATTTTATATACATTTAAATGTTGATGAAAAATTTATACATACCAAATTGTATTCCTGTAGCTCACAGTTAATGGTTTTATTGTGCTTTCGCTATGGGAGGTGGGCGTGTTCATGGACGGATAAGTCCAATTTTTGAACACACCTTAGTTTTGGAATAAAATACATACATACCAAATTTCATCTCTCTATGACAAAGATAACCGTAATAATTGAGTTTTAAACTTTTTGGGTTGTATGGGAGGTAGGCGTGTCCGTGGGTGGATGACGTCCATTTTTCAATACCATATTTGGTTTGTCATAAAAAATATACCTGACAAATTTTATCTCTGAAGGTTAAAAAGAGGCGTATTTATTCCGTTTTCAATGTTTGGGTTGTATGGGAAGTGGGCGTGTCCATGAGCGGATGACACCCATTTTTCGAAGACATTTTTTTGTTGATACAAAACACATACACACCAAATTTTATTGTTGTAGAATAATTATGAGCTTATTTATGCAGTTTTAAATGTTTGCGTTGTATGGGAGGTGAGCGTGTCCGTGCGCGGATGACGTCCATTTTTCAAAACCATCTTTGTTTTATCATATAAAAAATTCATCTCAAATGTTATCTCTGTAAGTTAAACAGAGGCTAATTTATTCCGTTTTAAATTTTCGGGTTGTATGGGAGGTGAGCGTGTCCGTGAGCGGATGACATCCATTTTTCGAAAATATCTTTGTGTTGATACAAAACATATGCAGACCAAATTTTATTATTGTAGTTTAATTATGAGCTTATTTATGCAGTTTTCAAATTTCGCGTTGTATGGAAGGTAGGCGTGTCCGTAGACGGATTACAAAAAATTCAATAGAGCAGATCCTTGGGTCTATATGACCATGTGAACCAAATTTCATACAATTATCTCAACACCTTCTTCTTATCCTGTTCATACGGACAAAACACAGATGGACAGACGGACGAACGGAAGAACGGACATGGATAGCTCGACTCACGTGATGACGATAACACAGTGCGACACGAAAAAATAACTTCAAATATCTCAATGGTTTCTAGTATTGCATGGTCTATATATTATTCTCTCATACTCAGTTTTATCGGATTAGGTCAAATAAGAGAGAAATTCAAGGTTAAATTTCACCTTTAAGTCACAAATTTTTTCTGATAACTCTTAAACTAAATTCAAATCCTATGTAGTAACTGTCTCTAAGTATTTGCAATGGATGGTTCCTAACATTTTGAGACCATTTTTTGCTCAAAAGGTAACGTAAGGGGGTTAATTTTTTCTTTGAAAACAGGCCATTTTTAAAATAAAAAAATGTTCAATAGTTCAGTTACTTTGTATTTATCTTCAAAAACAATCAGATTTTGATGAATTTTTGCATACACCTTAAGTAAAATAAAGTAACCCACCTCTGAAAAGATCACAACAGTTACATGTGCGCATCCAAAGATATTCGGATTCAAAGATTACCAAAGATGGTAACTTCGTTAACGTAGTCCCTAGAGTAAAATCATGCAGATGAAAATTAAAGACCCAACAATTTTCTTCAAAACTGTCCTTAACGTTTTTACCGAAAGAATTACCGTTTTGAAGATATACGCATAAATATGTAATAACAACATGTATGAAAAATTTTGATCTTGGGAAGAAATAGAAATAAAAATAATTTTTATTTTAACCGTTTTAATTTTTCATATATGTTGAAATTACATATTTACGCTCATATCTTTAAAACGGTAATTCTTTCGGTAAAGATGTTAAGAACAGTTTTGAAGAAAATTGTTGGGTCTTTAATTTTCATCTGAATGATTTTACTTTAGGGATTACATTAACGAAGTTACCATCATTGGTAATCTTTGAATCCGAATATCTTTGGATGCGCACATGTAATTGTTGTGATCTTTTCAGAGGTGGGTTATTTTACTTTATTTAAGGTGTATGCAAAAATTCAGCAAAATCTGATTATTTCTAAAGACAAATTCAAAGTTACTGAACTACTGAAAATTTTTTTTTATTTTAAAAAAGTCCTTTTTTCGAAGGAACAATTAACCCCCTTACGTAACCTTTTGAGCAAAATATGATCTCAAAATGTTAAGAACCATCCATTGCAAATACTTAGAGACAGTTACTACACAGGATTTGAATTTAGTTTAAGAGTTATCAGAAAAAATTTGTGACTTAAAGGTGGAATTTGACCTTGAATTTCTCTCTTATTTGACCTAATCCGATAAAACTGAGTATGAGGGCATAATATATAGACCATGTACTACTTTAAACCATTGCGATATTTGAGGTTATTCCAATTGGACCTTAAATTGTCGCACAGTGTAATCAAGAATATATATACTTTTCTATACCGGACTCGCTTCGTTCTATGCGTTACAAACGTTTGTACAAAGTTAATATACCCTGACCTTTCAGGTTCAGGGTATAAAAATACGTAACTTTTGCATTAAGCAATAAAAAAAAAAAACAATAGTTGAAAAATACTTTCATACAATAATTAAAACATATCAAATATTAAATAACAAGTAGATTCGCTTTGAAAAAAACTGTTTTAACCAGGGACCGTACCGGTTATGGTTTTTATCAAAAAAGTCTAATATTAACTGTTATTTTTTAACTTTTATGTTTTCCGACAAAAATAAAAGTTATTTTGTGCCTTATACTTTTTCGGGCAAACATAACAGTTACTTTTTACTTTTATTTTATCGGTCAAAAATAACAGTTATTTTCTGCCTGTTATTTTTCGGTCAAAAATATCAGGCAATTTATGTTTTTTCAAAGGCCATTTTACTGACTAAAAAACTATCGATACCATTATTTTGGTCTCATCGGTGATCACGTTTTACATATGGTATCAAAAGTTTTATAATCGGACAAGCGGCCTTTAAATAAACACAGATTGCCTGATATTTTTGACCGAAAAAATAAAAGTCACAAAATAACTGTTATTTTTGACCGATAAAATAAAAGTCAAAGGTAACCGTTATTTTTGTCTGAAAAAATAAAAGGCAAAATATAACAGTTAATTTTTAACTTTTATAGAATCAGTCGAAAATTTAAAAGGCTCTAAATATTCGTGAAGCATCATAATGGTATATTTGAAAATGTCCTTCGACAATTTTTTCATTGTGTCTTTTTCATTCCAATATTGAAAAATAACAGTTATTTTCGGTCCCTGGTTTTAACTCTTCAAAGGATTTGTCAACAGGAATGAAAATTTGCAGTTCAGTGTTTTTATATGAAAGGAATTGATTGATAAGCTAAATTTTATTTTTAAATTAACCATTAGTAGGTCTCCAGTACAAAACTTGGTAAAAAAAAGCACAAAACTGCAATTAGGGAGACACCAAAATTGGTTCAAATAAAAAAAAAGTACACCAATGGAAAGGATTTTTCATGTTCTATTTAATTTTGGCACCGGAATTGGGGGTAAGATTTTTCCCATACAAGTCGATACACTAATAAATATACAAAAAAACATGTATTATTATATTGGTTTTCGGCAAGAAGTCGAACTTGAATGTCCTCATTTAAGAAAAATTTTATCATATTTTCATATTTGAACAAAATTTCTAAGGGGTTATATTATGATTCTAGTGAAAAACCGAAGTCAAATAAAAAATACAAGTTTCTATAATTCAAATTCAAATTAAAAGCGATAGAATACAAAAATGTAAGAAATGAATAAATTCATAAAAAACAATAGTAAAATAAACAAAATAAATTTAAGTAAAAGTTACAAAAAGTTTTATAGAAAAATAAACAAAAAGAATCTATCTAAACTCAATATAAAATTGAAAAATAGTTTTAGGAAGTGCTGCTTGCTTTTAAGTCGTGGAGTTTTTCTTCGACTTTCTGCTGTCACAACTATAACTGCCTCCATAACTGTTGATTTTATTCAACCACTGCCCAAAAGTTGAACATTTCTCTCAGTTTCTTGAATACTTATTTTGTTATTTATTTACTAACTTTCATTAAAACAAAATATTTTCTAACAGGTAGAATTATGTAATATTTCATGAAATTCAAAATTAAATAATGAAACGATAAAAGCAAAGCTAGCTTTCAAATGTTGTTCTTCTATTTTAAAAAAATTTTCAAAAAATTTATTTGAAATCTGAAAATATAATCTGAAAATTTTGCATTTTTTTTTTAATTTTAAGACTAAAGAAGTATTCCCTCCAAAAAAAAAAAACAACAAATTGGCCATTTCAGCCCTTGAAAGGACTTTGACCGAGCTTCTTATGATCAATTGTGTTGTGTGTGTTATTAAATGTTTGCACACAATTGACCGAGAACTGGCCCTACATGTTTGATGCCGACTCCGAACGGCTAAAGTTCATGTTCTCAAGAAGCTTTACATGGCATTATTTACTCTCTGAGGTTTGCCATTGTCTGCAGAGAGGTGGTGACCGATCAGAAAAATTTTTTATTGAAAAAAACTTTTCGCCGCGGCTGGGGATCGAACCCGGGCTCCCAGCATGCTAAGCCACACACTTAACCACATGCCACGGTCGCCAGTATTCCGTCCATAACATCAGTTAACTCTGGATATCAGTCATTAAATTCCCAATTTCATTCTTGCAGGAAGAGGCTCCGGTCTCAAAACCATCGGCTAGGCGTATTATTTTTTCGTAATTGATATTCAAAGGGCTTTTTTCAGCTTAATTATTATTCAACACTTTCAAAGGCTTTGCTAGAATAATCGTGGAAAAACTTTTTTGAGCTAATATTCCCATCATTTAGGCTATAAAAAGATTAAAAAAACATCCCTCTGATTTTTACATGCGCTGCTTCGCTTTTGGCAGGCTGTCTTATATAATGGACAAAACCATGATAACGTTGTATTATTTAAGTTCAACTAAAACAATCGGAGACCAATGCAAATGCGTGATTTATAATGTTATTATAAAAAAACGTTATACTTTGCACTCCAAGCATAATAAAATTTTTTTTTTGCAAAATTTATTAACACGCGAAATAAAAAAATGTAGGCTTCTGTTCGGCATAAAATCGAAAATCCGAAAAAGTTAAACGTTATATGTCTCCCTAAAATTAAATTTGTCATATTGGCACAACTTCATTTCATAGTACCAACCTATTTGATTTTAGAAAAGACGTTGGAAAATAAAAAAAAATTATTTTCCGAAGTGTCCAATATAATGGACAAATCCATTAAAAGGATTAATTGGCATAATTACAGTTCGATTTTGACAAATCTTGGTATTTTTCGGTTTTAAGATACGGAAAATCAAATTCTGACAACCTTTTTTTAGAAAAGTGCACGCCAGATGGCGCTCCAGTACAAATATCATGATTTTCGAAAATATATTTTTTTTTAACCGTGTGGCTAGTATAGCGATATCGCCACCCTACTTTTTACGACATAGCTGAAGACATGTCCAATGGGCGACGGTTGGTATCTCCGACTACGACTACGGTTGAAGTTGAACCGACTACGAAATCGTTACAGTAGCCACAGCACGTAATTTTGTTTACCATTTTTGTTTAGTAAAAAATGTTGTTAATTTTGCTCCACTAAAACCTTAAATTGTGTAAAATCCTTTTACTCGAAAAAAGCCAATTTTCAGGTTGCAAAATAATTATGGTTTTTGGAACGGAGCCAAATCTGGGTAGTATTTTTTGTTGAACACATATATTAAGCTTAGATCCCTTGAACATTTTTCCTTAAAATTAATTAGGGCCGAAGATATGAATTTTGGACTATAAATTGAAAAAAATGCTCGTTTTCAGCTGTTCCGAAATTTTTGGCGCAAAACTGAACTTAAATTGAAATGTTGACCTTAAAACTTAAAAACATATGTTGGCGAAAAATTATTTTTGAAGGGATTTAAAAATGGTTTTGAAGATATCGTTACACAAGCCACAGCGCGTAAGCAAACACTAACTAGCCACACGGAGGGTCAAACGCCTATAAGATACGCATTTCATGGTACTAAGTTTTGATTAAACCACTCTATACTTTATATCAATGGCAATAATAGCTCAATACTTTTCCAATAAGCTTAAATGCATGTAAAAACCACAAAAAAGACATATTTTATAGGTGTTTAAAAAAAAAATCATTTCGAAAATGACGAAAGGTTAACTTTTGGGGTCTCAAAAGAGTTTGAAAAGATAACATATTTCAAAATTTTTTCAACCAATATATGTGCAGACAAGCATCACAATATTTTTTTTTTTTCTTATCCTGGGTATGCATTCTAAAGGAAAAAGCAGTTCGAGGCAAAAAACTTGATTTTTTGGTCAAAAAAAGGGTTCTGTAGAGCCTAAACCACTTTATGGGGACTTCTCCGATCTAAAAAAATGATGCAGAAAAAGTTTTTAAGAGTCTTTCTCATTTATGAGTCGGTATCCGGATGACTTTTTTTCTCCATACAAAATCGATCCGGCTTAATCTCCAGCCTCCCTTTTTTTGTTTTTCTTCAATAAATTTTCATGCGCGGATCAAAAATCGGCCAGGCAACATCGGTTCTTTTTCTTCCATACAAATCGACCCAGCCTATTGTACATAATCTCTAAGTAAGTAAACATGACTTGAGTGAATGTTTGAACAACACGCCTTAAAATGAAGAGGCATTTACAAGTTCACATCGAAAATGTAAATGATAGTACATAATAAATAAATGGTCTATGTTTTTTCTTTTAGTCACAGAAAATTGCATTAAAAAATGTTTATTTACCGCTTAGAAAATAGAGATTTTTGACCACCATATGAAAAAAAAACACGCCTTTTCGTTGTAACAAAGTACGACGCTGTACGTGTGGGATATTAAAATGTCATAGTTTCCAGCTATACAGTAATTTCTTTAAATTAAACTTATCTCTAGTTTATAGTTCTATAGCTTATTCCATATAATGCTCATGTTTTAATATCTTAAGGGGGGACATGACATTGGCCGTTTCTTGCAATCGAATTTTTTTTTTTTTATAATTTTGTATTTTAGTAAATATTCTTAAGATTCTAAGAAAAATTTCAGGGAAAAACTCCTACGGGTTCAAAAGTTACAGCTGGATTAGTGAGAGCGCATTTTTCTTTTACCAACTTTTTTTCTTTGTTCACAAACTTTGAACGCCATGTTTTTCGTACTGGTTGCGGCACTAGCGGGTTCTTTTTTTGACGAAATTTTTTTTTTTTTTTTTATTTTTTTAAACTTGATTCGCTATCCTATGACACGAGCTTTTTTTAAATTTTTTATGAATTTTTAAAGTCAATATTTTTTTCAAAAAAACACACTTTCAAATTGGGAACATCACCAAAAATTTAAAAAAAAGCACCTGTCATACGATAACCAATTTTGTTAAAATTTTAAAAAGTAATTTTTTTCCAGATCGGACAATTTTTGCGACTCCCAGCGCTGCAACCAAAAGGCCCCCTTTTTTTCTCTGCCGCCAGTTTGGAGCTCTATAAAACTATGTTGGAGTGTAATATATATTTTTTGAATTTTTGTTCTTGTTCAATAATCTACAATAATAAAAAAAATTTTGGAAAAAAGTTTGTTTTTGACTGAGCTATGAATTTTTAAAAAAAGGCATGTTTTCTCTGCCGCGAATGTTATGTCCCACTTTAATATATAAAAGACAAGCGTCCTGCTCCTTGTTCTATATCGCTCAAACTGTTATAGTTGTTATTGCTGTGTATAGACTGAACATGTTAGCCTGGACCAGAACCTGTTTAGCTATTACAGTGCTTTTCATATGAAAAAATAGTTAGCCCAAAAGTATGCACACAAAATTTATTTGATATTTATCAGTCAGGTTACATGTACGACGACTGGAACAAAAGAACAGTTGACTTGAATCCATATCGTCTGCTACTTAATTAGTTTGAATACGACCCATCGCATTACGGGCTTCTATACTAGTACGTAAATAATGTAGATATATTTGCTATGATTCATGTATACTTGTATACAAACATACTTATATAGAATAGAGTAGAGCAAAAAACAGCAAAACAGCTCCGTTAAAAGGCTTTGTTTGCCTGTTTTTTTTTTTTTTTTCTTATTTAACATTTGCTTTAAGCTGCTTTTATATAATATTTACGCATTGTCAATTGTGCATTTGTGCGCGTGTTCATGCCCGCAAATCACTAACACAATGAAATGCAATTCTTTAAATTCAATTAAAATGGATTAAAATGCTTTGAAGGCTTTCCTTGAACTCGGCGCACGAATGTCGCTGCATGTGCGATTTTATGCGGCTTTATGTGACTGTGATTTTTTTAATTAAAATTTTTATGCAACCCATTTCCGTTGTTAAACTGTTTAGCACAGGAAATGGCAGTGCAAGTGTTGGTAGTAGCATGTATTTATGATGGCTTAAAATGATTTAAAAAAACGCAAACGACCCAACGAAATTTCGCATAAAATGCATGTTTCCAAAAAACGATGCTAGCCGTAAAAAGCACACAGAATATTAAAGCAAATTTGTGAAGATTAAATTCTTGTGAAATTTTTTAGTTTTATAGCATGAAAACTCAAATTTTCTTCAGCATATAGATAATAAGTATTAAAAACGTTTTTAATTATTTCACTTTTCTTTTTACTTGCAGCTCTACATAATTGGCGTGAGATTTGCTGCAAACACGCTAAAACAAGTGGTAAGTGAGTTTTTATAACAAAGTTAAAATATTACTCCACTTTTTTTTTTCAACATTTCTACAAACTAATATAATTAAAAAGTTTATGCGACAAAAAAGGATATTAAAAGGGTTTTCTGCTTTGCACTGTAATGCCAAAAATAAAATAAATCATGACATTTATGTTCAATTGCTTGTGATAGAAGCGGAACAAAGCAGAAATGAATGCTGTCAGAGTGAGTGAGAGAAAACAAAAAAAAAAACAAGCAGACAACAGTGTGAATAGAAAGAGATAGCAACAAAGTAAAACTGCACACAGTTAAAGAGCATGATGCAAGCACTGTCACAAGCTGTCAGTTTCATAAAATGACAGCTAGCTTTGCTATGTAGTAGCATTGTGCGAATGCTGTGTACGTGTGTCTGTCTCGTTGGTGTCTTTGTGTGAGAACTCGAGCAGTCGTATTTTGTATGCTAAATTAACAGAAGACAAACTTGTAGATATTTATGCAAGTTTACCATAAAAGTTAAAATACGTTTGCATTTAAATTTTGCATGTGGAAGTATGTGTGTGAATGCAAGTTGGGGCAAAATATTTGGCTGTAGCATGAAATTGAAAACCAGCAAAATGCTGCATTCAATGACTTGAAACAATAGTTGTTAAGATTTTTTGTAAAAACTCGAGAAGATTGGCATAGAATCAGAGCCGTAGTCAGGATTTTCCTTTGAGGAGTTTTTAATAAAAAAATAACTCTTAAGCACTAGTTATAAAAGAGTTTTTACGCCAGATATAAAACTTAAGAACTTGTTTTTTAGCCCCTAAAAAAAATTGCGTAAATGCTGATGTTGGTCTGTGAGATCACGAACATTTGGTTATTTAATAAAACTTAAGGGGGGACATGACATTGGCCGTTTTTTTAAATCGACTTTTTTTTTATAATTTTGTATTTTAGTAAATATTCTTCATGGCAAAATTCTTCACGAAATTTTTTTTTTGTATTGTTTTTAACTTAATTCGCTATCGTATGACACGACCTTTTTTTTCGATTTTTTATGAATTTTTTAAGTCAATATTTTTTTCGAAAAAACACACTTTCAAATTTGGAACATCACAAAAAAATTTTCAAATAATTTAAAAAAGGTCTTGTCATACGATAACCAATTTTGTTAAGATTTAAAAAAGGTAATTTTTTTCAAATCGGACAAATTTTGCGACTCCCAGCGCTGCAACCACGAGGCCCCGGTTTTTCTCTGCCGCCAGTTTGGAGCTCTATAAAAACATGTTGGAGTGAAAAATATATTTTTTTTAACTTTTTTTTGACTGAGTTATGAATTTTTTAAAAAAGGGTCTGAGCTAAAGCTGTCCAAGGCCCATTTTTATACCCTAAACATGAAAGGTCAGGGTATATTAACTTTGTTCAAACGTTTGTAACCCATAGAAATAAGTGAGTTCGGTATAGAAAAGTTTATATAATTTTGATCATCGTCATCTCGTGAGTCGAGCTTTCAATGTTCGTGCGACTGTCTGTTAGTTGTCCGTGAACACAGGATAAGAAGAAGGAGTTTAGATAATTGGACGAAACTCGGTACACATATGGATCCAAGGATCTGCATAATATAATATTTTTGGAATCCGCCCACGGATACGCCTACCTCACATATAACACAAAAATTGAAAACTGCATAAATAAGCTCATAATTACCCTTCAACAATAAAATTTGGTACATATATATATTTTATATCAAAATAAAGATTTATTCGAAAAATTGGTGTCATCCGCCCACGTATACGCCCTTTTCCCATACAACCCAAAAATTTACAAATGAATAAAGCTTATGTTTAACCTGCAGAGATACAATTTGATACGCATGTTTTTCTCAAAAACCAAAGATGTTTTTGAAAAATGGACCTTATTCGCCCCCGGATACGCCCCCTTCCCATACAAAACCAAAAACTCAATAAATAAGCTTATGTTTAACCTACAGAGATACAATTTGGTACGCTTTTTTTTTTCTAAAAAACCGATGATTTTTTTGATAATTGGACGTTATTCACCAACGGACACGCCCACTCCCCAAGTAACCGAAAAATTGAATAATGAATAATTAAGCTTATGTTTGACCTACAGAGATACAATTTGGTATGTATGTATTTTATACCAAAACTTAGATGTATTAAAAAATTGGGCGTAAGCCGTTCACAAAAACGCCCACCTCCCATACAACCCACAGTAGCGAAAATACTATAAAAACATAAACATGTGAGCTACAGGAATAAAACTTGAAATTTGTATAAATTTTTGTAAATTTTTCATCAAAATTGAAATGCATATAAAATATGGGCTTCATCCGCTCACGGACATGATCATTTGCAATACTATTATTGTTTTTTTAAAAGGGGGATTTCAGTATTTTTTTATTTGTTGTATCACAATTGAAATGCATAATGGGTTTCATCCGTTCTCACGGACACATGTGAGCTACAGGAATAAAACATGACATTTTTATAAATCTATATAATATTTGTGTTTGTTTGTATGCATGTATGTATGTTCCGAATAGACTCCTAAACAACTCGACGGATTTTTATAAAACTTATATCAAACGATTCCTTAAACTGTTGCGCTGAACATAGGCTACACAATTTTTGCCACACCTCCTTTTACTGCCACAAATCAATAAAAATGCTATATTTTAGACGGTTTTAGCCGTCTTAGACTAGAATTTGGTAGTTAAGTTTTTATTCTGACTGTCGGCAACTGTGCGAAATGTGGTGGATTGCCACACCCCCTTTTACCGCCCACAAAACAATAAAAATGCTATATGTTTGACAGTTTTGGCAGTATTAGACTAGAATTTGGTAGTTAAGTTTGTATGCTGACTGTCGGCAACTGTTTGAAAAGTGGATTGCCACACCCTCTTTTACCGCCCAAAAATCAATAAAAATGCTACATTTTAGACAGTTTTGACCGTCTTAGACTAGAATTTGGTAGTTAAGTTTGTATGCTGACTGTCGGCAACTGTTTGAAAAGTGGATTGCTACACCCTCTTTTACCGCCCAAAAATCAATAAAAATGCTACATTTTAGACAGTTTTGACCGTCTTAGACTAGAATTTGGTAGTTAAGTTTGTATGCTGACTGTCGGCAACTGTTTGAAAAGTGGATTGCTACACCCTCTTTTACCGCCCAAAAATCAATAAAAATGCTACATTTTAGACAGTTTTGACCGTCTTAGACTAGAATTTGGTAGTTAAGTTTGTATGCGACTGTCGGCAACTGTTTGAAAAGTGGATTGCCACACCCCCTTCTACCGCCCAAAAATCAATAAAAAATGCTATATTTTAGACAGTTTTGGCCGTCTTAGACTAGAATTGGGTAGTTAAGTTTGTATGCTGACTGTCGGCAACTGTGCGAAATGTGTTGGATTGCCACACCCCATTTTACCGTCCACAAAACAATAAAAATGCTATATTTCAGACGATTTCAGTCGTATTACAATAAAATTTAAAGTTCAGTTTGTATGTTTGCTCCCGGAAACTTAACCAACAAAAGCTTGCCACGCCCCATTGTACAGCCCACAAAAAAATAAAAATGATATTTTTATATCCCCACGCTTACTGCGTAAGGGGTATATTAATTTTGTCACGACGTGTGTAACGCCCAAAAGGAGGCGTGGTGGTATAGAAAAGTATTTATATTCTTGATCAGCATCACCACCTGAGTTGGTGGTAGCCATGACCATCTGTCCGTCTGTCTGTGGACACGATTACAGCCGTAATTTTGAAGCTATCGTGCTGAAATTCAATATTTAAGCTTTTTTCTAAAAAACTAAGATCAGTTCGAGAATGGGCTAAATCGGATGAAAACCACGCCTACCTCCCATACAACCCCAAAATTGAAAGCTCTATAAAGTGGCTAATATTAAAGCTACAATACTGAAATTTGGTATTTGTGCATTCTATGTCAAAACTGAGATCTTGTAAAAAAATAGGCGACATTCATTTACTAACACGCCCATCTCCCATACAACCCCAAAACTTAGAACTCTATAAAGAGGCTAATATTAAAGCAACAATACTGAAATTCGGTGTTCGGTGGTGTATTCTATGTCAAAACAGAGATGTGTTAGAAAAATGGGCGTCATCCACACACTAACACGCCCACCTCCCATACAACCCCAAAATTGAAAAATCTATAAAGAGGCTAATATTAAAGTTACAAAACTGAAACTCGGTATTTGTGTATTCTATGTCAAAACTGAGGTGTGTTAGAAAAATGGGCGTCACCCACTCACTAACACACCCACCTCCCACACAATCCCAAAATTGAAAACTTTATAAAAAGGCTTATATTAAAGCTGCAGGAAAACAATTTGATATGTATGTATTTTAGACAAATAAAAATAATAAAATCTCTCAAAATTTCATACAAAAACCTCTCTCAAAAAAAGGATATTTTAACTTCGTCCAAGTCGAAGATTTACCTAACTAGTTTTCAGATGGTTTTGGTTGTATTGTATTGTCTTTGTGCATGGATTATATTCATTTCGGTCACTAGACTCGTAAAGTAGTTCACGTTTCCTTTGTATATGTACATTAGATTTATGCATTTTTGTCACTTATCTGATGAACTGTTCTCGTTCTGCTCGTATTTGTACATGAACTTTATGAGTTTTATTCACAAATATTGTGAATGATTCATGTACCCATTGTATTTTTTCATGACTTTTACGTAAGTCATACTGGTTAATGTATCTTGTACTCACACTTTATGAACTTTGAGCACAAGTCTTATGAAATATGCATGTTCTCTTGTATAGATAGATAAATTGAGTATTTTTTTTTTATATCACGAATAGTTCATGTGACTCATGTAGATGTATTGGACCACAATTCATGTTGAACACAAACCAACCCCATCCCCAGCCCACCCCTTTTGCTATTGGCTTTTATTTTCATTATAGCTCACTTCAGTCTCAGCCATATTTATAAATAATTTGAATAATAACGTAAATAACATAAGCACGTAAACAAATTGCAATATTTTTGTAAACATTAAATTCTGTTTATTAAAGTAAGCATATAAGCCAATTTTTCAACTAGTCTATGTTTTATTTATTTATTTATTTAACCACAAAAATCTGCTGCTTTCGTAGAATAAATTCTCTGGATAGTCAACAAAAAACAAAAACTCTGAATAGCCAACAGCTCACAAAACTAAAAACAAAAAAAAAGAAAAACAACAGAAAAATAAAGCAAGATGAATGGATTTCAGCATTTTCTGAAGCACTCACTTCATGCATTAATTGTTGCTTTTGTTGGGCACACAAACAAAAACACTGGCAACATGTGGTCTCGAGACACATATACATATACATTAATATATGTGCATGAGCCCGGAAGCGGATGTTCGTTCTTGTGACCGCAACAAAATGAATTATGAATTTTTTGGGGTAACAAATGTTGTGTGAATTTTATGCTGACCGCGACATTGTATGATCTATTAAATTGGATTTTGACGTGTGCATAATCCACATGACAATTTTATGCTTTTAATAATAATGCTAAGAGTATTATGCTTTTTGTGTGACGATGAGTTTTTATAATCTTATTAATTTTTAATAAATTGTTTTCGCTAGAGCATAATAATAATTACAACAAGTTATAAGCAAAAAGTTAAGCATAAATTTGTTACAATTTTCACCATAGAGACATTTACAAATAAACAAATAATAATAAGCATGGCCTGCCGCTTGTGTGAATTCAGCTAAAAATATAACAAATTCGGCTTTAATACTTCACTTTTTCTTCTTCCAATTCATCTACAGTTCGCATAATTCACAATTTACACAACCGCACACACAACTTCAAAGCAATATGATACATCATTAAATCCTTAGATCTTTGATTTATTTTTATTTAATGACGAATAGATTTCTGGTGTGTCCTTTGCCTAGAAACGTGACAAATCTCAAATTTCCTAAATATATCTTCACATACATACATGTATGACGATTTGTTGGCTTAACCGTATGTTTGTTTGGTGTTTATCTTTTTTTGTACCGAATGTATGTATGAGTTGAGTTATTTTTCGCTTGACTGCATTTCGTTCAACTAAATGGAATGAAACTCTTTATATTGTTCAATAGAATGAATTGAAATGAATTGAACTGTAAGCAGCATATAAATGCGTTACGTTTTGACCCAAAATATCAACTAGATAATATGTAAGAGGATTGTTTGATGAGCTATACAAATGAGAATTGTTATGATGTTATAAACGAATTGAATGTGTAACCTTAACCTGCTTCACTAACTTAATTTTAAGGTTATCCTACTAAAAGCATTAAAAGATTTACTCTTCGTTCTGGTTTAATATATTTGGATGAATTTTATGCGAGTTTCGATAACGTAGTTCGTGAAAATGATAAATTTTATTTAACTACGGAATTTTGATTTTATTTTCGTATTCAACATAGTTTTCAAAGAAAAATTGCTCTATCAACTTCTTGGCTAACTGTTCCTAGCTGTTGTTGGTAAAGAGCTATGAAGCCCGAAATATCCAGTAAATGATTATAAGTACGGCAGAAAATTGCAACAGAATGGTTACTCCTACTCATGTGATGACTGAGAACCAACTTATGCTAAAACTACGAGGAACATATTTGCCGAATACTGCAAACTTGTACCTCTTCTAATAAATGACGAAATTTTCGGAACTAATTTCTTGATGCAATGTGTAAATTATATTAGGGGTATTCTCGCTGTCTTGCAAAACCCTTGCAAGGTGTAAGAATTGCAAAAGTTGCAGAATCTTGCTACCCGTCCAACGACACAACAACAAAATACAAGCGATAAAAGTTTTGCAATTCATGCAATTTGTGCAACACTGGCACCCATGTTTTGAGTGAACGTGCAACCGTGCACTCTGATTGAGACAAATTTGTTCATTTTAGTTCGTCTGCGTTAGCGTTAGTATTTATATTTTATGTTTTCGCCTGTTTGCGGCATTTCTTTTAATTTTCACAATATTTGTGCTTTTGTGCGCTCCGGCAGTGTTGTATATTGCAGTATTGCACGGTTGCATTCTTACAAATTTTGCATCTTTGCTATTCGCAGTATAACCCTATTATATAGAACATAAAGTCCATTTTAGCTTATTCGAACATTTTGACTGAAAGCTTGTCACCATTACTCCCTTTAATTTAGAAGGTTCTTTATTATACAAATTATATTAGTGGAGTTCACGATCTAGTGTCAATGGTCTTGCATGAGTGTACTTGCAAAAGCTTATTGCATATTTTTGCACTATACTAACAAAATACACACGTTTGCAATTGCTACGTTGTTGCAAGTATGCAATACCGAAAACATGTAGCTGATAATTGCTGTACATATGCAACAGTACAATGCACGCGTAAGTGTCAAAAATTTCTAAGAAATCAAAATTGAACAAATAAATTCTGTTATATTGCAATGGATTGCCTCAAAATAATAAAGAAAAAAGCTCAGATTGTTTTGTTTTTATTTCTTTTGAAAATCAGCTGTGTTTAGTTTTGCAACAAGTGTTGCAGAGCTAAAAAAAACATGCTGCAAGAAAAAAAACTGTTCCCAATTGATAACAATCGTTTGCAATTGCATAACTTTGCAAATAAGAAAACCCTACACCGAGTATCCGATATAATCCGACGGACGAATATAAGAACAGACGGTCATGGCTAAATCAGGACTCATGAGATGACTTTGTACACAAATTAAGACATTTTTTTTTGAAATTTTTATTAAAATACATCAATATATAGCCTGTTTCAAAAGAGAAGAACATTTTCGCACATGTTTGAGAATAAGAAAATAATTTTGAGAGCGTTCTTCATTCTGATTGGTCGACAGTAAAAAAAAAAATTGAATATTCTCTGAGCAGAAAAATAAATAACAAAAATTAATCACCCTAATCTTTGAACCCGCGCTCGCTCTCAAAACAGCGTCGAAACAAATATTTACTATTTTTGAAAAATAAAATTTCGACGTCGAATGAACTGTTGTATCGATAGTGATTCCTCACTCAATTATTGAACAAACGTCGTCGAACAAAAATACAAAATTTTTGTCGACAAAATTTTTGAAGCGGATTCATTTCACCTGAATATTGAGAAAGTAGAAGTTTACGATAAATTTCTCTCCAATAATCATAGGTCCAATGTTATGTTATATTAGCATATTTATAAAAATCAGATATTTGATGGTTCAAACGATGGTAAGAGGCATTACACGAGGTTATTCCAAATGGATAATTAAGAAACAAAGAATGTGAAAATAAGCGCCTTTTTTGAAATAAGTAGTGACTGAATTATTTAAATACATGTTTTATCTTACTTTTGTAAGGACTTTAGGTAAGTCTTGTAATTTCCAGAAAATATAATGGTATTCAAATTTAATAAAAAGTTGCAAATTTAAAGAGGTGTTGAGATGGAGCAGGTATCTTCTATACCTTCTAAACCTATTCTTGGTACTTCTTGCTGCAACATGACCAATCTTAAGTAATATCAATCTACAAACTCCAACTCTCCACTTCACTATGCAATACCACCTTTTGTGGATGTTCTAAGCTTTGTTCTCTAACATAACAACGTATTTAAACATTAACACAAATGAACCCAGACTTATTGCTCATGACATCTTATCTTTCCAAGCCTTAAGCGATGGTCATAGCATATCTAGCACTTCTTAACACATTTGCACTTTGCACTTGGTAACATCTTTCATCAAATAACAGTGCCCAGCTGCATGATACAGCAACGATCGCAGCATTTAGAGCTATAGGCAAATATTCGAGGAGGTCTTTCTTGGATTCGCGGAGTCGTATCTTAGCTGACAGAACGAAAACACCACATGTGGAGGAATATACCTAGGTGCCTCCTACAGCAATAAGCTTTTCAACGCTTGCAGGATCAGAATGCATCGAATGCGCGCTTCATAAAATCCTTTGCTTCATGTAGACATATTTGCTGTGCTGGATGCACAATTGTCTTGATTCTTGATTTATTCAAAATTTCTTCTGTACAATTTGTTTTAAATAAAAATTTATTTTGAAGTATTTTTGACAGGCTACAGAGAATTGAGAGTACCGATAAAGCAGTTTGGTCGCGCGTTTTCAAAAATAGAGTGAAACTTTATTGTCGGAAGTGAAAACTATCGTCGAAATTCTGTTCGACGACGAACTGTTGGTGAAAGTGAGTTCTCGTCGACGATATTTATTCGACGCGGGTTCAAGGATAGGGGTGAATGTATATTCCTGAATTTTGTTGTTCATCGCAACTGCGCTGCGGAAGTACTGAATTTTATTTTTCAAAATCAACCAATCAAAATTGAAAAAAAGGGGCGTCAAAAAATAATTTGTTAGTCAAAATTTCACTTCATAATTTTTTCCTGGGAAAATAATTTATTTTTTATCTAATTTGTGTATGATTTCTCTCTCAAGATGCAGGCCGTCGGTGCAACACCGTACTTGTTTCATCATTTGTTCTGAATGTTTGCGCATTTAAATATATAGAAAAATAGTAAAAAAATACTCAAAAAAGGCATAAAGTTTAGCGAGCAGTACAAAAAGAGCAAGAAATTACGCTCTAAAAAATTTTTTAGCTTTAAAAATAATTTCACACTGCGCATCGAAAAATGAAACAAAAAAAAAATGTTCTTCTCTTTTGAAACGGGCTATACCTATGAGCTACGGAATATTTTTATCAACAAAAATAAGGAGTGGAAAATAAAGATTGTTTCGCGAGAAAAATAATAATCATAGCACCATCAGGTCCCGTATTCAACAGCTTGTGCAACAAAATTGAAATAATCGTTGCATGGTTTCGTAACTCGTTCAGCATTGGATATTATTTTACGACAGTAAAAGTTGATTGCTTTAACTTGTAAAAAAAATAAAAAAAAAGGAATAGTTTATAATTTTACTAGACCGCCAAGACAGTCGCTTGTAAGTAAGTGTAACAAACATGCAACGACGTTGCATAGAATTATTACTCGATGAGTAAAGTTTCTGGTGACCGTGGCATGCAGGTTAAGTGTGTGGCTTAGCATGCTCTGAGCCCGGGTTCAATCCCCAGCCGCGGCGAAAAGTTTTTTTCAATAAAAAATTTTTGTGATCGGTCACCACCTCTCTGCAGACAATGGCAAACCTCAGAGAGTAAATAATGCCATGTAAAGCTTCTTGAGAACATGAACTTTAGCCGTTCGGAGTCGGCATAAAACATGTAGGTCCAGTTCTTGGTCAATTGTGTGCAAACATTTAATAACACACACAACACAATTGATCATAAGAAGCTCGGTCAAAGTCCTTTCAAGGGCTGAAATGGCCAATTTGTTTTTTTTTTTTTTTTTTTTTTTTTTTTTTGAGTAAAGTTTCTAAGATAAATTCAAGAAAACATTGTGAAAGTTACTTCTTGGATGAATGTAGAACAAAAATATAATATAACTAGTAAGCTATGTCTTCGACTTGGTCGTAGTTAAAATACCCCCACGGCCGATTGGTAAGGGTAAAACAATTTTAAATTGTAGCACTTTTTGTATGAGATTTTAAAAGATTTTACTATTTTAAGACGTCTTAAATACGTACATATATATCAAATTGTTTCCCTGCAGCTTAAAGATAAGACTTTTTATATAATTTTCAGTTTTGGAGTTGTATGGGAGGTTGGCTTGTTCGTGGTTGTTTCAGTTTTGTAGCTTAAAGTAGCCTTTTTTTAGAGTTTTCACTATAGTGGGTTCTATGTAGAGCTAGATAGATAGTTTTTTACTAGCTATCGATAGACTATCGATAGTTTTTGATGTTTAATTTTCAAAATTAATATGAGGTTAAACGAAAAAGGATTTAAATTTCAATTTTTTCATAAAAATAGTTCACTTTATTTTAAATTTTTTATATTTTTGCTTTGCTGACCCATCATGTTACCAGTTGAACTCAGTAATATCATGTTGTCAAGACCCTACGGCAAAAGCAGAGTTAATTACCCTAAAGTGACCGGTCCTGTGATAGTTCTTATTTAACCTATCATAGGACAGGTTCGATTTAACTAAGAATGGGACCAATCGTTTTTAAATGTGTTTTGCTATATTTATCTTATCGTTACCAATAGCTCAATGGAAGTGCGTTGGACTGTCAAGCGGTGGACGTGGGTTCGTCTCCTGACTGTGTAATATATGTGTACAATGCATAGGAGGTGGTACGGTCTAGTGTACATATATCAACAATTTTAATTTCATAATTTAAAATATAAATCCGTTTCATTAACTGTTTAATCAAAATATTCTTCAAAATAAGTTTTCTTAACACCTTGAAAAAACTGTAAACTTAATTTTTTAATTAAAAAAAATAAATTTATTTTAAATTAAAAAAAAAAATATTTTTTGGTTCTGCCGGGGATTGAAGCCAGGTCAGTCGAGTACTAAACGTGAACGCTAGCAAGCTTGGCTAAACATTAATTTACAAAACATTGGTTCAATTTCATTATCAACGTGCGTATAAGTGTGCCGTGTTCTATAAAAAGATCGCCTACTGATTAGGTCCAAAGGTATCTATGAGGTGTCAATTGACTCCTGCCGATATAATTTTGAACCGGTTCTAGGATTGATCCAAAGGTATCTAGCCGGTGTCAATTTACCCCTGTCAGTGACAACGCCATGTAAAAGGGACCGGTTGGTTTCATATGTTGGTGGCAGAATTGGGACCGGTTACTATCACTTTGGAACCTATCACGTGATAGATTCTGAACCGGTTCTTTTGTCCGTAGGGGACTTCACAGCTAGGACAATGACCTAAACAGTGTTGTAAATTAAATATAAATATCAATAGGCCCTTTCAAACATGTCCGATGGACATTGCATGTCGTACGATATGTAGTATAGGTGAAAGCAAAAACTGCGGTCCATCGGACATTAAGTATGAAAATCAAAAACCATCGATAGTCACGATAGTGTGATATTATCGATAGTATCGATAGTGCCATCGATAGTTTGCAAGCTTTAGTTCTATGAGAAGTGGTTGTGTCCGTAGTCAGATGACGCCCACTTTTTTCTCACGATTTGGTATTGATATAAAATACAAACGTATCAAATTTTTGGCATGTAGCTTTAAGAGAAGCCTTTTGATAGAGTTTTCAATTTTGGTGTTGTATGGGAGGTGGGCGTGTTCGGGAATGGATGACGCCCATTTTTCGCCCAGTTTTAATAAAAAATGAATTAAGACCTAATTTTATGTTTGTACCTTCAACAGAAGCCCCTTTTTACCGTTTTAAATTTTGGAGTTGTATGGGAGGTGGGCGTGTAAGTTGGTAAATGACGCCCATTTTTCTAACACATCTTAGTTTTGACATAGAATTACCGAATTTCAGTTTTGTAACTAATATATTAGCCGATTTATAGAGTTTTTATTGTTATGGTTGTATGGAAGGTAGGCGTAGTTTTCTTCCGATTTAGCCCATTCTAGAACTAAATCTAAGTTTTTTAGAAAAAGCTTAAATATCGAATTTCTGTGGGATAGCTTTAAAATTACGGCTGCAATCGTGTTCACAGACAGACGGACAGACAGATGAACATGGCTACCACTAACTCAGGTAGTGATGCTGATCAAGAATATATATACTTTTCTATAGCTACCATGCCTCCTTTTGGGCGTTACACACGTCGTGACAAAATTAAAATGACCCTTACGGAGTGCAAGTGGGGGTATAAAAAAGTTAATGACGTCTTAAAGGGAAGCCTTTTAATGTAACGCAAGTCATCGTTGCATGAATTGTTTGCATGGTTCTAAGGAATTTAGCAGATACTTGTTCCAGGATTAGAATAAGGACTTAGGCAATAAGTTGAATGAGGATAAGGCTGAGAAATAGAATAAAGATTAGAATTAGAATTTCAACAAGAACATAAACAAGCACATCGGAAAGGAATAAGAACTCGTTTTCAACAAAAAATAGAGCCAGAATAAGCATACGGATAATGAAAAAGATTTGGACAAGAATGTGGTTAAAGATAAGTGTAAGAATTTCAACAAAAATTTGGATAATGGACAAGGAGACTTAGACAAGAGTAGGAAAACGATAAGAACAGGGGTGGTGACAAGATTCAAGATAAGAATAAGAATAAGAAATTTGGTCAAGAAAAAGGATAAAGAAAAGAGGGTAAAAATAAGGATGTGAATAAGGCTAAGATTAAAAATTTGGACAAAGATATGGAACTGGATTGAGACAATATTTTGACAATGGCCTTGGACAAAAATTTTAAAAAGATTTGTATAAAGATTAAAGAAAGAATTCGAACAAGAACTTAGATGAAAACTAGGAGAAGGAATATGGCAATGAGTTGGGCAAGGGTTGGAACAAGAATTTTGAAACGATTATAGAAAAGAATAAGCATAAAAATTGTGGCCTCGTGTGTTGTGGTGATGGCTTCGGTAGTCGAGTGCTAAGTGTGTTTGAATGCTAACCCAGAGTTTTTGTGTGCGAAGCCTGGATTAGGCCATTTTTACACGTTTTAACATTTCTTTCAATTATTAAAGGATAAGTCTTAACGGCTCATCTTAAGCAACCGCGCTTACGTTTACGCTCAGAACGTTTGTTCTGAGAGCAAAATTTTTCCGTGGGCCGTAAAAGATTATGTCTTATCAACTGATAGTAAAAAATCATACATTTTTAAGGCTTTAGAGATTTAATTGGTGATAGAGATGTTTGTGGAATGACATTAGTCAAAACAACTCTAATGAACTGAGATTAAGGTATACAACTTGTCTCAGATTCAAATTTACGTGTTGATAAAGCGCTTCACCACACATAGAATACTTTACACTTGTTTCAATTGATTACCTTATCTCTCCTACTTATCTAACACTCCATTTCCAAACCAAGGCAGACTTAACTGAATAGGTTTGACACCTGAAAACCTTAGTTCAAAGTTAAAACAAAACGAGGACTAAGACTAGAGTAAGAATAAGGATTCAGACTTTGCTTGGACAAGCGACAAAAGTGACAGAAATTTGGACAGAGATTAGGTTAGAAATTAAAAGAATAACTTTAACAAGTTTTGGTCAAGTATAAAAACAAAAATTTTGGTCAAAAATGCTGACCAAAATGCTGGGTGAGAATGCTTGAGTGAGAATGCTAGGTAAAAATGTTGAATGAAAATGCTGCTGCTTAGAATGCTGGGTGGGGTAGAATATCCCATTCAAGCCCCAAAAATTTTAAACGGGTTGTCATAGATGTGAGCGGTCACGCGTTGTCATGATAAAGGCAACTTATTTACGATTGATGTGCTACAAATGACAGATTCATTCACACTGTCAAATTGCCAACAGTACACATACAAATTCATTGTTTGTTTCCTGGAAGAAATTCACCACACTCTTCCAATATAGCCACACTGAGTACAAGTCTTTCCTCTGATGAAGTTTTGCTTTTGAAGTCATGTCATTTGATACGAATCTTCATGTGATGACTGTTTGGGTTTCATATTATTGTAAATAATCCAATTATTATCAACAGTGATTAGTAGTTTCAAACAGGAATAGTGTTTTTATACGTTTTAAGAGCATATTGCAGATGTTCACATGCGCCTTCAAACAAATATCTTGACCTCGTAAAGAGCTTCTTTAAGCTCTTAGTCTATGAGGAGCTCTTTAAAATCAGAAATAACTGTTAACTGATCTTTGATGATATAAAAATCTGTCGTAGCTCTTTATCTGATCTTAATTAGTGACTTTATTTTGTCGTCATTGATCGACCTCAGTTAAGCATTATCGGAGAAATCGAGGAGCATCTTTGAGATCTAAATCACTAGCGCAGCATCTCTGCAAGCAGTTTTAATACTGAGGTAAGTATAGATTAACGTCGCCGTAAGCAAAATTGTCGCGACTTTGGAAGTTGAGCAGTAAAATATGGCAAAAAAAATTACAGTTTAGTATTCCATCTTTAACTTGTAGTACTTAAAATCTCTAAAACTCAACCAAATTGCACATTTTTTCAAATTAAGTTGTTAAACGTCATCTGTTAAACGATAAATGACAAACCTTATAAAACTGAATGACTATAAAACTGAACTCTAATGCTATCAAAACTGAACTAATGCCATGTCTTGCAAAACTACATTTTGAACTTTTGCTCAATTCAATACATTTTCTATGTTTAAAATATTGGCCAAAATATGAGTACTTTTTAACAATTTTGATAGACGTATATTCGTAGATAGTTTGATGTGGGTGAGATCGAGTAGAAATCACTCCATTTTCTTTTTAAGTGAATAAAATTAAGACTATGCAATGCCAAAAAATATTTGCTCATTTTTGGACATTAGCAAAATATTTTAGTTTAAAAGTTTTCATGAAGTATGATTATGAAGTATTTTTCTCAGAGAATTTTATATTCATAAAATGGCAAATGAACAAAAATGTAAAAAACATTAAAGCATCTAAAAAAAATATATATTTTTAAGTAATTAAAAAACTAAAAGGATTACTAGGATTACCTCAAAGTCATCATATTACCATCTTTACTTATTAAAAGTAAACTCCACTTCGCACTTACACTTACATCAGTGTTAGTACTTTTTCTAAACTACCCTAGTATCTTTGCTTCAGCATAAGTGGGCATGCAATTGTATGCTTGTATGGATGTGGGCTAGATTTGTTTCTTCCAGTTGAGTGCACAAAAAACCGAAAATGAACACATTTGATTTTATTTTTATTATATTTAGACAATTCAATTTTATTTTGCTCTACAAAGTGTATGAAACGAATGAATGAATGAACAAACGAATGAATGGTTTTAGATATTGTATGACGTTGAGCTTTAAGTAGATCCCAGTGAGCATGACTGTTGAAATAGGCGAAATAAATGTGAGTGTGTGGGTGTGTCACATGTGTGTATAAGACAGGGGCGTAATTATTATTGAACAATGTGGTACTTACTTAACTACAAACATAGCTTGCAAACATTTTGTAGAATTTTTGCAAGACTTTTATTTAAGCTTTTGCAAAATAAAAAAGAATTGCTCATAGCTGTTTTTTATCAGATGTTCACATCAAAAATTATGTCTCAAAAAGAAATCAGAAAGAAGTGGGCGAAAAATTCCATTTAAAAATATTAGTTTTTAATGCTTAAAATACTTATTTAATATAATATTAGGTTTATAAAGTACTTTTGTAGTAAGCAATCTAGTGTTTGTCTTTATATTGTAAAAAAACATGAATTTTTGCTTGTTATGCTATGAAAGCCCAACGACGTCACTGCTTCAAAAAGCTTTAAAGCTCATCGAGTTACCGAATGTAATCGAATCTGTGTGTTGTGTGTCGCATTTAATTTAATTCTTTGAGCTTAGAACGCTTTAATCTTATGGGATAAATTTACTTCCTTGCATTCACATGTATGGATTTTATAAATACAAGCAAACATAAAGGGACACATAAAAATAACACACAAACACCCACACACACACATCGATACGAATAGTAACGCCATAACCTTATCATAAACTGTTATAGAGCAAAGGTTTTTTTGCTAACTGTGGTCATGAGTTGCTCTGCACAGCGTCATATTATGTACTTAGTTTGGCTTTTTCTGGCTTAAGCTGCTGTTCTTCGCTGCTGTGTTTGTTTTTAACAACACACCACATCTACCCGCAACCCTGTTACTTTCTGCTGTTTCATCTATAATCTAATGTAATGTCGTTGTTTTAACTTCTAGCCACCTTCTTACACCCCATTTCCATAAACTACGAATGAATTTATTGTGGAAATTTTCAATATAATGTCATTGAAACATTTTTGATCTCTTCATGGTTACCATATGACGTTGTGTATGTGGTGGTATGCAAAGAAGGGTTCGGCTAAAATGTCACAACATATTAGAAATTCATTTAAAAATGCATTAGAGTGCAGCAAAGCAAGGTTTTAAGTAATCGTTGGAGTACGAGGGAAGGGGGGAGTGGTATGTATGTGATTGTGCGTGTCTTTATGTGTGCATTTTTGTTCATGTTAATTAGGCTGCTAGCGGCACAAAGTCAACTGTTGTGGTAAGAGGCAAAAGTTTATGAAACAGATGTGAATTAATGTTACTCATACGCCGTGGGCAACAAAAACGTGCATGAAAAGTATGTGAGGCTGTCATGCGCGGTGCAAGTGAAACTTATAAATAAAAAAGTGCAAATATTAAAGCGGTTAAATGATATTTTAATCAAAAATGACTGATGATTTAAATTTTCTATCATAACAGCATGTAATCAAACTTATCAAATCAACGTATGAAATCAACTTTATGAAAGCAAAAATTGTCAAAATTACAATTTTTCAGAAAAGATACGCGGTTGCAGTATTTATTATATCTCGTTCATACTTACTAATATAATAGTACACCTATTTTTTCGTCTTAACTTAGTTTTGGCTTTGAGAAAAAGGCAAATTATGAAAATAAAATAACATTGTCTAACCGTAAAGAAGTTATATCGCCGCGCTGTTTACTTCTTAAAAGAGTTTCTCTACGATTTTCCAAACTGTTTGATTTCAATTTCTTTACAGCTCTTGACAAACACTTAACTATCTTTTTCATTAGAATTTTGCTTTGATTTAATTTCAAACATTCCGTTGTCGATTTTCTAGACTCTCAAATAATAATTTCAACAACTATTTTACTTGACTCACGCACTCGCTTACCTCAAGTATCTTAAGTTAATTAATTGCTCAATTAAACTAAGAAATGATGAAAAACCGCTTTGAGGCATTTAACAAAAACCTCTCTCTACATAATATAATATAATCTACCTCAAACAATAGCTTCACTTAATAAGCACATTAATAAACGTAACAGCGAAAAATTTAAATTAACTAAAGTATACGCGCTTCTTAGCGTTGCCTGTTCAGATTGTTTAATAATGCGGTTAAAGTGAAAATCTAATTAGTTATGCTTTATTATGTGCCATTGTTCTTTTGAATGGCAACCATCAAAATTTACAAAGTATAGCAATAAATCTACTAGTAATAACTACAATGAATTCATAGAAATGTTTTTTGTACCTCAATGAAACTTGACAGAACTGAAGTTTAACTGAATTGCTTTGTTTATTTTTGCATTGATATTTTGTGTAGTTTAATGAGTCAGCCTGGCAACAAAAAGTAAAGATCTTCATTAAAGTAAGATGATTAGAGTTTGGAATCAAAGCTAATATAAACGTTTTTGAACAAAAGTGATAGTTTCAAAACGAATGCACATTGTTGGCCTCAACAGGTTGCTCGAAAAATTGACTCGGCAGCAAATAAGTTATTTTATTAAAAAAGCCTTTTACTTTATTTTTGCCACTTTTGCAGTGTGTTCTCTAAAAATGTTATGTTTAGTTGAACATTTTTTGCGTCCCATAGTTCCCAAATTTTAAGAAATTTTAAGTTCAGAGTATGACACGGAAATGAACTTAAGCCACTTTAATTATGCTGCTTTTTTTACAATTATATAGAACAAGAACTTAGGTAGACTTATTAGAGTTGAGTTCCTAGAAATCAAACTGCCATTGCTGTCAAGCTCAGCGTCAATATTGCCACATTTTGAATTTTGTGGGGAAAAATTGTTTTTAGGAATAATATACAAAGAAAGTTTAGATTTTGTTTGATTATAAACGCAACTTCATTTTAGAATTCACGTCATAAAAAATGTTGACACATTTGCATATTCACACGCTTTTATTCTGATTTTTTTATTAAGATTTTTAATTCGAAAATGCATTCTGCATTAAAAAACAAAACTTTCTCGCTATCTCATTTCTTTTATTACGTCTTTCTAATTCGTGTTTCTATTATAATTCTTAATTCTATTATAATTGTACATTCTATTTATTATTAAGGTCTACATATACGTATTTTACTGAAAAGTTGGATTATGGCTTAAAGATATGGCAGCATCGTATTTTGACAGCATAGGTATGCCAATTTTTGCTGTCATTCTAATAAGTCTACCTGAGTCCTTATATCATGCAAAGACCTAATCACTTGAAGTCTCAGCGCCAACTGAATGAGACAACTTCTTGCGTTTGCTCTTGTACGTAAGACATCCCTTATTTAAAGCACTTTAAGTAAAAGAAACAATAACAACAAACACAATCGGAGAGGAAAAGAGCGAGAAAGCTTTACGCTGCAGCGCACTGGTTGTGTATCTAATGATTCAATGCAGCAATGTTTTTTGGATTTGATTTTTTTGGCTACTTTTTAAACTCAAGTTTTAATAACTTTTAAGAGCAGTTTTAAAGAAAAAAAGTACGCCACTCACTAAGTTAAACATGTTGCTTTATGTTAGTGAAAGAATTACATAAATCGGTTGATTAGTTCTTGAGTTACACAACTACGTAGATACGTGAGAACCCTTTTATATAATAGTATAGATGAAACGTAGAATATAAGTACACTACTCAAAAAGGTTCAAAATATAGGGTAAGTAATGTAACGTAACGTAACGTAACGTAACAATAAATAACGCGCACAAGCAAGAAAATATTTTTACATACAAATTTTTTTGTTTTGATTATAATATCTTTAAAATGGTACCCGTTGTTTACTTGGACCTAGTGTTCTTTTTCCAGAGCATTGCACATAACTTTTCTTCACATTTCAAGTCCAAAAAAAAAAAAAAAAAAACAAATTAAATCGGGCCGACGCGGTACTGTTGCCGTTTAAGATCAGAAAAATGTGATATTGTGGCTCCATCTTTTTGATACCACAATTCTGCAAGGTGTATCAGGTAGGTATACCAGGTGTATCATACTTAAAATTCCTTGCAGGGCCCGTCTAGACATCACCAAATTCTGAGAATATCGCCAGGTGGAAGGTTCGGGGTTATTTTTAATGCTAGCCTGCACCCGAGCAATGTTCCTATTATTTCGAACTGCACGAGGTCTTCCAGCATTAGAACGATATCAGCTATCTCCTTGTTTCCCAAAACGCCATGTGCATATCGAATATGAAAGCATATTCAAAATGATCATTGTGTTTGTATAATCGAATGTTGACCTTCAAAGTAAAAGTGAACAATTTTGGCTCTTTGTTCTATTCTGAGTCTTACCATCTTTTGAGGAAGTAACTCGGTCTTTACCTTAATCGAGTCACATGACTTTGATCCTTCATTGTGGAGTGTCTCCAAGAAAGATTAGTTAAATATATTTTGTAGTAATCACAAGGCAGGTCTTTCTTAAACGTCAATAATAGAAAACGTTCATATCGGTATCTATACAAATAGTCCAAATTATTATAAATATTAATATATTAACAAATTGTTATAAGTTAACCATTATTTTGGTTAACTTTTCTTCTAAAAGTGAAGCAATGTGTCAACGCAAAAGTGAGAAATTTACATAAGGAAGACAATTTCTTAAATTAAGTCACTACATGATTATACTCTAAACTTGAGTATAATCAAGTTAATATACTTGGTCAGGGTATATTAACTTTGTGCAAACGTTTGTAACGCATAGAACGCAGCGAGTCCGGTATAGAAAAGTATATAAATTCTTAATCAGCGTCACCTCATGAGTCGAGTTATCCATGTCCGTCTATGCGTCTGTCCGTCTGTGTAAATATGCACTATAGAATATTAACACGCACTATTGAATATTTTTGGAATCCTCGCAAGAACACGCCTACCTTCCATAAGATCATAAAATAAAAATCACTGTGCAGAGGGTTGTATATAAACAACAAGGAAATTTGACATGCATATATTATCTATCAAAATGCAGAAGTACACAAAAATGGGCGTGATCTGCTCATTAAGACGCCCACCTCCCATACAATCCACAATATTAAAAACACTATTAAAAAGTTCATTTTTGATCTAGAGAGATAAAACTTGGTATGGGTGCATTTCATATCAAAACTGAGGTGTGCAAAAAAAAAATGGGTGCACATCTGCTCACCGATATGCCCAACTCCCATACAACCCACAATGGTAAAAACTCTATAAAGAGGTTTTTGTATGAGCTACAAACATAAAACTAGGTGTGCGAAATAACTGTACCATCACAAAATGGACGTCATCCGCCCATGAACACGCCCACCACCCATACAATCCACAATATTAAAAACACTATTAAAAGTTTCATATTAAACCTCAGCACGATGCGTTTCAAGCCACTCGTTTGTGGTGCAAGCCTTTGCTATGTTATGTTCTCATCAATAAAATCAAGCATAACACTGCAGAGAGCACTCGTCACTTGAACAGAACAAAAATAAACGAAAACCGAATCAATGTTATGCACGGTTCGGCAAAGAAGAATGCAATGACTGGAAAGTTATGTAAGCAACAGCAGAACGCTTGGTGTTATGCTGTGTTGTTTAGTTTTTAGGCAGTAGGCGTTGCTAAGTAAAAACTTAAAAAAAAGCAGCAACAATGCAGTTGTAAACTGCGCTTTATATATATATAAATAAACAAATGACGCACAAAAAGTAATGCAAACAGTATGCAATCTTCGCCAAGCGTGTGCTGTGTTAGGTTGCGGTTATAGTGAACGCGATTCAGACAGGCAGGCAGGCTGAAATCTGTGTGAAAAAACGAGATGCAAATAGCTATCTATCTCGCTTGTTCACATTGCTTGTCTGCCTGCCTGTCTGACTCGGCGTTTACTATAAACGCAACCTTAGGTGTGATTGATGCATTTTTCGCTGTTATCAAAGTTTTCTGTTTTTATAAAACGAACAACATCGTGTTCTGTTAAAGCAAACAGCGAGCATGGTTATGCTTGCAGCCGACGAGTGCTCTGCAGTATTCGTTCGTTGTCATTAAATGAATTGGATAACCTCTGCTTGACTAACAGTGTTCTGTTAAGCTCTGAACTCTGCACGGTTAGATCTACTGTTGTAGAAAAAACGAGTACAGTAATGCAGAGGTTCATATTTGACCTAGAGCAATGATGCACAGCGTTGGCAGACTTCCAACACAAGAGCCCCATTTTTGTCTTAGTATGTGTGTATCCAACAAAAATTCAACATAACAATTTTGCTTACTACCCAATCAACCATTTAGAAATAGTGCTTGGATTAAGCTTACATGCAATACAAAAAGCAAGCCTTATCCAAGCACGCTTGAAAAAAATTTGCCCGGGTAATAAATTTCCAAGTTGCTTTGTATAACTATTGCGTAAAACACAAAAAGCAAGTGTTGTACAATAATACTTGGAAAGGCTTGCATTAAGTAAGTGTCGAGCCACGGAATAAAAATTTTTCGCGAGTGCTAATTGATTTGTTGAATGTAGCACACTTGGAAAAAGCTTATTAAAACACTTATATCCAATTGTAAAAACAACACTTGGATTAAGCTTGAAGTAAGGAATATTATTCCAAGGGTTCACTTTCGTTTATCCTACAATTACATGTAAGCGTTCTACAATAGTAAATGAAAGCGTTATCCAAGCTTGAGGCTTACGCTTGTAAGCTTGTTTAAAGCTTATTCCAAGCTTGTTTGGCCGATTGGGTACGTGAAGATCAAACGCACACTTAATCAATGCTAGCGTCGCAGAAGCTCGGTAGCTTCGTACACACGAATTGTCTGTGAAAGCCGAATGGCGCCATGAAGCTCTTGTGTGCACCTCTGACCTAGAGAGATACAATTTAGTATGGGAGCCAGTCATGTCAAAACTGAGGTGTGCGCAAAAAATGTTTGAGTAATGGGTATGCTAAAGCATTATGGATATTGTTATGAGGGGTATATATGATGGTATGATAAGAATGATATGATGACATAGTTTGATATGGTAGTAAAAAATAATTGCTTTAGATGAAAATAGTGTTATTTTATGATGGACATAATAAAAGATAAATTAAATCATAAATATGGTATTATGACGCATGATATGGTGAATAAAATGGAATGAATGATAGATTTGCTAAGTTATAATGGATATATTATGAAGAACATTTTGCAAATAATAGAATTTTGGATAAAATAGGATGTAAAATAAATATGTATGCTATGATGGTTTTGGTTTAATGGGTTTCATATGGTACGGAATAATTTTATAAGATGATAGTAAGATAAGTTCGGTTAGGTTGACGCAGCTGTCTCTAATGAGATACACACTAGCCAACTAAATAGGTCCGTTGGAATACACATTGGGATACACTATCTGATTTTCTTTACTATCTGAACCAGTTGGATCTTTTGATAAAGCTTTGTAGTCAGTGGACCAAAGATTCTGAGAGACCGTTTAGGTCAATGTTATCTAAGTAAGATGGCCAGCGCAGGGCATGTGTAGAGAAAATGGGTTCTGTATTCTTCTTCTTCTTTCTTCTTTCTAAATAGTTATGGAGGATGTTTTATGTTGTGCATAACATCTTTTTGGTGCTTTTAAATGTGAAGCTATGTTTGTTCTATCGTCGTGAGATACAAATGCCCGCATTCAAAACCATATTTTTATCCATACTCTGTTGCTAAAATTCTGTCGGTTTGTGTAATTTTATATAATTTAAATAAAACCGCCAAGCAGTTTTGCCAAAACTCACCAAATAAATGGCCAAAAAATGAGCTGTTTATGGCCCAATATATATCAATAGCTAAAAAATGCTTAAAATTGATCACATTATTACAACAATAAGAACAAATATATATAAGAAAAAGCCTCAACTAACAAAACAAAAACAAAAAAAAAAAACAAAACAACAGTCCACAACAGTTCACATTTCAAAATAAACGACAGCATGTTGAATGAATTTTCCATTCCAGTCCAATTTATTGACTTAAATTTTTCCACCGCAGTTTGTTGCAAGTTTTTTTCTTCTTCTTCTTATTTTTAAGGTTTTCAAATGCAAACCAACAAATCTTTGATGCCTGTTTGCCTTTTTGGCTTTTCCATTTCCTTTTTATTGATTTTCGAATGAACCACAAGAAAATAAACAAAACAAAAGAAGAAAAAGAAAAATAAAATTCAGTATAAATCATGTTATTGCAAATTCCTCACGTTTTATTTAGTTTTATTTGAGCAACATGGCTGAAAAGAAAACACCCGAAAAGTGGTCACCAAATACCGAAAATTTAGTTTTAAATATTTTGTTGGATTTTTTGGTGTTTTTGCAGAGAAAATAAATGTTGACGATTTGTGGCTTAAAGCAGATGCTTGCTTATATCAGATGAATTCATGGATTCATGGCTAGCTTAGATTTCTGGGAATCCAAAAATAGTCTTATCACAAAGATTGCACGAAGATTTTATGTCAACAGCTTACAATAAAGCTGCTGTTTTATAAACTTATGATTTAATTTTATAAATTGATGCATAGTTTTGTGTGTTTAACTTGTATATATTTAATATTTTTTTGTGCAATTCACAGCTTGATATGCAATTCATTTCAACTTTTTTAATACCGAAATATTGCTGTATAAAATGTACTTCTGTTAACTCTGAATATTAAACAATAAATGTGTACGTTTTTTGTTTTTGTAAAACATCTTTGACAGTGTTGAACCTTTTTTAAGCTCACTTAAGCCCTCCGGAAAGTCAGCATATCCGTTTGATCTGTTCGATGGTATTAAAAACATTTTACAGAACAAATGTCAAATATTTTTTTTTTTTTTTGGAAATTCAATGCTTAAATTCAGCAGTACAGCTTGTGGTGCAAAAGAATTTTTCATGCATATCTGTTTGCAGCCTCTAGCGAAACATGGTCAGAGACACAATAAAGTAGCTGACATAAAGCACAAAAAAAAAAAAATCCTCACCACCAAATGTTGCGTGTGCTGAATTTATGGGTGAGTTTGTGGTATATTGTGGTGGCATAGAGTGGAAGTTTTGCACACGAATTGCTTCTTGCATTATATTTGCCAGAAACTGAAGTTCAACAAATATTTGCGGTCATGTGGCGGGCGGTAGTTATGGTTGTGAGCTACATATATCAAAGATATTTTCAAAGAGATAATATATTTTTTAGTGTAGCTGAGATAAAATTATAATTTGAGTTACAAATACAATCTTACCCCATCTTGCTGTATTACGAAAAAGCACACCAAGGATATGCAAGACACGTGAAGCAATAGATTTTTGTATGGAATAAAGTAGTGCTTCTCGTGTCCTGCATATCGTTGGTGTGCTCTTTTGTTTAATAGCAAGATGCAGTTTATGATAATGAATACAATTATTTTTTTCGAAAAATGTTATATTTTTCAGGAAATAATTAAATGGTATTTCAACTGCAAAAGCAACAATTCTGTTAAATTAATCACATGTATTAAAAACAATAGAAATTCTTAGTTCTGTGCCTTTTTCCCTTTCATAAAACATAACCATTATTAGCAAAAATAATTTCATTTATGCAGGGTGTGCCGCAACTGGGAGCAACTATTCATGGAGGTAAGAAGTGATGATGATTTGATTTAAAACTCTTATGGAATTTTCACACTCTAAGGAGCAAAAAACTTAAAAAAGTTTTGATAACTGAAATTGCCTTTCTAACGGTATATTAACAAACTCCATCGACTGAACCGTTCCTGAACTGTGCTCATATGAAGATAACATCAATCGGTTGAAACTACGGAATTTAATCTTTGAATGCAAATGTCTCAGAATTTCACTGAATATATTCAATTGTTTTTAATATAAATTTTGTCATGAATCAAATTTCCCGCCAGTATTGAGGGTAGCAAATTGTCTACTTATCACTAGCTATTTGACTAGTTCTTTTCGTACTAGCTACTTTTCTGACCCCAGGTAATGCATAGACGGGTCAGTTGAATCAACTTCAAGCTCGTACTGCTTATTGTTTATGTTTTTTACGTCTTTCTCTCATGAAAATGACTGATATAATTCAAAGCAACTATTTCGGAAAAAACGTGATATATGAGGCTTTTCAATTTCATTGAACAACGTGAATAAAAAATAGTAATAAAAAAAAATTAACTAAACATGGATTTCTCAATGGCTAGGTTTTAGTTTTATTATATTACTGACTATAGCACTATGGCACTAGTGAAGTGGCTAGAGAATGGGAATGTTAAAGGTAGCAATTAACTCCTTCCTATGACATCTGTTCGTTAAATTCTCCAGTTGAATGCAAAGAAAGTAGATAGAAGTAGAACTAGTACTGGCTACCTAGGGGCAAGTGACATCGCTAGTTCTGTACTAGAACCAAATACTGCTGGGTTAGTTTTCAATAACATCACATATATAAATATATCCCTAAACAAGTAAAGAAAGTCTTAAGTCGGTCTAGACCGACTATGAAATACCCTAAACCTACTTTTAAAAAAAAAAAAATTATATTATTGAAAATGGGTGTCCGTGGGCGGATGAAGCCTTTATTTTATATACAGTTAAATATTGATGAAACACACACCAAATTGTATTCCTGTAGCTTACAGTTAATGCTTTTATTGTGCTTTCGCCATGGGAGGTGGGCGTGTTCATGGACGGATAACTCCTAATTTTTGAACACACCTTAGTTTTGGAATAAAATACATACACACCAAGTTTCATCTCTCTATGACAAACATAACCTCAATTATTGAGTCTTATACTTTTTGGGTTGTATGGGAGGTAGGCGTGTCCGTGGGCGCATGAAGTTCATTTTTCAAAACCATATTTGGTTTGTCATAGAAAATATACCTGCAAAATTTTATCTCTGAAGGTTAAACAGAGGCTTATTTATTCTGTTTTCAATGTTTGGGTTGTATGGGAGGTGAGCGTGTCCGTGAGCGGATGACACCCATTTTTCGAAGACATCTTTGTGTTGATATAAAACACATACATACTAAATCTTGTTGTTGTAGGCTAATTATGAGCTGAGTTATGCAGTTTTCAATTTTTGCGTTATATGGGAGGTAGGTGAGTCCGTGGGCGGATTCCAAAAATATTCAATATTGCAAATCCTTAGGTTCATGTGATCAAGTGTATCAAGTTTCATCCAATTATCTCAACTCCTTCTTCTTATCCTGTGTTTACGGACAACACACATACGGACGGACGGACATGAATATCTCGACTCACGAGTTGATGCTGATCAAGAATATGTATACTTTTCTATACCGCACTTGCTTCGTTCTATGCGATACAAACGTTTGCACAAAGTTAATATACCCTGACCTTTCAGGTTTAGGGTATAAAAAGTAATGTGTACTAAAAAAGTATACTCTATAAAATTCCTAAAAAGGAAAATACATTTTCAATTTTTACGGCGTGTAATAAAAACTAGTAAGGTATATATTCGACTTGGCCGAAGTTAAAATTCCCCACGGCCGATTCTTATGGGTAGAAGAATCTTAAATTGGAGAGCTTTTTGTAAGAGATTTTGAAAGATTTTATTATTTTTATGTGTCTTAAATACATACATATCAAATTGTTTTCTTGCAGCTTAAATATAAGCCTTTTTAAAAAGTTTTAAATTCTGAGGTTGTATGGGAGGTGGGCGTCTTAGATTGTGTATGACGCCCATTTTTCTAACATACCTCAGTTTCTACATCGAATACACAAATACCGAGTTTCTGTCTTGTAACTTTAATATTAGCCTCTTTATAGATTTTTTAAATTTTGGGGTTGTATTGGAGGTGGGCGTGTTAGTGGGTGGATGACGCCCATTTTTCTAACACACCTCAGTTTTGACATTGAATACACAAATACCGAGTTGCCATCTTGTAACTTTAATATTAGCCTCTTTATAGATTTTTAAATTTTGGGGTTGTATGGGAGGTGGGCGTGTTAGTGGGTGGATGACGCCCAATTTTATAACATACCTCAGTTTTGACATTAAATACCCAAATACCGAGTTTCCGTCTAGTAACTTTAATATTAGCCTCTTTATAGATTTTTCAATTTTGGGATTGTATGGGAGGTGGGCGTGTTAGTGGGTGGATGACGCCCAATTTTATAACATACCTCAGTTTTGACATTAAATACTCAAATACCGAGTTTCCGTCTAGTAACTTTAATATTAGCCTCTTTATAGATTTTTCAATTTTGGGGTTGTATTGGAGGTGGGCGTGTTAGTGGGTGGATGACGCCCATTTTTCTAAGACATCTCAGTTTTGATATAAAATAAACATATACCAAATTTCAGTATTGTAGCTTAAATATTAGCTTCTTTGTAGAGTTTTCAATTTTTGGGTTGTATTGGAGGTGGGCGTGTTAGTGAGTGGATGACGCCCAATTTTATAACATACCTCAGTTTTGACATTAAATACTCAAATACCGAGTTTCCGTCTAGTAACTTTAATATTAGCCTCTTTATAGATTTTTCAATTTTGGGGTTGTATGGGAGGTGGGCGTGTTAGTGGGTGGATGACGCCCAATTTTATAACATACCTCAGTTTTGACATTAAATACTCAAATACCGAGTTTCCGTCTAGTAACTTTAATATTAGCCTCTTTATAGATTTTTCAATTTTGGGGTTGTATGGGAGGTGGGCGTGTTAGTGGGTGGATGACGCCCAATTTTATAACATACCTCAGTTTTGACATTAAATACTCAAATATCGAGTTTCCGTCTAGTAACTTTAATATTAGCCTCTTTATAGATTTTTCAATTTTGGGGTTGTATGGGAGGTGGGCGTGTTAGTGGGTGGATGACGCCCAATTTTATAACATACCTCAGTTTTGACATTAAATACTCAAATACCGAGTTTCCGTCTAGTAACTTTAATATTAGCCTCTTTATAGATTTTTCAATTTTGGGGTTGTATTGGAGGTGGGCGTGTTAGTGGGTGGATGACGCCCATTTTTCTAAGACATCTCAGTTTTGATATAAAATAAACATATACCAAATTTCAGTATTGTAGCTTAAATATTAGCTTCTTTGTAGAGTTTTCAATTTTGGGGTTGTATTGGAGGTGGGCGTGTTAGTGAGTGGATGACGCCCAATTTTATAACATACCTCAGTTTTGACATTAAATACTCAAATACCGAGTTTCCGTCTAGTAACTTTAATATTAGCCTCTTTATAGATTTTTCAATTTTGGGGTTGTATGGGAGGTGGGCGTGTTAGTGGGTGGATGACGCCCAATTTTATAACATACCTCAGTTTTGACATTAAATACTCAAATACCGAGTTTCCGTCTAGTAACTTTAATATTAGCCTCTTTATAGATTTTTCAATTTTGGGGTTGTATGGGAGGTGGGCGTGTTAGTGGGTGGATGACGCCCAATTTTATAACATACCTCAGTTTTGACATTAAATACTCAAATACCGAATTTCCGTCTAGTAACTTTAATATTAGCCTCTTTATAGATTTTTCAATTTTGGGGTTGTATTGGAGGTGGGCGTGTTAGTGGGTGGATGACGCCCATTTTTCTAAGACATCTCAGTTTTGATATAAAATAAACATATACTAAATTTCAGTATTGTAGCTTAAATATTAGCTTCTTTGTAGAGTTTTCAATTTTTGGGTTGTATGGGTGGTAGGCGTGGTTTTCATCCGATTTAGCCCATTCTCGAACTTGACCTTAGTTTTTTTAAAAAAAAGCTTAAATATCGAATTTCATTACGATAGCTTCAAAATTGCGGCTGTAATCGTGTCGACAGACAGACGGACAGACGGACAGACGGACAGACAGACGGATATGGCTAAATCAACTCAGGTGGTGATGCTGAGCAAGAATATATATACTTTTCCATACCTACCACGCCTCCTTTTGGGTGTTACACACGTCGTGACAAAAATAATATACCCCTTACGCAGTACGCGTGGGGGTATAAAAAACAATCAAAATTAAAAAAATATTTGTTTTCAATATTTTTTTTTTATTTTTATAAATTCACAAAAATCATTATATTACCAAAATCGAACAGAGTTTTTCTTTAACATCAATTTTTTTTTATATATATTTTTATGTATTACTAGAAAAATTTATCCTGTGAGAATCTACATATAACACGTCACTCACCACTTTGCAAATTACTAAAAAATTTGACAAGTTTTACATGATAAAGGCGCATACATTTAGAAATTGTAAGCAAAATCATTTGTATTTACCTGAATGGGAGTATTATCTGTCGAATGATACCAAATTTGTATAATTCCGAAAACAAACATTTTTATACCCCCACGCGTACTGCGTAAGGGGTATATTAATTTTGTCACGACGTGTGTAACACCCAAAAGGAGGCGTGGTAGGTATGGAGTTGATTTAGCCATACCACCTGAGTTGATTTAGCCATATCCGTCTGTCTGTCCGTCTGTCCGTCTGTCCGCCTGTCCGTCTGTCTGTCGACACGATTACAGCCGCAATTTTGAAGCTATCGTAATGAAATTCGATATTTAACCTTTTTTTTAAAAAAACTAAGGTCAAGTTCGAGAATGGGCTAAATCGGATGAAAACCACGCCTACCACCCATACAACCCAAAAATTGAAAACTCTACAAAGAAGCTAATATTTAAGCTACAATACTGAAATTTGGTATATGTTTATTTTATATCAAAACTGAGATGTCTTAGAAAAATGGGCGTCATCCACCCACTAACACGCCCACCTCCCATACAACCCCAAAATTGAAAAATCTATAAAGAGGCTAATATTAAAGTTACTAGACGGAAACTCGGTATTTGAGTATTTACTGTCAAAACTGAGGTATGTTATAAAATTGGGCGTCATCCACTCACTAACACGCCCACCTCCCATACAACCCCAAAATTGAAAAATCTATAAAGAGACTAATATTAAAGTTACAAGATGGAAACTCGGTATTTGTGTATTTAATGTCAAACTGAGGTATGTTATAAAATTGGGCGTCATTCACCCACTAACACGCCCACCTCCCATACAACCCCAAAATTTAAAAATCTATAAAGAGGCTAATATTAAAGTTACAAGATGGAAACTCGGTATTTGTGTATTCTATGTCGAAACTGGGATATGCTAGAAAAATGGGCGTCATACAAAATCTAACACGCCCACCTCCCACACAACCCCAAAATTTAAAACTTTATAAAAAGGCTTATATTTAAGCTGCAGGAAAACAATGTGATATGTTTGTTTTTTAGACATATAAAAATAATAATATCTCTAAAAATCTCATACAAAAAGCTCTCCAATTTAATATTCTTCCACCCTTAAGAATCGGCCGTGGGGGTATTTTAACTTCGGCCAAGTCGAAGATATACCTTACTAGTTTTTATTTTCATTTATTTTCTTTGAGTTTTATTTAGCTAAAAATTTTTATTAACTACAAAATTGAAAAATCTACCAAAATCTTCCATATTGAAAAAAAATCTACCAAATAACCATAAGCTGATTTGAACAAAAAAAACTACCAAATTTGGTTGAATTTAACCAAAGCGGCAACGCTGCTCAGGATACACTCAAAACATACTCGGGTCGAGCTTCCTCGCTATACGCTTACTCAACGCACTCATTGAAAACAAATCGAAGTGGTTCGGATCACGCCGCTCTCGAATATAGGAACGAATTTTTATCCGAAAATATGCTAATGAGCGAGTAAGTCTAAGTATTTAACATATTTTATTGAGTCTGGATACGGCAGAGAACAGTTAGAAACTAGGGTATGATTCAAATATCCAATTTCTGTCGGATACTCATTGCAGTTCTCTGGATTGAACGGCTAACATGATCACTTAAACACATCCACAAATAGCTGCAAAAGGAAAAGTTGGTGGGAAAAAAAACCTTACATGATAAATATATAAAGCATTATATTGAAAAATAGGTTTTTGAAAATTAAAAATTGGCAAACATTTTTATGTATCTACTAGTGTCCGACCGAATGTGATTTTTTGGCGAAGCCGAAGCCGAAGCCGATTCTTCGGCAAAATGGAAATCATCGGCCGAAGGCCGAAGCCGATGCCGAATAAGAAATGAGAAATGTTTTCAAGTAAAATAAATTATAAAATTTATTCTTTGCTTTTGTTATATGGACATTTCTACGAAAATTTCAACCACAGCTGAAAAATTTAATGTATTTCTAAGTCCAATTTTTTAATCTAGTAAAATACTATTGTATAATGGTCGAATACTCGCAATATTGTGGGTATAAAAAGTTATCAATTCTTTTCGTTTGTCGATAAACTTGTATTAAAGAGGTTAAAGCGTATTCATCGAAGATGTATACAATTATAGTATAGACGTTTCACCTTTAATTTTATGTTTTTTTTTTTATTTCTTTTTAACTCTTTGAAATCAGAATTGATTTGTTGTAATCGAATTCATATTTTTTTATATCTTCTAATATATAAAAATCTCGTGTCACGGCGTTAGTGTTTGAACTCCTCCAAAACCGCTTTGAACGAAATTTTGTTTGTGCATTTGGTAGGTATGAGAATAGGTCGTAAAGTATTTTTCACTCTTTTGAAAAACACAAAAATTAATTTAACTTTCGACCCATGTGTCCCACATCAATGAAACAAAGTAGTGCCCTTCGACTAGCAAAATTGAGCGATCTATGAAAAGGGAGGCATGGCACCGCCCATACAATTAAATTTTTTGATTTTTTGAATAGATTTGAAACTACATTTATAACAATGAAAGTCGATATGAAGTAACTTAATGGCCAGGTTTTTTATTTATAAAACTGACACGGGTATTGGAAAACGGGGCAAGGATCCGCCCATACAATTCAAATTTTCAATGCAGAATAGCTATGGAAGTAAAGGAACAGAACATTTTTCTCAGAATGAAGTTACTATCTGGTGGTGGCCTGCTACTGAAAAGCTATAACGGGTATTCTACAAGGTATCACAAATCAAAGAAACTCGATTTGGAGTTACTATTTGGTGATATCCTACTACTGGGAAATATTCAAAAACGAGAACGGGTATAAGACAAGGAGTGTGGCTCCACCCATAAAAGATAATTTTTTATATTGAAGTGGAGTTTTTATTTGTTGATGGCCTTATATTGGCAAACTGGAACAGGCATTGGACTAGGACGGCAGCAACGCGCCGGGTACCAGCTGGTTTATTAATATAAAACTTTTTTTAAAAGCCTTAGTTGGACTTCTTAATTACACATTTTCTTAACGGATATTTTGTCGCGTGGGTTATGTCGCGTGAGTTACGGCAAAGATTTTTTGGAAACTCTACATATTTTTAAATTGGCACACTTCAATGTTTTTCCGTTGAGAAAATTCGCTGAATTTTACAATCTAAACTTGCTTGTAAAACACAGTTCTGTTTTTGTCGCGTGAGTTACTCCCATATTTACCACTGCTTTTCTTAGTTAGTTACAGGAACGACAATTTTGGTAAATCATACCATTACTATTTTTTCTAATGTACTATGATACATGTACATTAGAATTTTTTTCATTGATAACATAAACTTCTGAGAAAACGAAGCTTAATGACAAACGCACGTCGCGTGAGTTACCATGGAAATGATATTCATTTCAGTACAAAAAAACTTACTGAAATCATTAAATTCGAGTAAAACGCAAAAGTTTTTCTGCAAAATTCGGATTTTTCTGTTATTGATATACAGACGTCAAGATAAAGTTAAAAAAAAATTGAATATATTTTCGATCCAGTGGAGAAAAGCTTCAGAAATGTAATACTAACTGAAATCTGGCAGAAAATTTCTAGGGTGAACTCGGCTTTTATATTTCAGTCCATAACAAAATCAAAAACTTTACAGTCGGACTCGCTGCATTTACCATTTGAATTAGATTTTCAAAGAGTGAACACCAACTCATGAAAGAACAGAAAAGGAGAGAAACACAAAACAAGCAATGAAAATGTTTCAAATGTGGAATATTTAATGGAGTTCCTGAATAATTAAAAAAAATTCTAAAAACTTACAAAAAAAAATTGTTTAGCAAAGCAAAACCATTCGGCAAAAATAAGCGGCTATCTCGGCCGAAGCAGAAGCCGAAGCCGAAGGTCACAATATTGACCGATTATGCCGATTACCGAAGCCGAAGCCGAATAATCGGTCGGGCACTAGTATCTACCAAACAAAAACTCTTAAAAAGTAATATAGGTCCAAGTGAGGTACCTCTAAAAACTATCCAATTTATTTGTTAATTATTTTTAGTATTTATCTATAACTTTATATTGTAGAAATTCTGACCGAGTTTTGTTACAATCGGATAATAAAAATTGACATACCGAATTATAAAAAAATTTAAAATAGATGCTAGGTTGATACCCCTATGGATAAATCGGTTTTAACCATTTTGGTATTTTGCTTAGATATTCTAAAGTTAATAAGAATTCAATTTTAATGTCAAATGAGCACTCCTTCTATTTATTTCCAAATTTGTATGTTCACACAGCACTGTGTGGCGTGAACTGGAATGTTTATGGTTTATTTCTTCATGAAATGGTCATAGACGTACTGGTATACGTGTTTCGAAACCTACAAATTGCTCTGTTAGGTGAGTAGGTTGAACGTGTCAACGACATTCGGCAGACGAGATGAAAGTATGTAAAATCATCTGGAAGGTTTTTCCTGAATATTTGAAAGCCATGTTTAGTTAGTGTTTGAGTGAAAGCATTTTCCTTGAGGAATAGAAGCGGGCACGGGTGATGGTGTTCTTGAAGTCACCTGATAGACTGATGAGTAATCTGCAATCCTATAGAGCATCAGTTTTCGTCCAGTGCTTGGAAAGGTACTAAAAAGAGTCATGCTGGAACGGCTCCAGGAGATCTCTTGTCGAAGAGTAAAGCCGTATGGTCTCTACGGATGCTCTTCAGGTGGTGATGGAGGAGTATCCATAAGATTAAATGGTACTGCAAACCAGCATTGCATATCGAATTTGGAGGGTTGCCTTTTTGGTGCCTGATAAGACGTAAACTCGAAACGTGAATTCCAGCAATCTTTTAAAATCGAAGTACTTGCAATGAGTGTCTAAAACTAGTTTCGTGTTTCTGTTTACTAACGTCTTCATGCAATTTTACAGATAAAAAATTTAAAAAATAATTTTTTAAAAAACAAAAAACCCAAGTTAACCTTAAGAGTTCATTCCTAAGTAATAATGCATCGTGAAATTGTTTCGTAGATGTTACTTATGGATTGAAGGTGGATGTTGCCTTATGAAATGAGGTAAGGAATATTTTAACCCAATTCAACAGTTTTTTCCGTTTTTTGTGTGAAGACCGACCTATACTAATGTGCACAGGGTGTACGAATTTTGGCCATTAAATGCAAAAAGTAGTTCACGATTCTGTTGCATGAGTACATGAGTTTCATGCATTTTTGACTCTTATGAAATATAATTACTGCCATGGTATTTGTACATGAATTTTATGAATTGCGATCACTAAACTCATAAAGTATTTCATGTTTTCATTGTAAATGTACATGAGAAGATGTATGCATTTTTGTTACTTATTTCATTAACTGTTCTTGTTCTCCTGGCTTTTGTACATACATTTAATGAAACTTATTCATAAAAATTATGAATGATTTATGTTTCCATTGTATTTTTATATGGCTTTAACGAAAATTTTTACTGGAACATGTATCTTGTACACTAAGCCGTATCGATTTTGTATGGAGAAAAAAAGTCATCCGGACACCGACTCAAAAGTTAGAGGGACTCTTCAAAACTATTTCTGCATCATTTTTGTTTGGATCGGAGAAATACCCAAAATAAATAGTTTTTGACGGGTGTCACCAAGTGGTTTAATATTTGTTACTTGTTTAATATTTTCATGGATATGTAAATGAAATCGTTTTTCTTTTATAAGAACCTAAATGAAAGTTAACCTCCGAAGGTTAGCTATTTGATTGCTAATGTAACGCCTTTAAAAAATACAAAGACCAATATTCGAAACAACAAACACATTTTTATCGTCTTTTTGCCTCGTTACGAACAACGAATTGTTTCACTTTGTAGTTTCCATGGAAAGTAAGCAAAAAAAAACACAACTAATTTTTCAATGCTTGTTTGTTTTTTTTGTAAAAGAACGAAAATGAATGCAAATACAAAATACAATAGAAGAAGCGTAACAAAGAAAGAAAAAATAATCGAATCGTGTCGAAGCGAAAAAAGTCTATTAGCCGTAAATTGGCAGTGCTGGCAGCTTGAAAGGAATACAATAATTGCTGTTACGAAATGCAATACAGAAATACAGAGAATTTATATAAATGATAGAACAACCACAATTATGCAAATAGACAAACATTTGGCTTGATTTCTTAAAAGGAAAATTTTTAGAGAATTAACAGATATTATTTTTTTTTAAATGAACAAAAACTGAGCACTATTGGACCAGAAGGACCTAAGTCTGTTTTTCCTTTAACCTTGAATTGAACCAAAGTTCAAGGATATTAATAAATGATTGAATTTTATCGGGTAGCAAAGTAGATTTTCAATATTCGAAAGTATTTTATTTGGCTCATTTGTCAAACTAAAATTCATCACAAAAATGAAGTAGTTTTTTGCTCGTAAATGAGTTCACAAAATTACCAAACTTTTAACTTTTTTTGATAAGACAGCCACGGTAATTGAGTGGAAGCATGTTTGCTAATACTATCTAGAGGTCCCACTGTCGAATACCGACCAGTTCAAGTTCTTTACCTTACATTATTTTTCAGTATATCCTAATTTATCTTAATATATAAAAGACAAGCGTCCTGCTCCGTGCTCTATATCGTAAAACATGTTCAGGCTGGACCAGAACCTGTTGTAAAATTATCTATTTGAAATGTTTTTACTTACTAAACCTTTTGCTCTATATCGTAAAACCTGTTCAGCCTGGACCAGAACCTGTTCTTAAATTATGTATTGGAAATCTTTTTGCTTGAAAACTTTCGTAATTTTCCTAAACTACTATACATCAAACATCATGTCTTCCCATTACAGTGCTTCTTAAGTAACAGAACCAGAACCTATTCGGTCTGCATAAACTGAACAGCAATTATTACATTCAGTGACGTTGGTGTCAATTGGAATTGCTAGAATTAAATCACAATCTTCGGTCTTCTGATCCAAGTTTTAGCGATTAGCTACTCAAGTTAGGAAATGGAGATGCAAATATCATGGAAATTCCCAATCATTTTATTTGTAAAGGTTTGCTTATTAACCCTTTCAATGGCTTGCCTAGAATAATCGTGGACAAAAACATCCCTCTGATTTTTACATGAGCTGCTTTGCTTTTGGCAGGCTGTCTAATATAATGGACAAAACCACGATAACGTTGTGTTATAATATTTTAGTTCAACTAAAACAATCGGAGACAAATACAAATGCGTTATTTATGCAAATTTTATTAAAAAAAAAAAAAATGTTAACTTTGCACACCAATCACAATAATCACTTTTTTTTGCAAAATTTATTAACACGCGATATAAAAAAATTGAAGGCTACTGTTGGGCATAAAATCGAAAATCTAACTAAGTTTAACGTTATATATCCCCCTAAAATTATATTTGTCATGTTCGCAACTTAATTTCATAGTACCAACCTATTTGATTTTAGAAAGGACGTTGGAAAATAAAAAAAAATTTTTTTTCCGAAGTGTCCAATATAATGGACAAATCCATTGAAAGGGTTAAATTGATCTTTGGCGATACTTTGAGTCCGAATAACATTAAACGTTATTCCAAAATTGCTATCCTATGCCCAAAAAATTCCGATGTGAACGAAGTCAACGAGCAAGTTCTAAATATTTTAGTTGGTGACACAGTGAGAGATCTGAGCACGTAGTAAATTGAAGACAGTGAAGATAATGATAAGCAAAATTACCCTGTCGAGTTTTTGAATGAATTTTATCCTTCAGGAATGTCACTGCATAAGTTAAACCTTAAAATTGGAAGTATTATAATACTTCTTCGAAATTTCAATACCAAAAGAGATATCTGTAATGGAAGGTGGTTAGTTTTGAAAAACCTAAAAACTTAATTAATCATCGCACAGGTATTGACAGGCGCACTGGCGAACATGAAATAGTTTCATACCTACAATTGATTTGACCCCGACAAACACAGATTTGCCTTTCACTCTCCGGAGGCGACAATTTCCAGTTAAACTGACATTTTCAATGACCATAAATAAATTGCAAGGCTTAATATTGCAAAAAGTAGGAGTTTTTCTATAAGAACTGGTATTTAGTCATGGGCAGTTTTAGCGGGCTGATGATGTAAAACTAAGCATTATAGATGGCAAGGGACAAGGTTGTATATTACTAGAAATGTTGTAATAAGGAAGTTTTATAAAAATAATTTTATTTAATAAACATGTTTTCAAATAAAAACCTTTGTATATAAATGCAATAAATTTTTTGTCGCATTTTGTACTCTAAATGGTTCCTTCCCGTCGTAGGACGGGCTTTTACACTAGTATCCTCATAATATAATATAAATTCATCAATATTTACAACAAGAAGATTGGTTGTTGGTACAGAGTTTTTGGATTAGACTTGCTTAATCACATGAACCACATTTAGGTTAATGAACAACACTTGGCTCAGGTTTAAATTTTCATAAAAATACAGCTTTTCGCCACGGCATAGAAGATTATTTATTTATTATATTTGATTTTTCTGTCTCCACTTTTTATCTATCTCTCTACTTTCGAGCAGAGACACACTGACTGAATGGGTGTAACCAATTTTTTTATGAAAAAAATTAAATTTATTTATTTGTTATAAATATGCAATCAAATAAGATGTGAAGTCCTTGGTTCAATGTTAAAAATAAAAAAATAAAAACTACAAAATTTAAGCTTTTTTGATTTCCAAACGACTGAAGCTGAAAAGTCTGATTCATATTTTGTATCAAGAATACAAATCATATTTTTTTTAACCGAACTTTTAAACTATTTATGATCCAGAACAACTTCTTCTAATGACCAACGCTGTTAGACTTGAACGCGTAGCAACAATTAAAACTTTTTACTGCCACTTGACAGCAGCAACGTTTTTTTTTTTCTTTACTGACTGCTTTGGCAGGCTATGTTGGGCATCCTAAACACACAAACACACCCACAAACACACAGCAATCATTTGGCTCGTACTTTTTCATTTTGAATTATGGCGTGTGCCTTTAATAAAATAAAAAAGTTTCAACAATTTCATAACATTTTTCGGTTAACGTTGAAAGTTGTTAGTTATCTGGCAGTGAGAACTTTTTATGATATTGTTGAAAGTAGGTATACATAATCGATATAGAGGTAGCTTAAAATAAGTTTATAAAACAACAGGTCAAAAGTTTTAAGACAAACTCCTCGCAGCTACTTTCAAGACCCTAGAGGTTAATAAATCAAGATTTTTGCGAGAAACAAAAGTTATTGTAAATGAGAACGTCGAAAGTGTAATCAAACTTTTGATGATCTGATATCAAAGAAAGTGAAACCGAAAAATCTTAACAGTTTGGCTGTGTAAAAATTTAGTTGCACTGCTTGAAGTACATTGAACCAAAAATTGCACACTAATTATGAATTTTTACATGATCTCCATGAATGGAGATACATGATTTTGGAGGTACATGAATTTTGGTACAGTAATCAATGAAATGAGTCACATGAACTATTCATGATACACTGCGCGTCATCAGGTTAGCACACCTTCTATCAGCTAAGTACCATTGCTCTTGTTTTTGTTGTTGTTAATATAAAATTCTTTTTATTATTCTATTCTTCTGGTCTTCGTAAACACTATTGTTGGTAAAGAGAACATGCGAAAAAAATTTCCCGTTATTTGGTTTTTGCTATTTTGTTCTATTTTCAATGGAAAAAACGCGTTATTTTTGCGTCATCAGATTAGCACATGTAAATTATTTTCAGTTTTTCTCCAATATTTGAAAGTGTATGACCACGAAATTTGTTTTGCTGCTTAAGTGATCAATTAATTTCAATATGGGTAAAGGAAAATCCCTTTCTGTAGAAGAAAAATCGAAAATTGAAGCTTATGAGGAGTTAAAGTTGTCCATAAGTGAAATTTCTAAAAAAATCGGAAGAAGTCGTAAAGTCATAACCTCATTCCTGCGCAATAAGTCGGGATATGGTAAAAATTATCAAGGAGGTAATAACAAAGTGATTTCGAACGCTGATAAGAGAGCAATTTTGAGAGAAGCATCGAACTCTCATGATTCAGCTGCAAAGATCAGGGCTAATGTTGGCGTTAAAACAAGCTTATCTACGATTCAAAGAGTGATAAAGAATGCTCAACATTTAAAAAGACAGAAATTGAAGAAAAAACCCCCACTCAATGGGCTTCGTAAGGAAGCTCGCCTGAATTTCGCACGTGAGTACATGACATGGACTTCAGATTGGCACTACGTTGTCTTTTCGGATGAAAAAAAATTTAATTTGGAAGGTCCAGACGGCTACAATTATTACTTCCATGATCTTCGCAAGGAGGAACACCAGTTGGATCGCCTTCATAGTCGAGTGGGAGGTGTAATGGTATGGGGAGCCATCTCCTACTTCGGTACGTGCGAGTTACAGTTTTTGACAGCAAATATGAACGCCAACACTTACAAAAACGTACTTCAAACTGCTTTTCCTCATTTTCAAAATTTATTTGGTTATCTAGCATGGCATTTTCAACATGATAATGCCCCTATCCATACTGCCCGGGTGGTAAAGTCATGGATTGAGGACCAAAATGTAAGCGTAATGCAGTGGCCGCCTTATTCACCTGACATAAACATAATAGAAAATGCATGGGGATGGCTCGCTCGTAAAGTTTACGAATCAGGAAAACAATATTCCAATAAATTGGAATCAATTGACGGCATCAAGCGAGCTTGGTCAGGGATTTCTCTGAATTATATAGAAAAATTATATGAGTCGCTTCCAAATCGAATGTATGAGGTCATTCTCAACAAGGGAGGATCAACCCGTTATTAAAATTATAAAAAATATTTAAATTAATTAATGTATAATTTTTCCTCGTTGGAAAGAAAGTTTGTAAGCCCTGGTCGAAAAATATTCAATGGTTCTTGCCACCAAAAAGTATGCAGTTGTTAGAACCGTGACAATATCTAAATTTTTTATATTTTTTTTTTAGAAAACAGGGTGCCCCAAATTTTTTTTTACTTATTTTTTGCAATAAGTACTCAAATAAATAGCAAAAATCACGCTTAATAAAAAGCATTTTTATCAAATATGCTCAAAACTATTTTATACAAATTTTTTATATATATTATATTTTCAAGTATTTTTTGAAAATTTTATTTTTATAAAATTAGAAAGTTAATAAATGTAGAAATTTGCAGCAAGTTGTTATTCCTACATTATTTAGTACCGATTTTAATATCTTCACAACCTTGATTCATCGCTATCCAAACCCATTGCCAATATATTAAACTATTTTAAGAGCAAGAAAAACTTGTATATCTGCAAAACTGACGAAATTTTTTATTACTTCATTTAAGACAAGGGTTCTTAAGGGCGTTCTAAGGGTCGACAAGTCTGACATAACAAAGGATTTATTTACTCATTTTAAAATCGATTAATTTAACTACAACATTCCATTAACTTGATGCAAAAACAGTTGCCTACGGTTAGATTAATAAATAACGTAATAAGCTAGTGTTAGTGTCGTATGTGTTTTTTAATCGTTTTGCTAACAACTGTCTGAATGCTTTATATATAAACAGGTATTGCCTGCAGCCAAGCATCAAATACAGCGTTTTGCAAACTTTTTGCCAACACAAAAAGGTGCTTCAAATAGATAAGAATGTAAACTAATACAGAGAACAAACATTTATTTATAAACATACAAATCTGTCATAAAATTAATTTATGGTCTTAAAAGGCTAACTTACTTATATCCTGCAGCTACAGTTTTTACTCAACAGTTATGGTACAAATCCACCAATAGTTTTTATTGAACTTTGAAAATATTGTAGTTTTTATAGTCGGCTTAGTAGTCAAAGCTGTGTGTGACCTTGTAGTAGAATTGTGCCAAAATAAATTCCAAGCCGACAGCGTAATATTTAACTCTTACTGTGTGCTGCTACCTTCATTAATGTTGGTAGTAAAAATAAGCACTACGTTAAATAGATAACTCAAAATATTTAATGAAAATTTATATACTAAATATATATAAATTCAGTGCTTTCTGAAATGACTTAGCAAGGTGAGAATATCTATTAAATAAAGCATTCTTGATGTTTATTTAAATACTCTGAAGGGGCAACAACGGTAGAGCGGAAGCTAATGAATAATCCTATTATTAAAACTGTATTAGAAAAAGACCTTATTTGTCTTCTCTAAATAAAAAAAAAATATACAAAAAAAAAAAAAAGGAAATAAAAGTCGAAGGCTTAGCAAATTTTCACCGTTGGCACAGAAAAATGCTTAGCATTAATTAAGCACTGTTCCGAGACACCGAATTAAGGCTTATAAGCAACACTGAATAAAGATAAATTCGTAATAAAGTCTCTGTTGCTCCTCCGGCGCGGCGCGCCTTAAGTAATGCTTCCGGATTTTGTCTTGCTTCAGTTTTTTTTGTAAGCTTCAATGAACTTAATTAAAAATAAACAAGAAATTTTTACTCACTTGTCGAGTAGTTGAGAAGAATTAATTTTAAAGTCATGATGAAAAGCTTAAGCAATGATTTTGTTTCTTATTTTTTAAAAGAGCTAATTTTTTGTTGATTATTTAGGCTGTTTGGCTTGTTAACTGCAGCAGCTTTAACGAATTTGTTCAAGTTAGATGCTTTGTGTCACAAAACTCTGCAGGAGACATAAAAAAAATTGCAGTCAAAATTTAAGTGATAATCTAAATATTTTATATAGCAAGGCTGATCACTTGCTCAATTTAATACAGGTCAGTTTTGCTCGATATGATATATCGATCTCGATATATCGATGTTTGATATAAAAATTAAAAGTGTCAAGGTTTTAGTTTGCGTTGTATCTTAATTTATTTTTAAATATATTCACTGCAAATTTAAAAAATTTTTTTACAAAAAATGTAATTTTTTGATTATTTTAAAAACTTCCCTTCAATGGGAAATTTTTTGATTGGCATAGTATGATTTAATTTTGAAAAAAATAAAGTTTTTTAAGTAATTGAAATCTTAAAAGTTATTTAAAAAAAATTTCTCTCCAAGGGAAATTTTTGTTTTGGAATAGTTTGACTTCATTTTCAAAAATAAATGATTTTAAAAGTAAAATATCTTTAAAAAAAAGTATTTGTTAAATTTCCCATTATGGCAACTTTAAAATGTTACCTGTATGATATTGAAAGAATAATTAATTTTGACCCTTTATAAATGTCCTACATTTAGTGTTGTGTCAAAATTGTACTCTCAAAAATATTTGTTACAACATTAAATTTTTTTTTACAATGGAAATTAATATGTTAACAGATTTTAGAAATTTCGTTAGTGAGGAAATTTTTTGTAATGTTCTTATGTTCAAAACTGGGAGTTCTTCAAAGTAAATTAACTTAAAAACAAGTATTTTTTAAAAATTTCCTTTCAAGGGAAATTTCTCAATTCAAAAATTTGAATTATTATATGCATAAATATTGAAGGAAAAATTCATTGGTGCTGTTTATAAGAAATATCCTTTAAGGTAAATTTGTTACTGCAACGTTTAAGCAACTTTATGTAGATTCATGCATAACTACCAAATTCCAATGTCTAAGTTTGCAAAAAAGAATGTTTTCAAGTGGGAGTGAATTTTGAATAAGCCATTTTTACAAATTTCCCTTAACGGGAACAAATAACAATGACTCAATTTTTAGAAATAAATTTTCCTATATCTGAAGTATGAGTAAATAAACTTGAAATAAGTATTTTTGAGAAATTCCCCATGATGGGAAATTTTATTTTATTAAGAAATTGAAAAATTTGATCAGTATTTTCACAAATATTGAAACAAAAAATAATTTGTGAGTTGTACAAAAATGTCCCGTCATGGAAAATATGTTTTAAAAGCTTTTTACAAATATTTTCAGTGGTTGTTTGAATAAATTTTTTAAATAACAATGACTTAATTTTCAAATATAAATAATTTTGAAAAATTTTAAATTTTCAAAGTATTTAAAAACATTTCCTGGTACGTTAAATGGCTTATATGGAAAGTTTGGAACGCTATTTTCATTCATTTGGAAGGAAAAAGTAACATATTAAAAGTTTGTAGAAAAATTCCTAAATATTCTTTTTAGCAAAAAAAAGGAATTCCAATTAAGGGAACATTGTCAAATTATAAATTCAAGCCGCTTCTTGCATAAATATTGAGAGAAAAATTTGTTGGGGTAATTTGAAAAATATCCCTTCAAAGGATATTTTTTGTTCAAATCGTTACAAATTCAAAACTTTAAAATTTTTTCACATAGGAAATTTTTTCAAATCGAAAATTTTAAGTGTTCTTGCATTTTATTGTAAAAAATTAATTTGTGCTCTTTATAAAAAATTCTTTTGTGGGATATTTTATTTAACATCTCATTAAATATTCTTATGTAGTTTTATACAAATTACAATGTCGTAATTATCGAAAAATTTGTAGAAGTATATAGTACACTTTAGGCTTGTGTAAATAATTTGTTTTTAAAAATTTTCCTTTATAGAAAAAAGTTTAAAAAAATCTTTATTATTTTCTAGAAATTTTTAAAATTGTGTGAGTGAGACGTTATTTGCATTCAAATTGAAAGAAAAGCACACTTTGGGCTTATACAAAAATATCCTCTTATGGGAAATTTTTTTAAACTGTAATGATTTCAAGTTATAAACGTGTTTTGCATTAACTATAGGAGAAAAACGAATCTGAGGCATTTATAAAAATATCCTTGGGAAGGAAATAACAACTTATATCTATTTTTCTGTAGACATATGCATCGGCTTCAATACTTTTACAAGATTTTGCGAGTTTTTTAAATTTCCCTTTAAGGTAACTTTTTTAATCCTGCAAAAAATGTACCCTTTATACAAATTTCTTTTCCTTTCTTATGAATTTTTAAAAATGTATGTTTATGTGAGGCTGTTCATAGCATGCAAATTTAAAGAAAAATATATTTTGGCCTTATATAAAAGTATCCTCTCAAGGGAAATATTTTTAAAATTATAACGATTTAAAATTTCAAACATTGTTTGCACAAATAATGAAAGAAACATTAATTTGTGGCATTTATAAAAATATACTTTGGACTAAAATTTTTATTACCACTTTTTTTTTCTGTAAATTCAGGCATTTGTCTTAATACTTTAACAAGGTTTTTAAAATTTTTTAAAATTACCCTCTTAGGAACACTTTGCTAATCCACAAATTTTTTCCTTTATAACAAAAATCTTTAAATAATTATTTTTCTTTTTCTAGCAACTTATACAGTTGACAGATGAAACGTTATGTGCATACAAATTGAAAGAAAAGTCCATTTTAGCTTTTTATAAAAAATTCCTCTTAAGGGAAATTACAGTTGCAAAATTACATCAATTTACAGTTGCAAACATTTTTTGCATAAGATATGAAAGAAAAATTGATTTCCGCTTTTTTGAAAAATTTCCTTTGGAGGGAAATTTTATTTAGAACTTATTGCTATGGTTTTCTTTAGATTTATGCATTAGTTTTTCACAAAGTATTGCAAATTTTTTGAAATTAAGGGAAATTTTTCAACCCACAGGAAAGGTACACTGAACTAAAAATATTCTTTTCTTTTCCTAGAAATTTATCAAATTGAGAAATAGCACGTCATTTGCATAAGAAATGAAAGAATATAATTTTGCTTTATATTAATCATGGGAATTTTTCAAAAACTCTTTTTTGCATAAATTTTGAAAAGCAAATTAATTTGCTGCCTTCACAAAAATTTCCTTTGGAGGGAAATTTTTTTTACAACCTGTATTTATTTTTTCTGTAAACTTATGCATGTGTTTTCGCAATTCATTGCAAATTTTCAAAAATTTCCTTTTAAGGGAAATTTTTCAACCCACAAAAAAGGTCCACTTAACTATAAATATCCTTTTTATTTCCCAGAAATTTATAAAATTCAGAAATGACACGTCATTTGCTTAAGAGTTGAACGATTTATTAATTTTGCTTAAAAAAAAATTTCCTTTCAAAGGAAATTTTTCAGAAAGTCAAAGAATTCAAAGTGTCGCACGATTTGTGCATAAAATATGAAAAAACAAATTAATTTGCGTCCATTCCAAAAATTTCCTTTGCAGGGAAATTTTGCTTACAATTTATTTTTACTTTCTTTCTGTAGATTTATGTATCTTTCTAATGTTTTGACAAAGCATTGCAAATTTTTAAAATTTTCCACTGAGGGAAATTTTTTTAAACCTTAAATTTTTTATTCTTTATAAGGAATATATTAAAATTATTTCTTTTCTTTTTCTAGAAAATTGTAAAATCGAGAGTTGAAATGTCATTTGCATATAAATTGAAAGAAAAGTATATTTTGATTTTTTATAAAAATACATTTACTCTTAAGGGAATTTTTTTTTTACAGCCTGTAATTATTTTTTTCTGTAAATTTATGCATCTGGTTTTCTTTTGCATAAAAAATGAAAAAACAAATTAATTTGCGTCCTTTACAGAAATTTCCTTTGGAGGGAAATTTTGCTTACAACTTACTTCTACTTTCTTTATGTAGATTTATGTATCTTTCTTACGTTTTGACAAAGCATTGCAAATTTTTAAAATTTTCCACTGAGGGAAATTTTGTTAACCCTCAAATTTTGTATTCTTTATAAGGAATATTTTAAAATTATTCCTTTTCTTTTTCTAGAAAATTGTAAAATCGAGAATTGAAATGTCATTTGCATATAAATTGAAAGAAAAGTATATTTTGATTTTTTATAAAAATACATTTACTCTTAAGGGCAATTTTTTTTACAACCTGTAATTATTTTTTTCTGTAAATTTATGCATCTGTTTTTCTTTTGCATAAAATATGAAAAACAAATTAATTTGCGTCCTTTCCAAAAATTTCCTTTGGAGGGAAATTTTGCTTACAATTTATTTTTATTTTCTTTCTGTAGATTTATGTATCTTTCTTACGTTTTGACAAAGCATTGCAAATTTTTAAAATTTTCCACTGAGGGAAATTTTTTTAAACCTCAAATTTTTTATTCTTTATAAGGAATTTTTTAAAATTATTCCTTTTCTTTTTCTAGAAAATTGTAAAATCGAGAATTGAAATGTCATTTGCATATAAATTGAAAGAAAAGTATATTTTGATTTTTTATAAAAATATGAAAAAACAAATTAAGGCGGTCTTCTCATTCAAAACCCGTTTTTTGGACCCTTTTTAAAAAAATTCTTATTTGAAAACGCAAAGAATAATTGAAACCTTTTTTTATTTATTGTATTACAAAAGTTTCAAAGTAAATAAAAAATTTTTTTTTTGCCTCGATACGTGGGCTGTTCAAAAAGTAATGAGACTTCAAAGTTGGTGGTGAAAAAAAAAGGTGTCGTCACGGAGGCCACGATTCCGGGTCTCCGGAGCGTCTGAAATGAAAAAAAAACGGGGTTATAATCAGTATAGATGTAATTCTCGGGTGAACCTCAAGCTTAATTTTGTGATTTTTTTTGACAAAATGGCGGCCATTCAAAAAAAAAAAATTCAATTTCGGGCTTTTTTTTTGTAGTTTAGTGTAAAAAAAAATAGTAAAAAATTTTTTCAAATTATGGTCGAGGTTCACCCGAGAATGGTGACAATTCTGCGTCGATTCAACTTTGTTTCATGAAAATCGGTTCAGTTGAACTGGAGATATCATGGCCGCCAGTTTGAAAAACGTGGTTTCGAGATAAACGCGTTTAAAGTTTAAAATAGCTCATTTTGACGAAGACCTTGCTTCACAAAAAAGGCTGTATCTTCTAAAGTTTTTCGAGTTTCTAAAAATCCTTTTAAGGGGCATTTTCACAACTACCCAAGCTATAAATAAATGCAAAAAAAAGTCGAAAAAAAAAAATCGAAAAAAAAGTTGCTCAATGAGAAGACCCCCTTAATTTGCGTCCTTTACAAAAATTTCCTTTTTAGGGAAATTTTGCTTACAACTTACTTATACTTTCTTTATGTATATTTATGTATCTTTCTAACGTTTTGACAAAGCATTGCAAATTTTTGAAATTTCCCTCAGAGGGAAATTTTTTGAATGCACAAATTTTTATCCTTTATAAGGAAAATCTTAAAATTATTTCTTTTCTTTTTCTAGAAAATTTTTGAATTCACAAATGTTTATCCTTTATAAGGAAAATCTTAAAATTATTTCTTTTCTTTTTCTAGAAAATTATAAAATCGAGATTGAAATCTCATTTGCATACAAATTGAAAGAAAAGTAAATTTTGGTTTTTTGTAAAAATACATTAACTCTCAAGGGAAATTTTTCAAAAAGTTTAACGATTTGATGTTTCAAACTTTTTTTGCATAAATTATGAAGAAAATTTAATTTGCGGTCTTTACAAAAATATCCGTTGGAGGGAAATTTGTTTTTGCAACTTGTTTTTACTTTCTTTCTGCATATTTATGTATCTCTTTTTACGTTTTGACAAAGAATTGCAAATTTTTAAAATTTCCCTCTGAGGGAAATTTTTGTAATCCACAAAAAAAATGCCCTAGTGCTAAAATGAGTAAGCTTTTAAATTACCTAACGTCTTAAGCAATTGTATACAATTGTTAAGCTAGGGAAGTTTTCATTTTGCTAGAAAAATTTTTGTTTGTAATTAAGAAGTAGAAGTATCGAAATAAGCGTTGTATTTGAAATAATTCACATTTTAAAGGAAATCGACGTACATATTTAACTGGCTTTAACTGTTCTTATGTCTTCAAAGCATTTAAAAATAAATGATTATAACTTGTGAACAACAAAAATTTCAAACGCTTTGCTTATGTATATAATGAAAATATGCCTGAGAGTAATCAACATTATTGGTCGAATTAATGTCATGTAGATTAAGATGCAACTATAAATAAGTATTTTCGCCGTAAATTTTTGCAAGTCATAAATAAAAATCAATAAATTTTATATATATGTATATCTCAAATGTTGTTTCTTTTGTGCTAACTGTCAAGATGTGTCAGCATGTCATTTAAGTGTGAACAGCGAAATGTACTTTAAACTCACTGACAGAATTTCAACATTAATAAATCAGTAGCAACAGCAGCACGTTGCAATTCGTGCTAGTTTCGTATCGATAATCGTGACCTTAAGCAAAAAAATAATAAAACTAGTAAGGTATATCTTCGACTTGGCCGAAGTTAAAATACCCCCACGGCCGATTCTTAAGGGTGGAAGAATCTTTAATTGGAGAGCTTTTTGTATGAGATTTTGAGAGATTTTATTATTTTTATGTGTCTTAATACATGCATATCAAAATTGCTTTCCTGCAGCTTAAATATAAGCCTTTTTATACTGTTTTAAATTTTGGGGTTGTATGGGAGGTGGGCGTGTTAGATTGTGTATGACGCCCATTTTTCTAACATACCTCAGTTTTGACATATAATACACAAATACCGAGTTTCTGTCTTGTAACTTTAATATTAGCCTCTTTATAGATTTTTTAATTTTGGGGTTGTATGGGAGGTGGGCGTGGTAATGGGTGGATGACGCCCATTTTTATAACACACCTCAGTTTTGATATTTAATACACAAATACCGAGTTTCCATCTTGTAACTTTAATATTAGCTTCTTTATAGATTTTTAAATTTTGGGGTTGTATTGGAGGTGGGCGTGTTAATGAGTGGATGACGCCCATTTTTCTTACACACCTTAGTTTTGACATTGAATACACAAATACCGAGTTTCCGTCTTGTAACTTTAATATTAGCCTCTTTATAGATTTTTCAATTTTGGGGTTGTATGGGAGGTGGGCGTGTTAGTGGGTGGATGACGCCCATTTTTCTAATACATTTCAGTTTTAACATAAAACACACATATACCAAATTTCAGTATTGTAGCTTTAATATTAGCTTCTTTGTAGAGTTTTCAATTTTGGGGTTGTATGGGAGGTAGGCGTGGTTTTCATCCGATTTAGCCCATTCTCGAACTTGATCTTAGTTTTTTTAAAAAAAGCTTAAATATCGAATTTCATTACGATAGCTTCAAAATTACGGCTGTAATCGTGTCGACAGACAGACGGACAGACGGACAGACGGACAGACGGACAGACGGACAGACGGACAGACGGACAGACAGACGGACATGGCTAAATCAACTCAGGTGGTGATGCTGAGCAAGAATATATATACTTTTCCATACTTACCACGCCTCCTTTTGGGTGTTACACACGTCGTGACAAAATTAATATACCCCTTACGCAGTACGCGTGTGGGTATAAAAATATAAGCTGTGTAGAAATTATTGAAATGTCGCAGCAGCAGTTTACTGCATCCTTGCAGAGTTTAACTTTCGAAGTTTCGAACTTAACTTCGAATGAAAAAAATAATATTTCTAAAATTCTCAGCTGTTGCTTCACTGAGTGAGCTTTTTTTCTTCTTTTTTTTCCTTATTTAATTAACATTCTTGAGTAAGTTTTCTTTTTGCTAAGCAATTTATTTTTTATATTCTCTAACTTTATCCTGCTGCCATCATCCACTATTTGTTTGGCTTTTTCGAGCAAATCCTTTTAGTTATTTATGGCGAACATATTGCGTAATATTTTGCAATTTTATTATAGATAGAAAAAAGAACAAACTTTAACGACTTTATCAATACTAATACATTAAAACGCACGTATCTGTAGTTGTGTGGAAACAGGCATGCACACAGATACACGGATACACACTCATAGTTGGCAAATGCAATGTGTTTCGAGACGCATATGTTGGTAATAACTTGTTATAATACAAGTGCATGGGCTAATATATGTAGGTGTGTGTGTGTGTGTGACTTAAATAAAACATAAAAACGTTTACAAGCACGTTTTCAATATAAAATTATAAATTACGCCAATTTAATGCTGCACACTTGTTGTTGCCAGCCATATTGTTCTTGTTGTTCTTGTTATAAAGGTGTTTTACGTTGTTAGGCGTCGTTGTGTGTATGTGTGCTTAATACAAACGCAGAGCACGTACGCAGTTTCAGTAACTCAAACTAATTGAGCCATTTTTCACTGAACGCTAATTATGTAACGAAACTTATTTGCGTGCTTAAATCCGTTGAAATTTTGCGTCGGCACCGCAGGATATCAATAATAAACTTATTTGACTTCAATGAACTTAACCACATGCCAGGGTTTTGGTTGCAAAAGATAACCCTAAAATAAGCCCAAAATTATTTGTTTCAGGAAAATTAGTACTTAATGCAAAAATTTGTTAAATTATAAATTAAAAAAGGTCCTTTCCACAATTTCTATATTTCTTACAATCCAGCCAATCAAAAACAAATTTTTTTAATATGTATTTTACTACTTTGAAATATATAATTTTTTAGTTATTTGTCAGACCAACATCCACTTAAATAGCTTTTCTTACTTGAACGAGTTCGCAGATGAATCAAAAATGCAACGTTATGGTTCATTTAAATATTTTTAAAAAAGTTTATAAGCATCTATGTAGCCTACATGACAAATTTAGCAACTTATGTAATTTCGTGGAACCATACTTTTGAGCGAGAAAAAGTTGTTAGTATCAAAATGACATATGGTTAAAATTAAACATAACTGTTTTTGTACCACCCTGAGCATCTTAAATCAACGCACAGCTCGTTAATTGTGGCTCATACGTGAGCGCTTTTAAACCAAACCAAACAGCAAACAGTTAGCTATCTAAATAACACCAACAAAGCCAGCCTTTGTTTCAAAATAATTGGCTCCAGCCAATTTCTATTAAATACAAAAAAAATACCATATTTATAACTCAGTTTTGCAAATTGATAGTTTTGCGTATATCATAAATTATTCAGGAACCACAAAATTAGTTGAATGTTTGCACAAAATTCTGCCTGCTGTTGAAAACATAAATGATATCATTTTGTTTTTTAATTGAAAATAATTTCACAATAAAATTGTTTGTTCTGAAATTGATACACTATTGATGGAAATGTCAGTGCCAGATATGTTAGACCACAGTAAATTCCGGTCAATTTTTCAATTAATGAATCAAAAAGAGTTATTTTTAAACTATGCATTGTAGGCAGATAAATTTTGACCACTGAAACTTTAAACAAAATATTGAGATTACAATTATTTTCAACCTAAAATTAGGAATGAGTGAATGCAAGTGCACCAAATTATAGTAAATGGCAGGGTCTGAAAAAGCATATGATTTATATACAAATAAAACCAGAAAAGCAAAAATAATAATAATAGTCTATTGTGGAGTGTGGCATTACAGAGATTAGATGATTTATTTTCTAATACGATACGATATACTCGTATTTCTTTAATACGAGTATATTAAAGTAAGAGACTAGATTATACATATAAGTTCAGTCCAGTTCGAAAAAAGTGTTGATAACCTCGATCTCAAAAATATTCCTTGGCTAATTTTTGCATCCAACACGACATGATTTTGCGCTGTGTCAACCCTTAGGATTCCTGGATATTTTTGAAAGTAGTGACTTTTTGGGCATAAAACCATTTGATAATGGTAAAGTTTTTTTGTTTAGCAGAACTGTCAAAAACCAAAATAAACTTGCAAAAATACTTAATATGAGAATAAAAAATTCTGAACAATAAAAAGTTTTTCCATACCAAAAGTATGTTTATGCCCAAAAAGTAATTTTTTTCTCAACAAATTTCATTAAGCCAAGGGTTCACACATCGTATTAAATGGTTCGTGGTGGGAATTATAAAGGACCAACGAATATTTTATACCGAGTTTATAAAGTAATTTTTTCTTTTGTATGAAGACAGAGTCGGTCTACTCTTCTGTACTGTGCCTCCCTCAAAACATCTGAATATTTGGAATTCAAATATAAGATTTCCAAAAATTATATCATTAAAAAGTTCATAGCCCCAAACCAAGGCTTATTCATATAAGGTTGCATACATTTTTGACGTTTTCTCATTTTGGCACCCTTATTTTGAAATGAGAGCAAAAGAGCGTTGTCATTTGAGTAAAGAACTGACACGGTTGCCTGAATATAATACTATTGATAGTTTTTTATAGTACTATTTGGTAAATAGAATACTAAAATTTTTGTTTAGTACTTTTATTGGTCCTTTTTTTATTCGGATGTCCTGATAAAATTAAGTCATTGAGTTTGATCTACCCCCATAAATTTTAGTTTTGATTTCAGTATTATGCCATAAAAAAGGTTTAATGAAATAAATATATATTAAGAAAATCAAGAAAGACAGACCAAATAAATATTTTCATATTCGAAACTTTCATTGCATTGGACAACGGTGATCGTAAAAACCACTTTTACTTCCAATTTTGACAAAAATCAAAATTTTAACACATCTTGACTTAGTAAACACAATAAAACAGAAAACTGCACAAAACCCTGAAAAATACTTTTTTTTTCTCGAGCAGCACAAAACCCTTCTCTGCAAACGTTTTGTTAAATAATAACCTTAAATAAATCAACCTTGGAACCAAACATTCAAATTTTGAGCAAATTTCAAATTGTGAAAAAGTTCAATGTTTATAAACTGTCTGAAATTAAATTTCTTTGTGGATTTCTAGGTATATTCAATCGATTGTTGAAATAAAAATTATGTGTTTTATAGCAAAAGAGTTTACTTACAAAACATACAAAAGAGGATAAAATTTTGAGTTTACCCTATTTTTTTTTATACAACCAAAGGTTAAAAACAGATACCGGAAATAACTGTTATTTTGAAAATTTTGAAAGAAAAAATCATTATGTTAAAGGCACTGGAGAAGAATGTCACGTATACCAAATTGATCCTTGTTTCATTTGTTATTAAAAAATATTAAGATTTTTATTTTTCCAGTTTTATATTAAAAATCATAAAATAACTGTTATTGTTAAGTTTTATTTTTTCACTCATTATATTTTGAGTTATATTTCATTATTTTACACTTATTTTTTGAGTTATATTTCATTATTCAGAAAATAAAATTATTATTTTAATTATATTGTTTCGCTCTGAAATAAAACTTATATGTTGAGTTTTATTTTTTTACTCAGAAAATAAAACTTATTTTTGTGTTTTATTTTTCGCTCTGGAATAAAACTTATTTCTTAAGTTTTATATTTTTAATCAGAAAATAACACTTATTTTTGAGATTTATTTTTTCACTCTGAAATAAAACTTATTTTTTGAGTTTTATTTTTTCACTCTGAAATAAGACTTATTTTTCGAGTTTTATTTTTTGGCTCTAAAATAAAACTTATGTTGTGAGTTTTATTTTTTGGCTCTAAAATAAAACTTATTGTTGTGAGTTTTATTTTCAACTGAGAAAATAAAACTTATTTTTCAGTTATATTTTTAACTCAGAAAATAAAACTTTTGTTTTTAGTTTTATATTTTTACGCGGAAAATTAAACTTATTTTTTAAAATATGGCATACAAAAAGAGTCATAATAGAACAAGAGTCCAATTTAAGAGTTGATATAAAAATGACAAGATTCTTATTTTATGAGTAAAAGAATAAAACTCAAAAAATTAGTGTTATTTTTTGAGTAAAACATAAAACTCAATAAATAAGTGTTTTATATCAGTGATGCCCAGAAAAATTATTTGAAGAGTGCTACAACAATTACAACAAAAAGCCAACAACAACAACAAATCTTTCGATTCGTGGCACAATAATTTTTCTAACAATAAAAATACATAAAACAACAACACGCATAAAACCTACATCTGCGCCAGCGCAAACCCAATCAACCATTTAGAAATAGTGCTTGGATTAAGCTTACATGCAATACAAAAAGCAAGCCCTATCCAAGCACGCTTGAAAAACATTTGCCCGGGTAATAAATTTCCAAGTTGCTTTGTATAACTATTACGTAAAACACAAAAAGCAAGTGATGTACAATAATACTTGGAAAGGCTTGCATTAAGTAAGTGTTTTGCAATCATACTTAGATAACGCTGACAACGGTAATAGTTTCACAACTGTTCAAAGTTGTGATGCTCTCATATATACATACATAAATGTATTTTATTTTCATTTTGTTCGCTCAGCAGCCATAAGGCTTACGGCAAGCTGTTAGAGTGTCCGACTCATATGCGGTGGTTCGCGCGTTCGATCCCTGGGGTAGCAAACACAAAAATTTTTGAAGGCATGCAATTTATCATATAAATATATGCTTCAATTTTAACAAACAAAAATAAAAATAAAAATCTTCCGGTTGGGAATTGAACCCTGGATGTCCAAATCACAACAAATCAAATAACCAGTGGCTTACCAACTGAGCCACAGAATAAAAATTTTTCGCGAGTGCTAATTGATTTTTTGAATGTAGCACACTTGGAAAAAGCTTATTGAAACACTTATATCCAATTGTAAAAACAACACTTGGATTAAGCTTGAAGTAAGGAATATTATTCCAAGGGTTCACTTTCGTTTATCCTACAATTACATGTAAGCGTTCTACAATAATAAATGAAAGCGTTATCCAAGCTTGAGGCTTACGCTTGTAAGCTTGTTTAAAACTTATTCCAAGCTTGTTTGGCCGATTGGGAAAGTTCATAAATATTGAACACACAAAACAACAACACGGATCCTTCAATGTGCGCAAATACAACAATAAAGTAATAAGAAGTAAGGGTGAAGCTGAAAACTTAATTCGGCGAATTACAACAATCATTGCAATATTGAAGTTGTTGTAAAGAGTGCAAAGAGTAGAGCATGTTAAAAACAACAACACAAATTCTGGCAGCGCCCAAGCAAAAAAAAAAAATACATACAAACAACAACACGAATGCTGACCGTGCCCAAGCGCACAAGTTAAATTGTTGAACACACAAAAACAACAACATGCAAATGCAAGAAGCGTCATTTGATGGGTCTTAAAAAACAACAAAGCAATAAGAAGCAATGATTTTTCTTGAAACTCAATTTGTCAAATTACAACAATCATGAAAACATCGAAGTTGTTGTAAAGAGTGGAAAGAGTGGAAAGAGTTAGGCGCTGGGCATCCCTGTTTTATATGATCGAAAAAAAAAATTTTTTTAAGGTATATTTTTTCGACCAAATAAAACACTTATGTATTGAGTTTTTTTTTTTACTCACAATAAGTGTTATTTTTTGAGTAAAAAATTAAAACTCAAAAAATAAGTTTTATTTCAGAGCGAAAAATAAAACTCAAAAATAAGTGTTATTATCTGAGTAGAAATAAAACAATAAAAAATAAGTTTTATTTCAGTGTGAAAAAATATAACTCAAAAAACATGTTATTTTCTGAGTACAAGAATAAAACTTATAACATAAGTTTTATTTTAGAGCGAAAAAATAAAACGCAAAAATAAGTATTATTTTCTGAGTAAAAAAATAAAACTCGAAAAATAAAACCTGGTTAAAAGACATTTTGAAATGCACTACGGATGAGTAAGGGAGGGGGAGGGCTTAAAATAAAAGTTCAAAATCAGTCACGTAGTTTTTGAACGACCCCTTATCTATCTTTCTATTTCTGAACCAAGGCAGACATGACAGAATAGGTTTGAGACCTGATAAATCCTTGGTTAAAATTTAAGAAAATTCTAAGTATCATATGAGAAAATAAAAAAATATCTACTTAAGTCAAGCGTGCTCGCATAACATTTAATCATGGCATACAAGCTTTTGCTACTTTTCGATTATAACAAAGAATTGGAAAAATTCCGAGAACAATTTTTTTTTCTGAAAATTAAAGATTCTGCCTATATTTAATCAAGTATCAATGAATAGCAAAGCGAAGCATTTTTGAAATCTCTTTTAAAATATATTTTTTTTAGAGTCAGCGATTAAAAAAATGTATCGATGTAATGTAATGTAATGTTCCGATCGAGAGAAAGTAGCATGTCTCAGATTTTTGCATCTTTACATTTAGACATTTTTAATGTACATTTACAAAATTTGTTGGTTTCTTTGAATATTTTTTTTGATATATTTGCAGTTATATGCGTTCGAAAGAAGCATTAAAAAGAAAAAAAAATATGTAATTACCATATATATAAAGATCAGAATATATATATTCCTAGCTGGTACCTTGCGCGTTACTGCCGTTTTTGTCCAATGTTTATTACAGTTTGTCAGCAGAAGGCCATCAACTAATAGTAACTCCACTCTGAGTTTCAATATTCTATGACCATTATTCCAAAGCTATTAAATAAAAAAATGTCTTTTACGGGCGGAACCGCACCCCTTGTTCAATACCCGTTTTAATTTGAGAGTAAGTCCGAGTAGTAGGATATCACCAAATCGATACTCCAAACCTAGTTTCTTTAATATGTGACTATTTTTTCAAAGCGATTCTATTTAAAAAAAAAGTATCTTATATGGGCGGATCCACACATATTCAAAAATGGCCGTTCTAGCAGCAGGACACCACCAAATAGTAACTTCATTCTGAGCTTAGATCTTCTGTGCCTTTTACTTCTTTAGCTATTCTGTACCTATCGAAAATTTCAGTTGTATGGGTTGGGTCACGCCCCGTTTTCCACTTTTCCAGACCTGGCCAACCATTTTCTTTTTACTAGAGATGGGCGCGTGAGTGATTTTTACTCACGATCACGCTTGCTCACTATATGATTTCTGCTTATCACGCACGCTCACGATCAGAACAATTTTTTGTTGGATCACAATCATGCACAAACACGATGTGATTTTTTGTAATCACGCACGCTCAAGCTTAAAAATTAGTTTTTTGATCACGAACACGCACGATCACGATTACTTATTTTACTCACGAGTTCTCACGTATACGTTTTATAGAAAAAAGAATACACTTAAGTTTTTATTAAAAGTGTATTTAGTGTATTTAGAGTACCTCTGGTAAAACCAGCATACAGGAAGGAGCAGAAGCAACAGGGAGGTAGATACAACACTATAAAAAGAAAATGGATTTAATTTCTCAGCTTATTACTTGTATTTAAAATTACCAAAATTGCTTCAAGTTGTCACTGACGTTTCGCAAAATAAGTAAAGAGAGCGAAGTTAGTTGCTATCGCTTCTTTAGAAGTGGTCAGTGCTGCATTTTGTAAGCAATTGGTAGCAAAAGCGTAAGAAAACATCATTATGAAACTTGGCACAGGTTTGAAAAATGTTGGTACACAAGTCGTTAAATTTTCGCTATTGTATAAATTTTTATTTGTTCGCTATAATACAATTACGACATCATTCAACGTGACACGTCGTGTCACCTCCAAATTCGTGACACGCGCCCATCTCTACTTCATACTGAGATGATCTTAGTTTCATTGTTATACGACATTTAGTTCCAAATCTATGCGATATAAAAAAAAATTGAATTTTATGGGCGCTACCATGCCTCCCTTTTCCAAGATCCCTCAAATTTGACAGTCGAAGATCACGACTCTATAGTTAGTTCGTACCGAGTTTCATTGATGTGTGATATATAGACGAAAATAAAACCAAAATTTTGTGTTCTTGAAAAAGTGCCCCGCTCCTCCTGGTTAGGGGGGGGGGGGGGGTGAAAAATACTTTACGACCTTTTCTCATACCTACCAAATATACAAAGCAAATTTCATTAAAATCGGTCCAGCCGTTTCAGAGGAGTTCAAACACTTACACCAGGACACGAGATTTTTTATATTAGATTAGATTGTCTATTGAATTATTATGTCGTTTGCAATTATTATGAGTGGCACTTAAAGTGACTTAACAGCGCATAAGTGTGACACCGCACAAAGTTTGAGTGCCAGAGGTCTTCAAGAAAATTAAACAAAGACATAAAACTAACCTTTAAATGCCATAACGCTGCATTTAATTATCTCTAATTAAGAAATTCAGATAATTAAGCCAGTGGCGTACCGAGAGTCTAGGCCGCCCGGTGCGGATTCCAAATTTGCCGCCCCTCTCATATGCAATACAAAAAAAAAAAACATCTTTTATATTAATTTACGATTTTGTATGCATAGTTTTCACTTAAGAATGTGATCTTTCATTGTTCTCAATTATATAAAAAAACTAGTAAGGTATATCTTCGACTTGGCCGAAGTTAAAATACCCCCACGGCCGATTCTTAAGGGTGGAAGAATCTTTAATTGGAGAGCTTTTTGTATGAGATTTTGAGAGATTTTATTATTTTTATGTGTCTTAATACATGCATATCAAAATTGCTTTCCTGCAGCTTAAATATAAGCCTTTTTATACTGTTTTAAATTTTGGGGTTGTATGGGAGGTGGGCGTGTTAGATTGTGTATGACGCCCATTTTTCTAACATACCTCAGTTTTGACATATAATACACAAATACCGAGTTTCTGTCTTGTAACTTTAATATTAGCCTCTTTATAGATTTTTTAATTTTGGGGTTGTATGGGAGGTGGGCGTGGTAATGGGTGGATGACGCCCATTTTTATAACACACCTCAGTTTTGATATTTAATACACAAATACCGAGTTTCCATCTTGTAACTTTAATATTAGCTTCTTTATAGATTTTTAAATTTTGGGGTTGTATTGGAGGTGGGCGTGTTAATGAGTGGATGACGCCCATTTTTCTTACACACCTTAGTTTTGACATTGAATACACAAATACCGAGTTTCCGTCTTGTAACTTTAATATTAGCCTCTTTATAGATTTTTCAATTTTGGGGTTGTATGGGAGGTGGGCGTGTTAGTGGGTGGATGACGCCCATTTTTCTAATACATTTCAGTTTTAACATAAAACACACATATACCAAATTTCAGTATTGTAGCTTTAATATTAGCTTCTTTGTAGAGTTTTCAATTTTGGGGTTGTATGGGAGGTAGGCGTGGTTTTCATCCGATTTAGCCCATTCTCGAACTTGATCTTAGTTTTTTTAAAAAAAGCTTAAATATCGAATTTCATTACGATAGCTTCAAAATTACGGCTGTAATCGTGTCGACAGACAGACGGACAGACGGACAGACGGACAGACGGACAGACGGACAGACGGACAGACGGACAGACGGACAGACAGACGGACATGGCTAAATCAACTCAGGTGGTGATGCTGAGCAAGAATATATATACTTTTCCATACTTACCACGCCTCCTTTTGGGTGTTACACACGTCGTGACAAAATTAATATACCCCTTACGCAGTACGCGTGTGGGTATAAAAATTCTATTATACATATCATCAACCTATTTCTAATACGACGCAAGTTTGGAAAAAATGGAGCAACACGCGCGCATGAGTCTATTTTTGCTCTCATTTCTCCCATGGTATAACAAAACCAAGTAACTGCTAGTTAACTGCTAATTACTTGGTTTTGTTGTTCTATCAAGTTTTAAAACCTAGAGCAAAAGGTCTACGAGCAACTTCAATCCATTTTTGCCTATCTCATTTCTAAACACTCATATTAAAACAGAAATAAAACAAGTAACTTGAAATGATTTGATTAGAATAAAATGGGTTACAACAAAACCAAGTAACTTCAGTACTTTTCAGCACTTTACTTAAACGAAGTAAAATTTTATGCGAAAAAATTCACTTAAAAATACCGCAATCGAAAAATTATTTCCAAAATTTATTGAAAATTTGTTCTTAGTCACATCTTCTTCTTCAAACGTATCGAATATAATAAAAAACAGGGTACAATGTCGTCACTTGAAAAAAATTTCCATTTAATTGAAAGTTTATAAGTAATTGTCTATCAAAACCAAGTATCTTGATAAGTTCCTTGAATTTTTTTTTGGAAATTATTACAAAAATATTAGTATACTCTCCAGTGAATTTTGCGATAATAACGGAGAAAGTAAAATTGATTTTAGTCCTGCATCGTCGTACTATGATCCTGATTTTGATCCACAAAATGAAAAAAAGTGACGAAGAGGAGCTCATGGACAATCATTTCATGGATTCTCGATCTGAAGATTCTCAAACAATCTTTTGCAATCGTACTACAAAGGATTCTCAAACATTCGTTTTCAATCGTGCTACAAAGAAAAGATTATTGCATCCAGCATACAGCAATTGCCGAAAAAAATGTAATGCAAAATTTTCAGAAGAATTCGAAAAGGATTATTGTAATTTTTTATAAAACTTCCTTCGAAACCGATGCAAAGCTTTATGAATGCACATTAGTTCATCAAAAAGATCTTCTGAAATATTCAAATACAAATAAAGGAAATCGTGAAAAACACATCTAAAAAGAAGGATATTAAAGATAAATTAATTCCTTTAATACATGATAACACAAAAATTAATTTTTGGGAAGATTTTAAGGAATGTGCAGATTCTAAGGATCTTTCTATTGTTTTTACAAGCCACCACCACCAACATTCATGAATTTATTTATATGTTCTATTAATTTTGTTAAAAAAAGTAAAAAAAGATTTTTTTATTGAGTTTAATGAATAGATTTATATATAATTTACTTAATAAGATACTTGTGAATTCTTTTTTCCATTTACCCTAAACAAGTTGCAAATTAAAATTGTAAAAAATTTTCAACTTATTTTCTAAACAATTGTGTTTTAATTGATATTATACAACAAAACCAAGCAACTTTAAAGTTACTTGATTTTGAAAAAACAGGAAAGAATAGTGTTCTAAAATACATAAAAATGTTTTATTTGCTTTCAAGTACATTCATAGTTGCTTGGTTTTGTGAAAACACAAAAATCTTGTTTATATGAAATGTAAAAAAATTTTACAAACATTTTCTCAGTATCTTAAGTTCGACTTGATTCTTAAAAAACTGCAATGCAAAATAATTTGGCTAGCACAAGTTTCAAAAATTTCGACTCTTAACTCTTCAATAATTTGAAATAATTGTTAAAAATCTTATATACGGAAAGATTATATCCTATAAGGCAAAACAAAACAATTTCTCACAATTCTCAAAAAACAAGTTACTTGGTTTTGTTATATCAGAGGAGATTTCTATATTTACTAAAATATAAATCTGATATATTGACACCTGAACAAGTATTTTTTAAGGAGTAACCTGGCATAATACAATTTTGTCATTGCATGCACCCTACACTTATACCCTACAGTTGAAAATAAAATTTATTTATAATATATAAAGTGGTGAACAAAACATATAAAATTAAAAGCGCCATGAATTTTTTAATGATTATTTTAAAAAATTCCATTTGCAGTATATGTGGTTAAAACAATAAAAAAAATTTTTTTGCGAAATTTTTTTCCGAAAAATATATTTGTAATTTTTAGAATTATTTCTTATTTTTATTGAACTTATACACATTTTAAAACATTCAAATAAACAAAATCTTTTGAAGAATCAGTTTCTTTGTGCGCAATAGAAACAATATTCTGAAGTATCTTTCTCTCAACGAGAAACTCTTCCTTGTCAATTTCTTCGTGACAGAATTCATTCAGTTTACATTCTGTCATTACATCTTCAAAATTAATAATTGAATTAGAAAATGACCCAAATCAGTATAGACCACGCCTAACTCCTTTCCAAACTGATTTTATTAAAACAGTGAAATCCCTTCAAAAATCACAAAAAATTATAATAGATACGATTTAAATTATACGCATAAGTCTTATTTCTGAATATGCACTCTGAACTTACAATTCGCCATAATCAAACGAAAAGTCCGCCTTCCTCCCACACTCAATTTTACCAAATATACCTTAGTTGAAAAACGTTATTCTGTAAAACCATTTTTCTACAGGGCATTTCCACTGATAAGTTAAAGCACTTAAAAACTCAAAAAACTTTGAGTTACTCGAAAACATCAGTTATTCAATACGAGTTTCAAGTCGCAGCCGAGTTACTCGAAAATTCAACTATTCGCACCTGCCTAAATATTATGTTCTTTTTTTATTTCTTTGGCAACTACTTTCGATACTCGAAAAACGATTTTATATTTTGGTTGTGCTCAATACGAAGGTCATAAATATAGTTACATTTACAGTGGTGGCCAAATTTATTCATTAAGCTTAGTTCTTTCTTTTGTTTGTACACCTTAAAATGATATTGTACACATATTTATTTTGTAAAAGGCTTTATTTAGCTTCAGTGCCGCCCCTAAAATAGTGCCGCCCGGGGCGGACCGCCCCCCCCACGGTACGCGGCTGAATTAAGCTATATAACACAATTATGCAGTTATACTAAAAGTTACTAAAGAGAATATTAGCAATTTGTTAAAATATCTAATATCCATTAATTAGACATAAGATTTTTCATTAAATTAAGTTATAGCCAGAAATGGCGAAATTATTTTCGTGTTTGTGCTTGAGATAAAAAATAATCAGCTACGCCTAATAACGCACTTGACATTAAGGGAATCTGTGCCCATAACCAACGCACACACTTACACACACACAGATAAACATTAATACGCACATAGACAAAAACTAGTAAGCGGAGTAAAGCAGCGCATTAGTAAAGTCATCGAGGGAGTTGCTTTCTTTGTGCTTCTTTATATATTTAAGTCTGTTTGTGCATGCTTGTCAAACAATATCTACTCGAAATCTTAGACATTAAGCTAATTAAGAGCTTTTCCAACTTTGAGCCATCAGTCGAAGAGACGAAATAATGACTGCTGACTGGCAGTGTCTATCGCTATTGTCGCACTCAGACTTGTCAAAAATAAAAGCAAAAAAAAAAACAGAATACAAAAAAAAAAAAATCTGTCCAAGAAAACTTTATTGTGGCTGCTTATCAACATCTGCCATATTTTTGCTTTGCTAATAAATCTTTGTTGTGTATGTTTTGCTTTAAATTTATTGTTAAGCTTTTGCAGCACAAAACAACAACAATGACAGTTACTTATAAAGCGCAGAGCTTATAAAAATTTCATATATATACCCAAAGGATATCGCAAAAAAATGCTTAAGAAAAACTCATTTCATAACTTAAAAATTGCAGATCTGTGGCTTATCTTGTGTGCTCATAAGTCACAAAATGTGCGAAAATCCCAGAAAGCACTCTTCAAAATAAATCTTAGACAGACGATAATAAATACTGAAGGGGTTTTGAAATATTATTATTCAAGAGTGATATACAAGCGTGTCATTACAAGTAGAATAAATAAAAAAAAATATTAAAAATATTTCGATAAACAAGTCTATTTGGTATGTGTAGAAATATTTTTGAAGTTACTTTTACTCCGATTTTAAGAAGTTTTTCAAAGCATTAAATGAAATACTTTAATGTAATTTATTATAAGAAATGTTAAGATAACACAGATCTGTAAGTAAAAAACTAACCTATGCAGTTTTTTAAACATTTTCTTTTAGATTTTGATGTCCTAAAACCGAAAAAAATATATTAAAACATTCCATCTCATCAATTTTTTTTTCAACTTTTTGCTCAGATTAGATTTCAGAGACTTCCCAGCTAGCATTTTATCGAATTTTTGAACATATAAGAGTCGTTTTCGATATTCCTGCACGATGGTCACAGTTGAATATGCGCTCTATTTCTAATCAAAAAAGACTCTTTGTTCGGAAGAAAATGGTACCCTACACGCGACTCTTCTTGAAGAGTCTTTTTATAGTCGGTTTTATCTTGAATATAAAAAAAATGATTTAAATACGACTCATTTTTGAGTCATTTAAGAGTCGTTTGTTGATCTTATAAATACCAAAAAAGACTAAAAAACGACTTAAAAATTACTCTTTAAGAAGAGTTGCGTGTAGGGTAGCAATTCCTCCCGAACAAAGAGTCATTTTTGATCAGAAAATTATCGCACAATGAAGGAAAATCGGAAACGACTCTTATAATTTAAAAAATTTTAAAAAATGTAGGCTGGGACGAGAAGTGTTTAATATTGTAAGATCGTGTGTGTATTTTGAAGTTTATAAAACGGAAAACTACTTGAATTTAATTAAAAATTTCACAAACAGCGAGGTGGACTTCACTTCGAGATTGCTCTGCCGAAACTGAGCGAATGACGTGAAAAATATGATTGTTTGAATTGTTCAATTTCCCGTTAGTATCCACAAAAAAATAGTTTATTTTATATTGCCTTGCTTATCAAAATATGCTTCTTCATACGCTTTGTTCAATATCCTATAAGTTGCCTTGAAAAAATGCAGTCAGTTTTTGATCGTTGAGCGGAGCAGAATATGCTTCCTCACAGGACATGTATTTTGTTTTTGTTGATCGTCAAGTGGAGTCAAAAAAGACTCGTTTAGGTGATTGTCAGCAAAACAGTCTTCCAAATGCTAGAATTGCTAAGTTCAAGACCAAAAAACAAAAACCTTTTAACATGCCGTACCTCATTTTCCTGGTACAGACATCGATATAGAGAATTTACTCAGTATTTCACTAACGAGGGAAATCTGATTTGTTGTAATGATGTTTGTGGGCTCATTAAGTGCTTTGAAATACAATATGATCCATCAGAATGGTGCCTATGCATTGATTCATTCAAAACTAGCCTCAAAGCAGTCTTGCTGAATAACGGAAATGTAGTTGAATCGCTATCAATGAGACACTCATTTCATATGGAAGAAAACTACAATGAAGAATATCAATGGTTGGTTTGTGCAGCTTTTAAAATACTCACAATGTTGTTGGGTCAACAGTCAGGTTATACAAAAGTCCTTTGTTTTCTTTGTTTGTGGGATAGTAGAACCAGAGACTTACATTAGACAACAACTGACTGGCCACCACAACAGGGTTTAACTCCTGGCGAGCAAAACGATATCAATAGCACTTGAACCCGCCAGAAAAGGTTTTAATGCCACTTCTTCATCTTAAATTGGGGCTAAGGAAGCAGTTTGTAAAATCATGGCAAAAGATAGGGATTGTTATAAATATATATGTTCCAAGTTTCCAAAATTTTCTGAAGCAAAATTAAAAGTAGGAGTTTTCACTGGCCCCGACACATGAAAACTTTTGTCTGATCCCCTCTTTTCTGAATCAATGGGAGGAATCGAAAAAGAAGCATGGGTTTCTTTCAAAAATGTAGTGCAGAAGTTTTTGGGCAATACTAAGGAGCCTGAATATAAAACTTTTGTACAGCGCACGCTGACAGCGTATTAAGCGCAAGAGAACAACATTGACTATTTTCCTGAAAACTTGGGTGCCTACAGTGAAGAGCAAGGTACATGATTTCATCAGTATGTACGTGATATCGAGAGACGTTACCAAAGAAGATGGGATGCCAGTATGTTAACGGACTACTGTTGAATGCTTAAGCGAGAAACTAAAGAAGGAAACCAAAAACGAGTTCGGAGAAGCATTAAAGAAAAGAATAAAAGGTTTTTTATTGATGGTTGATAGGTTTTGTTAAATATTTTGCTGTGTGTTTGTTGTAATAAATAGTTGATTTATTCATTATTGTATTTTTGTTTTCCAAAAAAACTATACGTGATGGAGAGTAATGGAGTTATTTTTGAAATCAGCGTACCTTAAAACATATAATTCAGCAAAAATATCTCATGCAGCTGAAAAGAATCTTTTTTTTGCAGATTTGTGTAATTTGTCTGAAATAAACATACTATTCGAAATTTGTTTTTCTTTAACAAATAAAAAATTAGATGGAGTCACACACCATTAATTATACAACTTTAGTATAGAAATAAAAATGGAATACAATCCTCAAAGATGACTCAAATGAATTTCGTTCCTTAGTCACATTTTATAACTTTATCACACTTTTACGCTCGAAAGGAATTAGAATTATTGCATCTAAAATGGCTTGAATTATGTCATAGCTTAACACTTTCATCACACCAAAAACAACATTTCAACAAATTGTACCCACAGGTGTGGCAGTAAAATTCTGTTAAAAGCCATGATGACTGTGTGTAGCATAAAACCAGAAAGCTTCTTAAACACATGGTCAATAATACTTTATATGCAGATTTTGCCTTGTTGGACAAACATACCAACAAGCTCTAATTGCACACACATTTACATAAACACACGTGCCCACACATAAACATAGAAAGACATGTTTGCATCCGGAACACTATTGCTTGACTTTTATGAAGCTACAGTTTGTATAGAACGCTGTAGCTGAATGTGTGAAAAACATGCCTAATGAGTTCAAAGATAATCGTTTCAACGTTAGTGAAGAGCGCTGGCAGTTCGATTCGAGTAACGATATTGATTCTTAAGCAAATCTTGCTCAATCCAAGATAAGTCTTAAATAGCTTATATTTCCTTCAGGAACTTTAGAGAACTGTCATATATATTTCATCTTTCATTTTTCACTTTTTTAATCCTTTTACAAAATTAACTTTTAATAAACTTTAGACATTTTTTTGAACAAATTTTTGATCTTGATAAAAGCTTTCTTTCAACTTAAACGTGTAACTTTTGTGTCTTTAAAGTAACCGTTCTACACCTCTTCATGATTTTATTTTCACATCTCTAGTTTTTCACTGAATGGGCTAGCCACAGTTTGATTGCATGTTTTACTTTCTAAATATGTTTGCTGCACACGTTGTCTGACATGGTTGACAAGGTATTTTTATTGGCTCTTGTGAGATGTGTGCAAAATAGAGTTGCCAGAAGTGAGTTTTAAAACAATTTGTTAAAATGCAATAAAAAAATGTTCTTATTAATTTGATTGTATGCATTGTTAAACTTAACAAACTAAAAATATATAGAGAAAATTCTAAACAGGAAAAATTTGTTAATTAAACGAAAATAATCAAACTTCGCTTGTATTAATTTTTTTGTTCTGAAATTTATATAGTTTGTATAATAGTACCGTTTGTTTCAATAATTTTCTATAATTATTGAAAATAAATTATTAAATATTTTTCAGTGCTAATGATATTTCTGTGTCGACAAGGAATAACAGCTAAACTCATTTTCAATATTTCAGGAGAGCATTTTTAAAATTAAAATTGCTACCTAATATAAGGGCACCCTGACTTTTGCTGTTTAGATTTGATGGCCCCAAAGATTTAGTTTTCAAGTTACACCCATAAAAATGTGTGTACTTGTGTTTTTAGTTGCGAAAAATTGCAATGAAAGTAAGTGTCTCAGTTTGTCCTAACTCGACTTTAGCGGTTATTCCTTTTCGACACAGATTTATTAAATTCTGCATTTGTTTTTTTATTCAGGTCAAGAATTTCAAGAAAAGAATCGTACTCTTTTTGAAATCAACATTATCAGATTGTTAGGCAGAAGTTCTTAGCACTCAGGTATCAATATCATACCTACTTGGTTTAGCAAAATGAACGCAACATTTTTGTTAGGAAAGTCAATATATTCATGTATTTTCCTGACATATATATCCCAGAGATCTAGCTGGATCCATTTTTTATTTCCCTCTTCATCTATATTGAATATTTCATTGAAATTGTTTGAGCCGTTTTTGAGAACTCATTTCTAAAAAAATATGTAAATGTTGCTCGTATATATTTGAGTTTATTATTAACAGTCAAGTTTTGTTTTTCGGTGAGAGGGGGTTAAAACATGACATCGAATCGTAGCAATTGTCGTCAGAAATTTTTGAATGTCACAAAGCTCAAATCAAATAAAAACAGCGCTCTTGGGTCAGTCCGCCGAGATTCAGGTCAGTAGAAAACTTTCATATAATAAACTTTCGATAGAAGGAGCTTAAAGTACTAAAATATATATGGCTCAATAACGCCTGAACGACTGGACCGAATGTAAAGAAATTTGGTATGAAAAACGAACCCAAACGATGATGAACCGAATACTGACGAACAAAACCGAAGTTGAACGAAATCATTTTGAAGGGATACGAAGCCAAATGAAGATAAACCGAAAGATTTAATAGTTTCTTAACAAAGTTTACGAAGAAACGGGCTTTTGTACTAATTGAGACCTATCCAACGATATACTTCTTTTCACGATCGGGCTAAAACTGGTGAAGTTATACAATTATACAAAAAAGACCATTTGGGGCAGATTTTGGGTTCACAAAAAAAAAATTTGCTATTTTTCTGAAATCCTCTCAACATTAGCTTTCATATTAGGGGCCGGAAATGCAAACTTTTTTTCCCCATATGGGTTGACCCACCTTAATACTCATACCTCATGTAATAAAATGCATGAATTTAAAAATGCTATATCTTTTTAATGAACCATAAAAACCACTTTCATTCTTATATCATCAAAATCCTCTTAATACGTAGTTTATTTAAAATAAATTTCAAATTTTTTCACCCGTGCCCATTGGAGATACTTGACCCCAAAGTTGGGGCAAATTTGAGATTTCTTATTTTTCAAAGCTATGTAACTCAAAAAGTTTATGATCTAGTCACTTTAAAAAATTTATATTTTAAGTTCTTACTAAGACGTATCTAATACCAAAAAAATAGGTCTGTCACTAGCTTCTTTCTATTAAAATTTTTTTTTCAAAGTTACCAAAAATTACGATTTTTTTTGGTAACTTTAACGTTTTTTTCAAAATTAAGTAACATTCCAATTAATTTTTCTGATATGCAAGATAATAGCCTAAGGTATGATTAATGTTTAGTTTTTTCATTTATTACTGTATGTTTAATAAGAGCTGAGATATGATCATTACCGCAAACTCTATAAGATACGAAAATCGCTCGTGGTTGCATGACAAACATGGACTGGAACCGCTTTCGCATTACTTCAAGGAGGAGTCCGCGTTTTTAAGCGTATGTTACGCATTCATTACTTGTCCCGCGTCTGGGCTTCGCCTTTTTTGTTTTATCCTGGTAGCTCAGTAGCTTCCTAGTCACATTTCTTGTTTTTGTAGGTCTGAACGAATCATGCTATATATTTCCAGTTTTCATCGCTGCTGTCCATAATGTCGAGTTTTGGGTCTTTTTACTTTTTCCATTTTGTGGAGGTACACTCAGAAAAATCGCCACATAAATACCTAATAAAGTAGAATAAAGTTAAGAAGATTTTTCTATGGTTTTTACCCAAGAAGATATTCTTCTTGAAGAAGAAGTTATTTGCTATGTCTTCTCAAATTAATTTAAGAAGAAATCTCATACAGCTGCTAGGTTTTCTTCTTGATTTTATTCAAGAAGAAATCTCATAAAGCTACAAGATTTTATTCTTGTTTTTTTTTTTCAAAAAGGAATCTAATAAAGCTACTAAGTTTTCTTCTTCATTTTTTCAGAAGTAATCTCAAGAAACATGATTTCTACATGATTTAACGAATAAACGATACTCGAAGTTTTGGCGTCGTCTAAGACTTGAAAAAATGTCTTGAAAATAAATATTTTAGAAGAGACTAAGAAGATATCTTATTAAATAAATTTAAGAAAATTTTTGCTGAAAAACAACAAGATTTCATCTTAAAAAAATCCTCTTTCGTCTTTCATGCCAGAATTCATTTTACATCATCAATTCATCTTTTATGCCATGTTTTTGAAATGTCTTGAAAATATAGGTTTTAGAAGAAATTTAGAAGATTCTATTTTTACAAGAAGATTTATTTTTAAAAAATACCTCTCTAAATGCGGTTTAAGAAAAAATCTTAAAGATTTTATGTGGCACTATTTTTCTCTGTGTACTTTCGAAAGTTCCCGATAGGTCTGTAAGAAACTGCAAAACGAAGAAGCTCACCACACCGAATGGTCGGTTTACCATCTGTCAAGGTGGGTAATGTTGTTTGGGTGGCTTTAGTCGCCGCAAGTTGTATTTGTTCCTGGTAAGACAGCTAAAATCAAATCTTGTAGTTTATCATCTTTTGGGCAGTGACCGTGCTTACGCGGACTTGTATATCAACTTCTAGTGGAATATGTTTTCTAAAGAAAAGAAGGAGTCAAGTTTTTTCGGTGGCATGTTAAAGGTCATGAGAGTTAAGCCACGTTTGTGTTCTACGCATGACCTGGTTAAGCTTCCTTTGTGCTTGTGTGGTGTCCCGTGCGGTGATAATGGCAACGATATCATCTCCCTATCCTGCGTTATTCAAGTTTAAAAGTTAAAAAAATACATTTTTAAATAGGTATAAGCAATAGGTTTTTGGTGGCGGTGGCCGTGACTGCTAAGTGTGTTTCTTGTGAATGCCGAGTTCAATCCTTAAATCGAACAAATTTTTTTTTCAATAGAAATTAATTTTTTTGTTTAACCGTCACCTCTCTGCAGATTATGGTAAACCTCAGGGTGTAAACAATGCCAAGTATAGCTTATTGAGAACATGAACATTAGCCATTCGGAGTCGGCATAAAACATGTAGGTCTAGTACGAAAAAAGTACACGTCTTTTGAGGCTATTCGCTACTTGATCCAGTTTTTGGCATCTTCATAAGAACGGAAGTCATTTTCATAAGTGCTCAAATAGGATATGGGTCATTGATTGAAACAAGTATAATTAGGATGGGTCAATATTTGGTGAATACGGCACGTGTGCTGATATCCCATTTTCAAGTTTGTTTTGACTGGTATTGCAACATGCGGTCGAACATGATCATGCTGAAAAATCACTTTGTCATGTCCATGTTGAAAGTGCGGCCATTTTTCCATCAATGCTCGGTTCAAACGCATTAATTAAGTCGGCAACGAACTGCTGTGAGTGTTTCGTTAGGTTAGAGCAGCTGAGAAAAATAACACCTTACTGTTCCCAGCAAATACAGATCATTAGCTTGGAACCTTGGTTATTCCGTCGATGTTGATGCATGACCGGGGTTAACATATGACTTTTTGCTTTTCGGATTATTGTAATGGATTCACTTTTCATCGCCAGTGATAATACCATGCAAAAAACCTCCACAATTTTTCCATTTCCGTGCGAAAATACGTCTTTCGACGTCCCTATACTTCAAATTGTACGGCACCCAATTCCTTGCTTTTGGATTATTCCGAATGCTTTCAGACACCTGCAAATAATTACTTGATAAACTACCAACTTAAATTGATGAAATTTGCAAGTTTTTGTTGCATTCGACTGGGATCTTCATCGAGTAATGGCTCCAAAGCCTCATTTTCTAACTTTTTCGACTGGTCTGGACGTTCTTTGTTATCAATATTATCATCCCTTTTGAAATGCACAAACTACTCCTGGCATGTTCTAATCGACGGAACATATTCAGGGTATGCTTCGAAGAGTAAACGATGTGCATCAGATTAATTTTTCTTTAAATTAAGTTATCGACCTAAATGATTTCTTCCGAAAACTAAAGTACAAAGTGTGTTTTACATCTCGCTGGCATGCTACGCATTTATAAAAATTTAGAGGATTCCTTTTGCATATTTTTTATTTCTTCTGACTGTGCTTTATATATTATCTTTGAAAAATACGCTCACGAAAGATTAAAAATTCAATCTTATTTTGATAACTCATTTTGCGATTGTATTTAATCACAATAAATACTTAAGAGAGTTGTTAACTTGTAGTTGTAGTGCAGTGTCTTGCACAAACGATTACTAATGTATAGAGCGCAGTAGTTAACAATCATTGCATTTAGTTTCTCATAAGAGAACACGATGATTTATCATGTTCAAATACAATCGCAAAATGAGTCAGCATAAGAAAATTTAATTTTTAATTGTTCATGAGTGAGTGTTCCCGCATACTGGTTATGATGTATGCACCTCCCGTCAAAAAACATGTACAAAATTAAAAGAGGTCCAAGGCAGGTAACCCTTAGGACTGACGGATTTCAACCATTTCTTGATTTTACTTCAGGTAGCTTATCAAATACACAAAATTGCATTATAATAGAAGCACAGCTCTGATTTTCGTTTCAATTTTATATGGGATAACTGCACTGTGCGCTCATATTTAATTATTTTCATAGAATTTTATTTTCTTTTCAAATGTCAATAAATTGCGACTTACTCATTTGTGAAGCCTCTCCATAAGAGACGAAACTCTCGTGTTGTCAAGTTTATTATCAAAGTTCAATAGCAAAATCTATAATAATCATATGAGGAAAAAAACCACACGTTTGGCCACTCTAACTAAGATGATTAAACCTGTTGAAGTGATTTAGGCGTAAATAACTTGTCAGTGGGTTGAGTATTTATACCATTGGTACTTGCACTCTGTAAAGATTGGTACATACTAAGTAAAGAAAACAAAAAAAAACTAGAAAGAAAATAATGAAATTCTGAGAGTTCGAAGGCTAATTAACGTCAGTCATTCAGGAACACATTTCATGTAAGACATAAAGAGTATAAGAGTATAGAGTATAGAGTATAGCTGCTTTGTAGCTGATTAGCACAACACTTCAGTGAACAGTGATTTTGCTCTAATGCTTGCCTCAATGAAGTTTGCAATCAAGCTAGTTGTGGGCTGAATCTTTTCTAGAACCTATTTTTGTGCTCATCATACTAAGGGAGATTTTCTTTTTGTGTTTATATATGTGTTCGATTTTTTGTCTGAACTGTATAAAAATAGTCTTGATTAAAATTTTAATTAAATTATTAAAAAGTAGTAGGAGGCTTGCCTCTCTAAACAGCTGCTTATTTTAAACTTTATATGTCTGCCCTTTTTTCTTCTTATTCTTAAGCCTTTGAACTGAAAAACAAACAGCGTTAAATAACCCTCAGACAACTGTAGAAAGTAAGCAAAAGTTGAAAAAGTCAACAACTACATATCTATGAAAATTTAGTTTTCATTCTGAAACAAGTTTTTCTTTCAGCACAAAGATAAGAGTTGAGCGAAGGGAGGAGTATATAAAGTAGGTCGATTGAAAGGGGTAGATAAGATTTTGAACTTTTTTTTTGTCTTTGATTTCTGATTTCCTTTTGAGACCAATTCTAACTAGCGGCCCAAAAGTTTTTGATGGCAATTGTATTGTATGAAGTTTATGTCTGGGCAAAAATAGAAAAACTGCAAAGTTTTGCCACCCTCGCCAGCGTTATCATCATTTCCGTTTAAAAAGAAACACAAACTTATTTGTAAACATGCTATGGGAAAGTTTGATGAACATTTGCCGTTGTCAGTGTTACATTGATTACAAATCTTTGTGTTGTGCTACACAAAAATTATGTAAATTTTGGGTTTAACATAAAAATTTAGCTTGAAGAAATATTAGTAATGAATGAAGACAAATCATGTCTGAGCAAATATAGACGACTACATAGCACTGCTCTCGAATTCAGATATAATCTCAATTAAAGTATATGTTATCAAAACTATGCCAGAAGTTTTATATTTCTGAGAAGTAAGGAGTGAAATTTAAATATTTGATTAAAGAAGTAAGCAACAATTATGGCTGGCGGTGTTTGGTGTCATGTTGTTACAATCTTTGTATCTGAAAACTCTGTCTCATTTTAAGTTTACTAAAATTTGATATTATTTCACTGTTTAATTTGGTTTTGCAAACTTAGGCACGACACATTTAATTTGGATGAACAGCGGATTTCTCTGCAATTCAAAGCATTACTTTTTAGTTTTTGGTATTTGGATTAGCGTGTGAGTTCATTGGATAAGTAAATAATGAGTGGTTAAATAATAATTTTCCAAATAATTCCTATCAAAAATTCACACCAGTTCCAAGCAAGAAAGCACTGAGAGCAGAGAGTGGTTATGTTCATTTATTTATGGTCATTGAAAACGCCAGTTTAACGGGAAATTGTCGCCGCCGGAGTGTGAAAGGCAAATTTCTGTTAGTCGGGGTCAAATCAATTCTAGGTATGAAAACTATTTCATGCTCGCCAATGCCTGTTAATACCTGTACGATGATTAATTTAGTTTTCAGGTTTTCCACAACTAACCGTGTTCTATGACAGAGAACTCTTTGGTATTTAAATTTCGAAGAAGTATTATAGTACTTCCAATTTTGAAGTTTAACTTATGCAGTGGCATTCCTGAAGGACAACATTCATTCAAAAACTGGGCAGGGTAATTTTGTAATTTTTTTTATCGTTATCATCACTGTCTTCAATTTAATCCGTGCTCAGATCCGTGCTCAGAACTGTATTACCAACTAAAATATTTAGAATTTGCTCGTTGACTTCGTTCACATCGGAATTTTTTGGGCACAGGATAGCAATTTTGGAATAACGATTAATGATATGCGGAGTCAAAGTATCACCAAAAATCTCTTTAACCCTTTCAATGGATTTGTCCATTGTATTGGACACTTCGGAAAATATTTTTTTTTTATTTTCCAATGTCTTTTCTTAAATCAAATAGATTGGTACTATGAAATGAAGTTGTGCCAACATCACAAAAATAATTTTAGGGAATTATATAACGTTTAACTTAGTTAGATTTGCGTATTTATGCCCAACAACAGAAGCCTAACATTTTTTTATATCGCGTGTTAATAAAGTTTTTTTTTCTATAACACAATAAAAAACGCATTTGCATTGGTCTCCGGTTGTTTTAGTTGAGCTTTAATATTCTAATACAACGTTATTATGGTTTTGTCCATTATATTAGACAGCCTGCCAAAAGTAAAGCAGCTCATGTAAAAATCAGAGGCATGTTTTATTAATCTTTTCATAGCCTAAATGATGGGAATATTAACTCAAAAAAATTTTCCACGATTATCCTAGCCAAGCCATTGAAAGGGTTAATAAGCAAACCTTTACAAACAAAATGATCATTCGTACACTGAGAAAAAAAACATACTTTAAAATTAAACAAAAAATTTTGAAATAGAAATTTAACGCCATTGCGTTTCTACAAAACAAAAATTAAAACAAGTGTGTTTAATTTTCAGCTACCTATAAACTACTTTCTTTTTTTTATTTTCTCTCATTATTTCTTTGAAAAAACAAGCAAAAATTTGAATACAATGAAAATTTTTGAATTTTTTGAATTGGTTTGAAAAATATCGAACATACGATAAAATAAGAACTAATTAATTAAATATTAAAATATATCAAATGTTAAATTCATCGAATGGAGTTAACAATCGGAGGTCCCGAGGGTAGCTGTCTGTGCATCTGATGTTAAAAACTCGGTAAAGCTAAAAAAATGGCATCGAAAATATGCTTTAAAATATTTGTTTTAAATTTTAAAATTTTTGTTTTAAATTTGTTTTTCATAACAAAAACATTGTTTTAAAAACAAAAACTTTTGTTTTGAATTTGAATTTAAATTTAAATACAGTTGTGTTTAATTTTAATGAATTTGTTTCAAGCTCTATTTCAAAAACAAATTCGTTAGATATGAACACAATTTCATTTAATTTTAACACATTTTTCTCTCAGTGTAAGATCTCCGTTTCCTAACTTAAGAAGCCAATCGCTAAAATTTAGATCAGAAGACCCAACATTGTGATTGAATTCTAGCAATTTCAATTGACACCACACGTCACTGAATGTAATAATTGCTGTTCAGCTTATGCAGACCAAATTGGTTCCGATTCTGGTAATTAAGAAGCACTGTAAAAGCAAGACATGATGTTTGATGTACAGTAGTATAATTTTATAACAGGTTCTGGTCCAGGTTGAATAGGTTTTAAAAAGTATAGTACGTCCAAAGACTTCAAATGCATAATTTTATAACAGGTTCTGGTCCAGGCTGAATAGGTTTTAAAAAGTATAGTACGTACAAAGACTTCAAATGCATAATTTTAGAGCAGGTTCTGTTTTAGGCCGATCATGTTAAAAAGCTTAGCAATAACAACTATAACAGTTTGAGCGATATAGGACACGGAGCAGGACGTTTGTCTTTTATATATTAAGATATATTTTAAATATATTCTAATTTGTAATTTTATGTTTTTTTCATTTTTACTTTTTATTTTTATTGTTAAATGGTTATATTTTTTTATTTTTGTTTTTCATTATTTTTTCAGTTTTAGAAAAAATATTGAGATTAATGAAAAAATTCAAATAGTTCTCTATAAAGATGGAAGTGGTTATGTCTGAGACCTGGCATATGTTTTTTCTTTCTCTTGGCATTTGATTGAAATACAAGCTAAATAACTACCGACCATATTAAAAATATTTTTGGTAAGAGTTTCATGGAGATTGTTATCACATTGGAAAGAAAATTTAACCTTAATTGCTTTTTTTATTTTTTTGATAGTTTGATGGACATTTCCATCATAATGCAATGAAGGGTATTTGAGTCTTTAGAAATAATTAGAAACACTGGAAATCTGTTGAATTTGACTTAGATTTTAATATGGAAAGTCAAAATTTTGAATTCAAAATACCTTTTTTTTTACAAATTTAACGATTGATGAAAACAAAAAACTAATTTCTTGGAAAAATTTTTAATTTTAAAAAAAATTCAAATTCGATCAACTCAAAAGTTCTCTTTCAACCAAATTAAATATGGATAAAAAAGCGAGTCGTTTTACAATAATATTATTTCTCTCTTTGAAGGCTGGAAACTCCTTCCATCAGATATATCATTTCCTTTTTATATAACAATTACTTTCAAATGGTATAAGTTTCATTCCAAATGAGTTGTCTTTAAATTGTGAGAAAGTGAGTTAAAGTTTTGTGATATTGTATAAGTATATAAGATAAGTGATCAGCATCAGCATCTGTAACAATTTGTGTGCTATCCTAATGAAATTAGATTTTTAAGCTTTTTCTCAAGATCAAGTATGAAAATTAGCCGAATCGGAAGGAAAACACGACTACCTCCCTTCAAAGTGGCTTTTTAAAATCGTTAAAATTTCTTTAGGGGGCGACATGACATTGGCCGTTTTTATAAATTTATCTCTTTATAATATTCTTCAATTTTCTTTTATAATTTTGTATTTTAGTAAATATTCTTAAAATTCTAAGATTCTAATTTAATGGAAAAATTTTTACGGAATCAAAAGTTACAGCCGGATTAGTGAGAGCACATTTTTATTTTTCTGTGCATTTTTCTTTGTTCACAAACTTTGAACGCGTTTATCTCGAAACCATGTTTTTCGTACTTGTTGCGACACTAGCGGGTTCATTTTTTGACGAAGATGTTTTTTTTTTTTATTTTTTTAAACTTGATTCGCTAACGTATGACACGAGCTTTTTTAAATTTTTTTTTCGATTTTATATGAATTTTTAAAGTCAATATTTTTTTCGAAAAAACACACTTTCAAATTTGGAACATCGACAAAACTTGAAAAAAATTTAAAAAAAGCTTCTGTCATACGATAACTTATTTTGTTAAGATTTAAAAAAGTAATTTTTTTTCCAGATCGGACAATTTTTGCGACTCCCAGAGCTGCAACCACGAGGCCCCGTTTTTTTCTCTGCCGCCAGTTTGGAGCTCTATAAAACCATGTTGGAGTGAAAAATATATATTTTTTTTTAAATTTTTTTCTTGTAATTTGTTCAATTCTCTACAATAATAAAAAGAAAAAATGTTTGTTTATGACTGAGTTATAAAATGCCCCTCGAATGTAATGTCCCTCCTTAATTTCCACAAAGAATTAAATGGCTTGAAATATAAAATATAAGCGTTCAGTACTTTACACACAAGCACTCTAAGTTTGAAATCGAAGAAAAACCAAGCCTACCTTACATATAACGTGACGTTATTAAAACAGAAAATCTATTAAAAATCCATACAAAAATCAATCTAATGACTTGCAACGTATCACATAAATATGCTTTAATTTGTAAATTCTAAGCTGTCATCGTCCTCGTCCTTATCACATAAATATGCTTTAATTTCTAATTTCTAAGCTGATTCCTCGTTAAAAATACGTTTTAATTCGAAAAATCAAATGAGAACTCTAAAATTAATGTATTGACTTGATATTTCGTACACAAGTCTTAATATTTAAAACGTACTCTGAGCTTGGTACTTGAAAAATTGCATGAATATTACGCCTATGTCCCTTACAAAGTGATGTCATAAAAATAATAAAACCTAAATGACTTCGAATATATCTCGACACAGCTGTAAGGGTAGTTTAACTTTGGCCAAATCAAACACTCCTTATAAGTTTTTATTCTAAATTTTGGGAAGGATTTTTTGCTTCATATAATCTAAAAAAAAAAAAGAAATAGTGATGACCCAGAAGAGATATATCAGCAAATATTTTAAAAACAAGAAATTGATATATGTCTTCATTAAAATATATTTTCCGCGTCATCTTCTTTATTCAAGCTGAATGAAAATTTATTAAAATGAAATATTTGAAAATTCTATACTTTTAATTTATAAAAGTCTTTAAATTGGAAAATACTACCGACTTTGACCGGGTTAAGCTTGAAATGGTTGAACAGAAAATTTGATATAAAAGTGAATTTTGAATAATTAAGGTAATGAAGTATAACTATAAGGTCTTTTTATGATAAGTTTTTTAATCATGTGTCGTCTTGAGTTTCTTCAAAGGTTAGTTTAAGAAACTTAAACAACAACAAAAAAAACAAAAAACTCGCGTGTAGCAACGTACACGTGGCAGAAGTGAAACTTCTTAAACAGTAAGCAATAAGAGAGATTTTAGTGTGAAATAGAGAGAAAAAATATCTCTATCGAACTATCGAAAGTGTCAGATATAAACTGTCATCTTTTAATTTTAATTTTTTCCAACAAAAACTAAAAGTTATTTTGTGACTTATAGTTTTTTGGGCAAAAATAACAGTTACTTTTGAATTTTTTTATCGGTCAAAAATAACAGTTATTTTCTGCCGTTTATTTTTCGGTCAAAAATATCTGGTAATTAATATTTTTTCAAAAGTAATTTAACCGACTAAAAAACTTTTGATACCATTATTTTCATCTCATCGATGAGACATTTTACACATGGTGTCAACAGTTCAATCTGTCAAGCGGCCTTTAGAAAAACACAAATTTCTTGATATTTTTGACCGAAAAAATTAAAGTAACAAAATAACTGGTATTTTTGAGCGATAAAGGAAAAGTCAAAAGTAACCTTCATTTTCCCCAAAAAAACACAAGATAAAAAATAACAGTTAAATTTTAACTTTTAAAGAATCAGTCTAAAACTCAAAAGGCACTTAATATTCGTGCGGCTGAGGACATTTGTTACATAATGGTATATTTTAAAAAGTCGTTCAACAATTTTTTTCATTTGAAAATTGTAAAATAACAGTTATTTTCGGTCCTTTTATTTCATTTGGCGTTTTAGTTGCTTTCGAATGTCTTCTCAACATTGTCACTTTTTTAATGCTAGATTGCAGTTGCATAGTACTCGTTGAAGGAGCCTCCGAAAGCAGAGGAAAATCTTGTTGATTATTTCCTCCTGCTTCCTGATCATGATAATTGCTATGTTGAGTGAGGAACTCGTAAAACAGCGAACGTTGATTGTTGAGTGTATCAACTTGGTTGGCTATAAAATTTTGTTGAGATGATGGCTGAGTTCCAAAATATATTTTTACAAAGCATCAGTGTGTTTTTCTGGGGATTGGTTCTTTGCAGATTCACCAAAATACACTGATGCTTGGTAAAAATGCATTTTGGAACTCAACCGATGTTGCAATCACCTTACCTTCATCATTAGTTACAGACCCAGCTGCGGCTGCATTATATTCACGGACGCGTTCTGACTACGGATGTCGATCCCGGACCCTTTTTTGAATCTCGGAATTTCGGGATTTTAAAATTTGAATCTCGGGATCCCGGGATTAGTCCCGGGATTCAAGAAATAAACAGTTCATATAAAATTAAAGGTTTTCTTTTAAATAATTAGTATAAAAACAGTTCATATATTTTAGTAATATTATTATAATAGCAAAATGAAATCATTTCTAAAACTAATGCTTAAAACAAAAATATAACGAACATTTCATATTTTAGTTATGAAATATATTTATTGTTATATGTTAACAAAGAAGCGACGTCCACCATGCAGCAAAAACTTTAAATTATGACAATAAAAGCTTTTGACAACTTTGATGCACGGTTGCACTTTTTTTATATTTCAGTGCTTTTCATGTAAAAGTACTTTTTGAAAAAGAATGCACATGAGCACTGAATTATATAGTTACACAGTTCTTTTTTTTAATCCCGAAATATTTAAAGGTGATCCCGGGATCACTTTTCGGGACTAAATTAGGCCTTAATCCCGGGATCCCGGGACCATCCCGGCACCATCCCTAGTTCTGACGCTTTGACGCTTTGAGACGTTTTTTGGCTGGCCAAAACTATTCTCGGCAGTCTTAAATATTGGATTTATTGCAAAATTTTTTGCTTTTAATATTATATTGAATTAACTGTTTTGCATGTTGTCAATCATCTGTCCAGTTTTTGATAACAACCAACGAACCAAATTAAGCTTTAAGCTCATTATACGGCGAACAGGCAGTAAATTTTTTCCCACTAGATGTGCCTAAATATTTTCGTTTGAAGCTTAAAGAAATGAATTTTCCGTGCATACTTTCCGGATGAAAATTAATGTTACAGACAGAATGTTACGTGTTCAGTTTTAATTACATTTTGTTTGCCTGCTTATTTTGTGCCTACGTCGCGTAAAGGTATAGATTCCGACTCTTAAGCAACAATGATCAGGGTTCAATTCTCGCTAGTGTCTATTATTTTTTGAAAATTTTCATATGAATTGAAAACGTTAGCCTAGCGTCACGAATAAGAGACCTTGAAATTTCATTCGCCGCCAAAGAAGTTTCACTTCAAAAAAAAAAATAAAATATTTGGAATTTTAGAAAATAAACTAAATATTTAAGGTCAACATTCAGGTTAAAAAATTAAAGTTAAAATAGTTGAAATTGTTGCATATTGCATAATTTCCTTTAGCTGAGATGACAGACAGCCTCTCATTCTTAAAAAATAGCAAAGATTTATCTAAAAACTTTATTGACACATTTGCTTCTTCCTCAATATTATTGGAAACTGAATGAAAGAAGATCTTAAGAAAAATTGCTTTGACTTTATTTGAATAACTCTCCACGCCATGATATCATTATCAACCAAATTTATATAAATTGTTATAGCATTGAATGACATAAAAAAAAGAAAAACGCCAAATGTGGGACATGTTGTGAATTTTTATTTGTCAAAGCATCGTCATCATCATCATCATCATCATAAACAATTTCACTGCCAACAGTGCTGATGAAATTCGTTCCTTATTGCTGCTTAAACGTAACTGCTTTCCTGTCTATACAAAAGCAGAGCATATATCTAGCAGTATTCATAGCAGATTTCAACTCAAACGAGTTGAAGTTGCCATTGAATTTTTTTTTTTCTGTATTTTGCCAATTTTTCAAATATTCAAACAGTGCTAGCTACTGTTTTTTTAAATTGGATTTTTTTTTGAAGCAGCATTTTTAGATAACTTACTTAAATTGCAAATTTATTTATAGTCTACTTCAGCGTTAATTCCGAAGTACATTTAACATAAGTGTACAAACAGAAATGTTAGATTTGATTTTTATTTCTTGCCAATATTATTTTCTAAAAAAAGAATTCGTTTTTGCTAGAATGTGTTTAACTAAAGCAGTCAATATATGAAAGATACGTACGGGGAGGGCGATTCTTCTACAAATTTTTCTGGATTTTCTAAAATGTTAAGGTATGCATAAAAGTTTGCATTAAACTTTTGCACATTTTGAAGAACTTTCATGTGTAAAGTTCATCAAATGTCAAATTCATGTCCTGCTAACTAGTTTTGCCACAGTCGATGTGTATCAAGTATGAAAATTATAATTAAAAATACATTTCAAAGGACGGTTGACAACATTTGCTATGAAATTGTTTCTAATTTTGATTGCAGTTGAGACCAGCTAAAGGTTAAAATGTTTTTGTCATGACAGTTTTTTTATTTATTAGCTCTAGATTTTTTAAACAATGATTATTTTCATAGTTTTGGGAGTTTTATGAGCTACAAAGCGTTCAAAATACCTTTTAATACACGATGGGTAAGTTTAGAGTTCAACTCAGAGGTCTTGTTTTGTAGGTCAAAGTTTTGTACGTAGTAGGTTTAAAGTAGGTTTTTAGCTTGTAGAAAACTTATTTTATTCATAGCTGTTTTCTGTTTTTGACTTTGTTCTAATACCTTAAAAACCTCCCATATTTCTTCAAAGAAAACACTACTTTACGGCACTCCATCTTTCTGACATGTGCTAATTTGCAGTCATACTATTGCGTTGTCCTTGAAACCGCCTTTATTGCCATCTGTCACTTTAACTTTCCTCAATGCTAGTTATATATTGATTTACAAATATATAAACCATGTATCCATAAGTCTGGTTATGCATATCCTTGTCTATGTTCTATGCTTTATTCATGCTTCAATGTCAGTGCATTATTTTACATTTTCTTTGCGTCAAGTGGTATGATTTTCATGTTGCCTCTGATACTTTTGCCGCACATGTTCTCCATGACTTCCATTTCCTTCTTTATTACTTCTATTCTTTTTTTTTCATTTTATAAGCTCCGCCTGCACAGCACGTTTTAATCGAATTTACTGTTATTTTCTTTTGCAAAAACAACTATTTGAGTAACTCTAAAACTCTTCGTTGCTCATACAAATATGATTTTGAAGAAAATTCCTGAATTTAAAATTCAATAGTTAATCCTGTGCATCAGTACTTTGCAACTAGCGCTTATTTTGTTAAGTGTGAAATTAAATTTCAATTGTGCTGGTAAATTTATTAAATATTCAACAAATTTAAACTGATTTTTATCTCATTAAAGAAGCTGTGAATTTTTATTTGGTTTTTATGCTGCAGTTTGCAAAAACAAAACAGCTAAAAATGGAAACGAAACTATAATAAATGATTATTAAACAGCCATTAAATTTATGAGCTGTAAAATAACTCATTAAGTCCGCACAAAAACAAAATTCGTTTATTTATTTCATAATTTTAACAATTTAATTTATTTTAGCCTCGAGTGAATTAAGCTGTTATGTCTCTTTATGGGCATTGAATTTTAATGTTTTGATTTTAGTTATGTTGATATTCAGCATTGCAATTTAAAAAAATTTGAAAGTTAACAAGTGACTTTTGAAGATAACTTATTTAATTTAAGCAAGAAATTTTAACAAAAAATAAATTAACTTTTACTAGAGATAAAATGTGACTGCACAAGAAGCTAATATGTGACAGTACTAATTTTGGCAGAAGAGTTTAAGTGAAAAGAATTTAAATTTATTTCAATGTTTTCTGAACATTTTAAAATTCACATTTCACATATCATATTTCACATTTCACAGTTCACATTTCACATTTCATATTTAACATTTCACATTTCACATTTCACATTTCACATTTCACATTTCACATTTCAAATTTCACATTTCATATATCCCATGTCACATTTCACATTCCACATTTTACATTTTACAGTTCATATTTCACATTTCACAGTTCACATTTGATATTTCACATTGCACATTTCCAATTTCACAATTCACATTTCACATTTCACAGTTCACTTTTCACATTTCACATTTCACTTGTCATATTTCACATTTTACATTTCCATTTCATATTTCACATTTCACATTTCATATTTCATATTTCACGTTACACATTTCACGTTACACATTTCATATTTAACATGTCAGATTTCACATTTCCCATTTCACATGTCACGTTTCACATTTTACATTTCACATTTCTCATTTTACATTTCATATTTCACATTTCACAGTTCACATTTCATATTTCACATTTCAAATTTCACATGTCACATGTCACATGTCACATTTCACATTTCAGATTTCATATGACACATTTTACATTTCACATTTCTCATTTTACATTTCATATTTCACATTTCACACTTCACATTTCACATTTCATATTTCACTTGTCAGAATTTCACATTTCACATTTCAGATTTCACATTTTCATTTCACATTTCACAATTTACATTTCACGTTTCAAATTTCACATTTCATATTTCACATTTCACATTTCATATTTCACATGTCAAAATTCAGATTTCACATTTCACATGTCACATTTCACATTCCACATTTCACATTTTACATTTCATATTTCACAGTTCACATTTGATATTTCACATTTCAAATTTCACATTTCACATTTCACATTTCACAGTTCACTTTTCACTTTTCACATTTCACTTGTCATATTTCACATTTTATATTTCCATTTCATATTTCACAGTTCACATTTCATATTTCATATTTCACGTTACACATTTCACGTTACATATTTCATATATAACATGTCAGATTTCACATTTCCCATTTCACATGTTACATTTCACATTCCACATTTCACATTTCTCATTTCACATTTCATATTTCACATTTCACAGTTCACATTTCCTATTTCACATTTCAAATTTCACATGTCACATGTCACATGTCACATTTCACAGTTCAGATTTCATATGACAAATTTTACATTCCACATTTCACATTTCTCATTTTACATTTCATGTTTCACATTTCACATTTCACATTTAACACTTCACATTTCACATTTCATATTTCTACTTACTTACTTAGATGGCGCTTACAACCGTTGGTCGGTTTTGGCCTGGTCTAAGAATTTGCGCCAGCCTCTTTTGTCGTGCGCTTGCTGGCGCCAGTTGGAAATTCCAAGCGTCGTCAGGTTATCCAATGCCTGGTCTTTCCAACGGAGATGCGGTCTTCCTCGTCTGCGTTGGCCACCGCTGGGTACCGAATCCAATATTTTTTTCGCTGGAGCTTCGTCGTTCATTCTCTCGACATGACCTAGCCAGCGAAGCCGCTCTATTTTAATACGCTTGATTATATCGATGTCGGCATATAGCTCATACAACTCGTGGTTCCATCGTATTCGGTACTCGCCATTGACGCAGATTGGACCATAGATCTTGCGAAGGATTTTTCTCTCGAACGCTCCCAAAGTCCTTTCATCAGAGCTGCTCAACGTCCAGGTTTGTGATGCGTATAGTAGGACGTGGTGACCGTGGCATGCAGGTTAAGTGTGTGGCCTGGCATGCTCGGAGCCCGGGTTCGATCCCCAGCCGCGGCGAAAAGTTTTTTTCAATAAAAAATTTTTCTGATCGGTCACCACCTCTCTGCAGACAATGGCAAACCTCAGAGAGTAAACATTGCCATGTAAAGCTTCTTGAGAACATGAACTTTAGCCGTTCGGAGTCGGCATAAAACATGTAGGTCCAGTTCTCGGTCAATTGTGTGCAAACATTTAATAACACACACAACACAATTGATCATAAGAAGCTCGGTCAAAGTCCTTTCAAGGGCTGAAATGGCCAATTTGTTTTTTTTTTTTTTTTTTTAGTAGGACGGGCATGATTATTGACTTATAGAGCGTCAGTTTTGTTCGTCGAGAGAGAGCTCTGCTTCTCAATTCCCTACTGAGCCCAAAGTAACACCTGTTGGCAAGAGTTATCCTTCGTTTAATCTCAATACTGATATCGTTGGAGGAGTTAATACTGGATCCCAAGTAAACAAAGTCCTTCACTACCTCAAAGGAGGTGTTGTCAACAGTGACGTGGTTTCCAAGACGCTGGGACTGTTTGTTTGTTGACACGAGATACTTCGTTTTATCTGCGTTCACTGCAAGACCCATTCGACTCGACTCTTTTTCTAGCCTGGAGAATGCTGCACTGACTTCGCGCGTATTTTGGCCAATGATGTCAATATCATCAGCATACGCCAGCAGCATAACGCTCTTATAGAAAATTGTGCCGCTGCGTCTCAGGTCAGCAGCTCGGATGATCTTCTCCATTACTATATTAAAGAAGTCGCACGATAAGGAATCACCTTGTCTGAAACCTCGCTTGGTATCGAACGGAAGGGAGAGGTCCTTCCCGATTTTCACTGCGCTGCTGGTGTTGTACAGTGTCATCCTGCAAAGACGTATTAGCTTGGCAGGAATACCAAATTCAGACATGATGGAGTATAGGTGACTCCTTATTGGACTGTCGAAGGCGGCTTTGAAATCGACAAAGAGATGGTGCGTGTCGATTTGTTTTTCGAGGGTCTTTTCCAAGATTTGTCGGAGCGTGAAGATCTGGTCAATGGTGGACTTTCCAGGTCTGAAGCCACACTGATAATGTCCAATCAGTTGGTTGACGATGGGCTTCAGTCTTTCACACAATACGCTCGACAGGACCTTATATGCGATATTTAGAAGGCTAATCCCACGGTAGTTGGCGCAAATGGTGGGATCGCCTTTCTTGTGGATTGGGCAGAGCACACTGAGGTTCCAATCATCTGGAATGCATTCTTCCGACCATATTCTGCATAGAAGTCTGTGAATGCATTTAAACAGAGCTTCGCCACCGGTCTTAAACAGCTCAGCCGGTAGACCATCGGCTCCTGCGTCTTTGTTGTTTTTAAGCCGAGCTATAGCTGTTAAGACCTCGTTATAGTCGGGCAGCGGAACTTCAACGCTGTCATCCATGATTGGGGTTTCCGGGATATCATCTCCACTGGCGAGATTGTTGTCAGCGTCGCCATTTAAAAGACTAGAGAAGTGTTCCCTCCATAGCATCAGTGTACTCTGGATATCTGTCACTAGATTCCCATTCTCATCCTTGCAGGAAGAGGCTCCGGTCTTAAAACCATCGGCCAGGCGTCTTATTTTTTCGAAAAATTTTCGAGTCTCATTCCTGTCGCCATGCATCTCAATTTTCTCGCACTCACGCATTTCCGCCTCTCGTTTTTTTCGCCTGAAAATGCGTCTCGTCTCTCTTCCCTCCTCTTCTCTCGGTATCGCTCCATAACAGCACGCGTTACAACCGACTGCAGGGTTGCTTTGTAGGCGATGTCCTTCTCTGCAGTGGCGTCGCGACACTCCTGGTCGTGCCACTGGTTTCGGCGAGGGCGGTGGTAGCCTATCACCTCTTCGGCAGCCGTACGCATAGAGTGGGATATGTGCGTCCACTGTCCGCATATATCGTCGATCGGAGGAGTGCTTTCTTGAAGCAGGAGTGAGAGTCGATTAGCGAAGGCTTCGGCCGTCCGTTTTGACTGCAGCTTATCGACGTCTAGCTTTCTTTGTGTAGGATTGCGAGCATTCTTAGCTGCGCACAGACGTGTGCGGATCTTGGCTGCGACAAGATAATGATCCGAGTCTATGTTAGCACCACGGATCGTGCGTACGTCTAGTACACTGGAAGAGTGCCTTCCGTCAATCAAAACGTGATCAATTTGGTTGCATGTTTTTTGATCAGGGGACAGCCAATTTCACATGAAATATTTCATATTTCACTTGTCAGAATTTCACATTTCAGATTTCACATTTCCATTTCACATTTCACAATTCACATTTAACGTTTCAAATTTCACATTTCATATTTCACATTTCATATTTCACATTTCATATTTCACATGTCAGATTTCACATTTCACATTTCACATGTCACATTTCACATTCCACATTTCACATTTTACATTTCATATTTCACATTTCACAGCTCACATTTGATATTTCACATTTCACATTTCAAATTTCACAATTCACATTTCACAGTTCACTTTTTACATTTCACATTTCACTTGTCATATTTCACATTTTACATTTCCATTTCAGATTTCACATTTCACATTTCATATTTCATATTTTTTAGCCTAATGTAACATTGTCATACAGCTTAGGTTTAAGAACTAAAGCCGTAGTTCTATGTTACCAACACTTGCTGGGTACAACACAACTTTTGTGGCCACTCATCTTTTTTTTTTTCCTTTTTTATTCAACTTTACTCTTGCTCTATATACCGTTTTTACTATTTGTTTTAGTGCTTTTGTTTTATAAAAGTTATTTTCTGTTTGTTTTTTACATTTGTCTATTTTATCTTTCATATATATCTCTCTCTCTCTCTCTCTCTCTCTATTTTTCTTTAGATTCTTTGTGTTTTTTTTCTCTTATTTTATTTTTTGTGTGCGGTTTTATATTCTTTATGGGCTTCTTTTCTTTATGAGCTGCCATTGTTTATGAGCTTCTTAAAAGCTTCTTCTGACAAACACCAACAACTTTGGTGGGTCTTACAATACCACTTGTTGTTATTGCATTTCGCATACAAAACGGTTTTATTGGTAACTACATTTTTTCTTGTTTTTATATATTATTTTTATTTTTTTTGCTGTTGCTTTAATACTAAAAAAAAAAATGTTGGCTGGGTACAAATTTATTTCCTCTCTTAGTTAAGTCTATTGTTATAAAAGTTATGTTATTTTTCCGCAAGAATATTCCTAGCAAACAGTAGAGCAGTCAAGAAAAAATGTGAATTGTGGAATTTTATAACCTCTTACGTAGTTGAAAATGGTTAGAGTATGTACTCTGTGTGGTTGGTAGTCTGAATGCACCACTGTAAAAGGAATCTTTTTGCACTTTTTTGAAAGCTTTGAAAGATAAAAATATTTTACTCTCGTCTTTGTTCAGCTTCTAATTGATGTTAACTTAAGTAATTGTGTTCTAAGAAGGTTAGAGTAAATATTTTCCAACAAATTGAAGCAATATATGATAAGATATGATCGGCGTATATTTAATATCTAATAAAGTATTTATTTATGACAAACATACCCAGTGCTGGCATTGAGCGGCAGTTTCTTTAAGGTTTAAAAATTGTATGAGCAGGAATCGTGTTTATTGAGCATAATTTAAATCAAAGGATTTTAAAGAACGATAACTTCAGATTCTGTTTTCTGTTTTGATTGAACTGTAATAAACTGTGCTCGCTACAAGAAAAATCTTCTTAACATAAACTATAATTTGTTATTGTATTACTATGATTGTAAATTGTAATTGAATTGTAATAAATAGACTGCGGTTTTTTATGCAGATAAATTATTTTCTCAATATAAATATAATATATAATATATAATATAAAGTTTCCTACACATTCTTTCAATATGCAATTTATATGCAAGTTATATGCAAGTTATATGTAAGTTACATACAAGTTATATGCAAGTAATATGCAACTTGAAAACGTGATTTCTCATTTAAATCAAGATTATATGAAGATCTTTTTATAATATCTTACTACAGTTGTATTATTTTTACATTTATACGCATATAACGGTTATCAAGTTAACAGTGCCGTTTTTAAAATTAACCGTTTGGTCTATTTAAGTTTCAATGCAGTAAGCTGCATATTCAAACTATAAAATTTCTTTTTTACGATAAGAAAACAGGCACTACCGGGGGATTAGGCCGGGGGACTAGGGGCTATATTTTCCTGTGTCCCACAACTAAGGTTTCCTCAAAAATCATAGTTTTATAGTGAAGATCTTTAATCGAAAACAATTTACTTAAATACTTAAAAATGTCCCTCCTAAAATAAAAATGTATATTTTGCCTTTTTGAACAAGTCAAATTTTGGAAGATAAGCTTTATATTTCTTTCTATTATAAAATAAAGTAGAATATATCTAAAAGTATAATATTACATTACATATTATTTTGGCGCGACTTAGTAGAGTTCACAAAAATATTCAACAGCTATCGTTCTTTGTTACGTACCAGAACGATGCTGGTACGAAAGATTATCGTATTTAATTAATCTTCTCTGTGAAATTACTGAAGGCCGTATGTTATATGCGTGTCGATTAAACCTAAAGGGCTTTTCACATCTCAAACCTGGCCCTCCTTCATGGTTTTTATGCCACTGGCAGCACTCAATAAAAAATAATCAAAAACAACAAATAATATTAGAAGACCGAATCTTCAATAGTTAAATGATGTGATAAAAAACAAGATAGTGAATGAGTTTGAAGTAAGAGCCACAAAAATGAGCATAAAAATAATCTTGTATAGAATATTAAATGTAAAAAATTGAAATAGTTTTTTCCGTCTTTTTCTTTCTACATTTCCATTTTTTTATTTCTTTTATACAGGAAATATATCACAAAATAGTCCAAAAAAAAAAAGTAAATATTTATCGCAATTATTAGATATTTATAAAATACTAATTTGAATAGAGTCAAATACAGCATATCTGTAAACTAGCAAACTATAACAAATTGCAGACAAAAATTAAAAATGTGATATATTAAAGTGGTTTTAAATATATTTGCAAGTTTTAAGTATGCGAGTTGTATGCAATGGAAGGCAACATATGCAAGTTGTATGCAACATATGCAAGATATATGCAAGATATATGCAACATATGCAAGTTGTATGCAACATATGCAAGTTGTATGGAACATATGCAAGTTGTATTCAAAATATATTCAAGATATATGCAACATATGAAAGTTGTATGCAACATATGTAAGATATATGCAACGCATGCAACTTGTATGCAACGTATGTAACTTGTATGCAACGTATTCAATATGTATGCAATATGCAGAATATATGCAATATGCAAGATATGCAACATATATGCAATTGTATATAATCCTTAGTCTAGTAATAAAACTTTAAAGTTTTATAATAAAAAAGACACAGTTTCGATAGTATCGTAAGTGTAGACGTAGAACTCCGTTTAAGTTGTAACCTACTTTGTTTCTTTGGTCCGATTGTTTTGTTCATTTTGCACGTATTTATATTGATCTTCCAAAAATTAACAAATAAATGAATAACACTCAACTATGGACTACTTATCGAGGCCAAAACAAAGAAAAAGTTAAAAAGTATGTATGATTAAATGAAAAAGCAAAAAGAAACAACCAAAATTTCAAAAAATTTCTGCCCGATATGTAGTTTGCGAGCTACAGTCAGTTTAACTACTAATTTCATATTAAAATTAAGACCCCGATTTTTAAAAAATCGTATGGTTACTATATTTCACGCTGAGCACATGTCCTTTTCTCTCGTCTCTGTCTGATATTTAGTTTGCTAGCTACACTTACTGTTCAATGTTGGTTTGCAAACTACACTCGCTAGTGCTAGTGGGATGTGGAATCCAAATTAATTTTCATTAAAAACAAAAATTCAAATTTTACGCCATCTATTGGGTAAAAGCATAAAAAGAAATATGATCCAACTCGTTTTTTTCATAAGAGTTAAATCTAACCGGATCACAGACCCAATCAGTTGGTGCAAAACCAAAGCAAATGCAAAAACAAGCATAAAAAACGAAAGAAAAGCAAAAAAAGCAGCAGGCACATAAGCAGCTGATGATTGATTTTCTTATATGAAAACATGCATTTTTCTTCTTATATTTTATTATTTTGTGACTTTAATATAATAGTGACAAAATCCAAAGTTAGATATTCATTCAGCGCAGGATATATCTGATATTTTAGTATATATATTATCTTTGAACGAAGAGTATTAAAGACTGTAGGTATACCCTAAAGTATTCGCCAAAAACGTTGCCTAATGACCTTGAAAAAATCTGTTAAAACGACCCCATACAAACCGCGCTGTAAGACGTAATTCTACGTCAAAACTAACTCACCAAAAATGGGATTCGTAGCCAGCTTCGTGGCGTCCAAGCCAACGAATTGGTTGGCCTGAGTTCAATCCTCACATTTGGCAAAAAGTTTTTTTAATTGTAATAAAGTTTTCTGATTGACCGTTACCTCTCTGCAGACAATGGCGAAAATCAGAGAGTAAATAAAGATGTAGGCGTTGACGTCAATACACTGAAAAAAATTAATTAATATATTATACCTAAGCCAATTACAAATCCATTTACAATATTGGGAATTTAATAAGAAAAGGCTTTAGTTTTGACTGTGTCTATCAATATGAAGTTTATCAGTGCTTTTTGAATGTGACATCCAATAAACTTAGTTTGGACAAAATGCATCCGATATTCATAAAAGCAATTCTTACAAAACTGCTTCCTTTATTTTGTTAGATACACATCATTGGTGTGGTGACCGTGGCATGCAGGTTAAGTGTGTGGCTTAGCATGCTTGGAGCCCGGGTTCGATCCCCAGCCGCGGCGAAAAATTTTTTTCAATAAAAAATTTTTCTGATCGGTCACCACCTCTCTGCAGACAATGGCAAACCTCAGAGAGTAAATAATGCCATGTAAAGCTTCTTGAGAACATGAGCCGTTCGGAGTCGGCATAAAACATGTAGGTCCAGTTCTCGGTTAATTGTGTGCAAACATTTAATTACACACACAACACAATTGATCATAAGAAGCTCGGTCAAAGTCCTTTCAAGGGCTGAAATGGCCAATTTGTTTTGTTTTTTTTTGTTTTTACACATCATTTCACTATGTTAATGGCATCTTCATTGCCAAGAAGCTGAAAAAAGAAAAAAAATAATCATTATTTTTAAAATTTGCAATGACTATCGACCAATTACTTTTTTACCATTTCTTTCTTAAATGTTCGATTCGTTAATTTAAAAGCAAATTAACCATTACCTTCTGTTGAAATGGATTTCTTTCTGATAGACAATCCTGGTTCCGATCTAAGCGAAGCTAAGTTATTGCGGTACCAGACGTGTTCGAGAAAATTAGATCAAATCTTTGTCGCAAAGAAATTATTTAATTGGTCCTTCTTGACCACTCCAAACTATTCGACTCACCATCGATCACAAAATTCTATAAACATACATATATATGACAAAAGAAAAAAGTCAGCAAAAAGTTACATGACTTTATTGAAAGCTTGACTTCTACGAAAAACATTGGCATTATTTTCAATAGCACACTAACATGGTCCAATCATATCAAAGTCACGGAACGAAAGCTTTACGGAGCTTATGAAAAGCGCAAAGTTTTGCTCAAGTTATTGTAAAGGATTAAAATGCTTCTGGTCCCACAGACCAACAACAGTACAGCGTACACTATTTAATGGTAAAAACTAGTGTCCGACCGATTATTCGGCTTCGGCTTCGGCTTCGGTAATCGGCATAATCGGCCAATATTTTGACCTTCGGCTTCGGCTTCTGCTTCGGCCGAAATAGCCGATTATTTTTGCCGAATGGTTTTGCTTTGCTAAGCAATTTTTTTTGTAAGTTTTTAGAATTTTTTTTAATTATTCAGGAACTCCATTAAATATTCCACATTTGAAACATTTTCATTGGTTGTTTTATGTTTCTCTCCTTTTCTGTTCTTTCATGAGTTGGTGTTCACTCTTTGAAAATCTTATTCAAATGGTAAATGCAGCGAGTCCGACTGTAAAGTTTTTGATTTTGTTATGGACTGAAATATAAAAGCCGAGTTAACCCTAGAAATTTTCTGCCAGATTTCAGTTAGTATTACATTTCTGAAGCTTTTCTCCACTTTATCGAAAATTTATTCAATTTTTTTTCAACTTTATCCTGACGTCTGTATATCAATAACAAAAAATCCGAATTTTGCAGAAAAACTCTTGCGTTTTACTCGAATTTAATGATTTCAGTAATTTTTTTTGTACTGAAATGAATACCATTTCCATGGTAACTCACGCGACATGCGCTCGTCATTAAGCTTCGTTTTCTCAGAAGTTTATGTTATCAATGAAAAAAATTCTAATGTACATGTATCATAGTACACTAGAAAAAATAGTAATGGTATGATTTACCAAAATTGTCGTGCCTGTAACTAACTAAGAAAAGCAGTGGTAAATATGGGAGTAACTCACGCGACAAAAACAGAAGTGTGTCTTGCAAGCAAGTTTAGATTGTAAAATTCAGCGAATTTTCTCAACGGAAAAACAGTGAAGTTTGCCAATTTAAAAATATGTAGAGTTTCCAAAAAATCTTTGCCGTAACTCACGCGACATAACCCACGCGACAAAATATCCGTTAAGAAAATATGTAATTAAGAAGACCAACTAAAGCTTTTAAAAATAGTTTTATATTATTAAACCAGCTGGTACCCGGCGCGTTGCTGCCGTCCTAGTCCAATGCCTGTTCCAGTCCAATGCCTGTTCCAGTGTGGGTGGAGCCACACTCCTTGTCTTATACCCGTTCTCGTTTTTGAATATTTCCCAGTAGTAGGATATCACCAAATAGTAACTCCAAATCGAGTTTCTTTGATTTGTGATACCTTATACAATACCCGTTATAGCTTTTCAGTAGCAGGCCACCACCAGATAGTAACTTCATTCTGAGAAAAATGGTCTGTTCCTTTACTTCCATAGCTATTCTGCATTGAAAATTTGAATTGGGAGGATCCTTGCCCCGTTTTCCAATACCCGTGTCAGTTTTATAAATAAAAAACCTGGCCAATAAGTTACTTCATATCGACTTTTATTGTTATAAATGTAGTTTCAAATCTATTCAAAAAATCAAAAAATTTAATTGTATGGGCGGTGCCATGCCTCCCTTTTCATAGATCGCTCAATTTTGCTAGTCGAAGGGCACTACTTTGTTTCATTGATGTGGGACACATGGGTTGAAAGTTAAATTAATTTTTGTGTTTTTGAAAAAGTACCACGCCCCTCAGGAGAGTGAAAAATACTTTACGACCTATTCTCATACCTACCAAATGCATAAACAAAATTTCGTTCAAATCGATCTAGCGGTTTTGGAGGAGTTCAAACACTAACACCGTGACACGAGATTTTTATATATTAGAAGATATAAAAAAATATGAATTCGATTACAACAAATAAATTCTGATTTCAAAGAGTTAAAAAGAAATGAAAAAAAAACATAAAATTAAAGGTGAAACGCCTATACTTTAATTGTATACATCTTCGATGAATACGTTTTAACGTCTTTAATACAAGTTTATCGACAAATGAAAAGAATTGATAACTTTTTATACCCACAATATTGCGAGTATTCAACCATTATACAATAGTATTTTACTAGATTAAAAAATTGGACTAAGAAATACATTAAATTTTTCAGCTGTGGTTCACATTTTCGTTTAAATGCCCATATAACAACAGCAAAGAATAAATTTTATAAATTATTTTACTTGAAAACATTTCTCATTTCTTATTCGGCATCGGCTTCGGCCTTCGGCCGATTATTTCAATTTTGCCGAAGAATCGGCTTCGGCTTCGGCTTCGGCAAAAAATCACATTCGGTCGGACACTAGTAAAAACATTATGGAAACATATGGAAATTTTAAAATTTATACAACCATACAAATTATTTTTATATATAAAAGACAAGCGTTGTGCTCCGTTCCTTAAATCACTCAAACTGTTCATAATTCTTATTGCACTGCTTTTTAAAACCTGTTCATTCAGCCTGAACCAGAGCCTGTTTCACTCATACTGTTCACATGAATTTACCCCATGAGTTCAGTTCATTTAAGTTATTTTCACCCAAGTGGTATTTTTCTCAACTACTTTAAATCAAACTGCTCATAATTATGTCTTGCTATTACAGTGCTTCTAAAGTCGTATCCAACAACTGAACCAGAAACTGTTCAGCCTGGCTCCGCACCTAATAACGCTTAAACTGTTAATTTTTGCTTTGAAAGGGCTTTTAACATACGCAAAAATTGTTAGCCTGAAAGTATGCACACATAATTTATTTGATATCAATCAGTAAGATATATTGACGACGGCTGCAACATAATTACATTCAAGGTGAATATAAAAATGTTGTCATATCGTCTGCAACTTAATTATTTTGAATGGGACCCGTCGTAGGACGGGTAGACTACAAGGATAAAAATCTGGGAATTATTTTGAAAACAATCGTTTAACTAATGTATTATTTAATCCTTTTTTTATTAAAATTGAAACTTTTTAAAATAATACAAATTTTTTCCATCAAAACTGTGCTTGAATTTAATGAATATGGAATAAATTTTAGTACTTAAGGTTTAACATTTAACACAAAATAACTAGAAGGCAATAAAAGCTGTAATTTTTTTTTATTTTATTTACATTTTTTCTTGATCTAGCAAGCAACAGATTAGCCCGAGATTATAACTCACAACTCTAATGCGATGGTTGCCGTAGAGCGCGGTTCTATCCTAGAATGTGGCAAAAATGAAAATGTTTCACAATGCAATTTTTACATTAAATAATTAATAATAGCTGTGTTTTTTATCAAGCGAGTAGTTAAAAAACGACCGCTTATCATATGTATACTCGCTTAAATAACACAGGAAACTGTTACTCGCTTAAAAGTTTGCCGACCAAACGAAAAAAAATGCTTCCAAGTTATGTTTCAATAATTGTATAAATTTCCTACAAAGGTGGCAACTATATCTGATTGATAGTCAATAGTGATGTATGAAATGAACATTTTTTGTACCAAATACTTTTCACGAAATACTCATAATTTGCTTAAGATCAATATTTCAATAAAAATACATAATAATTTAACAGGTAAGATAAACAAAATTTATCAAATATACTCATTATGTAAAACTATGTTGTTTGTTTAAGCTTTTAGCACTGAAAATATTTTGAGTATCGGGTTAGTTTTCAGAACCGAGTCTCCAATGCTTAAAATCTGAAAATTTATGCATCACTAATTGTCAGAACTTTGATATATAAAATAAATTTGTCAAAAATTGTTTACAAAAATTTGATCAGAACATAAACAACGTTTTTGACTTTTCAGAAAATGCTTCCAAGTTTTAAAAAATTCTTAAGCGAGTAAGCAGTCGTTTTTTGACTACTCGCTTGGTAAAAACACAGCTAATATAAGATTATAATAATATAAAAATAAAAAAAAAAAATTGAAAATAGTGTTTTATTTAAAAATTTTCACTACACAGCTACATAACAAAAAAAAAAAAAAAATGCAAATTCTTGCATTAAAAAAGAAAATAAGCAAGAAATTCAAAGTTTCACTTATTTGCAAAGATATTAAAATAGACATTTAGATTAAACTTGAATGGAAATATGAGAAGTGAGAGTCAGATCGATTTTTTTAAAATATTTAAATTAAGAATATTTTTTAATAAAATATTGAAAAAATACTCAAAATTGATTTAGCGGTAACCAAGCTTTGAGACAGCAAGAAATTATTAGCGAGTATTTATTATTTTACAGTATAGATAATATTGAATACAGATGAATATGAAATCAAAGGATCTCTTTTTATTGTTCTTTTATGCTAAGAAAGCTATCTTTTATAACACAACCCTTTGCCCTGTTCATGTTTTTATAAATTTTCTTAGCGGCAAATTTTAAGCAATTTTAATTAAGACTTTGACACATTTCAAGTTAAAAATGTTTCAACCCTTTGTTTTTGATTAAAAATTAACACAAATACAAGCAAAACTGAAAGAATAAAGCAAAAACTGTACAACATGCAACTGCTGTTGGCAGCTTCAGTTACAGAACTAACAATCATTTTTCTAAAAGAAATGTTAAAATAAACTTCTCAATGTTCTAAGATGAATACCATCAGTTGCTGCCAAAATGAATCAATAAATTAAAAACAACTTGTGCTTTTGGAAAAATGTTTTTTTTTTTACATAAACCGAATGTAGTTTTTCTTTGGAAATTGCTGAACTCTACTTTTGATGTTTTATGAAATTTTGATGTCTTATTTTGATGTTTTATTTAAAAATAATAAAAAATTCTTTTTCTATAATTTTCTCTCGGAAATAAGCTCTGAAGTAATGAAATGCTTTAAAAATGTATTTCTTTAAAGATGTCTGTTATACTTACAAATTTTTGTTGTTGCTTATATTTTTTGTAATGCGTTGCCTCAATTGCCATGTATTCCAAAGATGTATTAATTAAATATTTTACATCGCATTCTGCATGAGTTTCAAGTGAAATATATTGATTGATGATTTAGCTGTGAGTCTGACAGTTCGACGCTTAGTTATTTTGCGCCAAAGTTAAACCTTCTAATCAACATTTTAGCACGTTCCAAAATAACTTGGATTAATTTAATATTATTTTTGGAAATTTTTGTGCGCACTTTATACGTGAATAATTTGAAGCATTTCAATTTTTGTTTTTTTTTTTAATTTTTTCGTTCTTGCCTCATCGATGATAAACGTGATTAAAGAATTTCAAACAAAATTTCATGGCACAAAAATTGTTACCAATTTGCCAACTTTGCAAATAAGTGGCAAGCTTTGAGAATATACCGTGGTAATCTTTTTTTTCTGAAACTTGCAATTTGTCAACTTCAAAGTAAAGTTTAGTAATGAGTAAACAAAATTTGAGTTTTAGTTAGTAACCACATGAGTTGAAGGTGGGCTAAAAAATAATTCAGTTCTTAGTCATGTACTAATCAATCAAAGTTTGTGGAAATTATAAGATTTTTAATCAATTTAAATTTGGAATTTAGTTTTGAATTTGAGTTTTGTGCAAAATTTAGAAATTTGCTCCAAGAATTTTGCTTTGTGCAGACAACAATTGTCCTAACTGTGAAACAAGCTGTTTCAAATTAAAAATTTCTGACTTAAAATTTTCAACTTAAATGCTTTTAGATTAAATTTACTTATAAGCAAAAAAGCAATGTATTTTGAATTTATTTATTTTTAAATCATTTTAACTTATTTAAAATCAATTTCTTTTCAAGTTGATAGTTGAAAATATATGCAGACAAAGGTCAATTGACTTATGTTCTTATGAACTTGTAGAGTTTGCTTTGCCCTTTTATGGAAAATTCATTTTTTTAATTTGTATTTTAAAGAAATTATAATAAATTTCATGAACTAAAGGACGTCATATTTTTAAAGGTATGCGAACTTTCATACCCAATAATATTAGAAGCATTTAACCAAAAATTAAAAAAATTTTAAAATACCTTAATTTTTACAGAAATCTCTGAATTCTTAGTGAACATTAATTACTTCTTTATATAAAATCAATGTCTTACAAATTTAAACCGCTCTGCTTTTAGTCTATTTTTTTAAAATACTTGTTGAGGTATTTTAACTGAAATGAAAAAAATTAAAAATCTATAAAAATACATATAAAACGTTCTGAAATTAAGAATTTTATGTTTGGAAAAATTTTACTGTTTTTTCCTTATTAAAACGTCTAACGCAGGTTTTTGTTTATAATAAGTATAATACCGAACAGAACATATCTAAGGGGAACCTAATCCCAAAAGTGTTGCTGTTTAATCTTCAGCATTGCTTACAGCGATGTTATTAAAACAGTAAAAAGTACGTCCAAACAAACTGATGCGAAGAAATGCATGAAAATGAGAGAAACTAGAGAGGAAGAAATTTCTCGTAGCAGCTCTATTATGATATCCCACTGGTAAAAAAAGTCTACCGTCAATGACATTGTAATGTTAATTTGTAGAAGGATTGTAACGTGATTTAGTTTGATATAATTTAAATTTAATTTTCTGTTTATCTTTCAATTAATTACACTGTTCAACAGCAAAAAAATATCATGGTGTTTAAATTATTTTGGCTTTATTATAACTCAGGCCATTAGTAAATTATTTGCATTTTTTTCTCGTGTCCTGTTCGTTAAATATAGCTTGTATTTGGTCTAATATCTTCGTAGTTTTTCGTTACTTTTCGTAGCTTTTAATAATGAAAATGAGTCTAATACTCACGATATTTGTGCCTGAGTACTTTGATAGGGGCACAAAATGTTTTGTTTTTTTGGTTTATAAGCCGGGTGATATTCCAAGTTTTATACTAACTCCCGGTTTTCAATGCAAATTTTGAAGTTTTTTAAGAAGGATGCTATATTTGAAGATTTTTTAAATTACACAGGTTGACAAAATATAACATAATTCCAGACGCAGAGACCAGACCTCTAACATAACCAAAGGATTTTGATGCGCTAAATCCGAATCCGTGCTCAGAACTGCTCCTTTACGTCTGGTTTTCGAGATATTCCAACCAAAAAGTGCAAAAAAAAGTGTACGTGACGGAAGAAAAAAATTATTATTAAAAAATGTTGTGTGGTAATTGAAAGTACCACCCTTCCCCTTTTAAACCTATTTGAATTTTTTCAAATATCTCTTAATTTCATCAAAATATCGCTATTTGAAATATCGTTTAAGTACTTTTGCATTTTCATTATTAACGTTTTCTTTAAAATCTTATTATAATAATGACGTTAGTTTGAGAAGCATATCTCCGAGACGAAACAAGATATCGCTCAAATTCAAAAATTTGCTTTGGAAATGGATCCTGGAATTGCCTTCAAATTTCTGGATTTGGTGGATTTTTCCGAACTTTTCAATAAATTTAGATAAAATAAAAGAGTTTTTAAAATTGTTCATTTCAAATAATCAAAAGTATTTATAAATATAGCTTGCAAATCTTTTTCAAGTAATGGTTGCGTGTTCTATAGACCAACAGTCAACCGACAGTTGATTTGAAAGTTTCGTTTGTTGGATGGTATTTAACCGTGAAATCTGTTATTTCAACCCATGATTTGTTTGATAAAACAGCATTTTTTCCCTGAGTGTAGTAGAAAAATGCAACACTAAGCTTGAAATTCCAGCAACACCTGTTAACAAGACTGTTTGTTTGTGTCTGCTGGCTGGTTTAAAAGGGATTGTTTGCTGTTTTGCAAAACTGAGTGGTAATTATGAATATATGTTGCTCAATACGATGATTCTTTATTCCTGGTCTTAATTTTCACAGATTTCACTGAAAAAAACGAATATATTCTGCACATAAGCGTTTTTTATATCTTTGGTCAATTTTTTTTTTGAAAAATAATATCTTAACTTTCCAACCAAACCTATGAATTTATTTATTCATTAAAAAAACATTTGTTTTTTTCTCTGTTTTCCAAGTTCCGGGACTAGTCCCGTGATCCCGGGATTCCTAACAATTAATTCCATCAATTTGAAAACATTCCCGGGACTGAAATTCCTAGCTTGAAACCTTGTTGGCCTGTGAGGTTGGATTATTGCTATTTCTGTAACTAATTTTTTTGTAATTTTTGGTAACTCATTTTTTCATACAGCTACTTTAAAATTTTTAAAAAAATACTTGAAGTTAGGCGTATGAAAATTTTGTTGAGGTCAGGAAGTTGACAAAAGCAATCTTCGAAAAGCTTAAACACAATTCAAGAACTTATCAGAAATTCAAATCAGTGATTTTAAATTGAAATAATTTAATATTTGACTCTTTTTTCCTTTTTTTAACGTTTTAATAAAAAACTTAATTTTTTTCTATGTAAATCTTGAATAAAACTGAAGTTGACATTTCATTATTGTTAATTTCAGAAATAATTAAATATTTTTTTATAATTCCACTTATGCTTCTTTAAGGCTTTAGATCGCTTTATATCAGTAATGAATAGTTTGGACATTTTGGTTTTTCCATCAATTAGCGCTTCTCATTAATCACCGGTTTCAAGCTTGAGACACAAACTTGAAGTAACGAGACGTGAGTTTTCTTATAAGGCCGTAAATCTCACATTTACTTTTTATTAGAACTTACAATTCGAGATAACCTAGTCGGAAAATAGCCGAGCATCTCTACTTATTTATCATTTCTTGTCCAAAAAATTAAAAAAAGGCACTGACACCATGAAATTTTCAATTTTACAATGGAGTATGGAGAAAAAAAGTATTTTTATTTTTAAAATTAAATTTATTAAATTAAAATATAAATATATATATTATTTATTAAATAAAATTTAGTATTTTATAAAAGCCAGACATAATAAAGTCAGCCAGACATCCACTCAAAACCGTGCATGGAGCGGTTTTAATTATCTTGAACCAATTTTTTGGCTAAAAAGCAAGTTTTTGCATATAATTTTTTTTTTCTTCGGAATGCATTCTAAAAATAAGCAAAAAAAGTACCGATTTTGATAGCTCACAAATATTTGCTTAGACAAATTTTTTAATTTTTTGCTCTTTACAAACTGTTTTGAGACTCAAAACTTTTTTTGAACACCTATAAATTATGTATTTTTCATGATATTTACATGCATCCAAGCTTTAATCATAACTGAGTACCATGAAAATACGTATATTACAGCCGTTTAAAAAAATATATTTTCAAAAATCATGAAGTTTGTACTGGAGCGCCTTCTGGCGTATACTTGAGTAAAAAAACGGTTGTCAGAATTCGATTTTGCGTACCTTGAAACTTATTTATACCAAGATTTGTCAAAATTGAACAGTAATTATGTCAATTTAATAATAATTAAGCCAAGAAAAACCTTTTAAATATAAATTTCTCACATTTTATATAATTGTGACACTAAGTTTTGGCTTCACCACTCTAAAGGTATATCGATAAAATAGCTCAATACCTTTGTAATAAGTTTAAATGCATGTAAATATCATGAAAAATACATATTGTATAGCTGTTTAAAGAAAACATATTTTCGAAAATTACGTAATATCGACTTTTTTCAGACTATCGACTTCTCAAAGGAGTTTGCAAGAATCAAAAATTTCAAATTTTTTTTTATCCAATATTTGTGTACTATTAAAATCTTTACTTTTTTGCTTATCTGGGGTATGCATTCCAAAGAAAGAAAGTTATATGCAAAAAACTTGAGTTTTTGGCCAAAAATGTGGTTCAGGAGAACCAAAACCGCTCCATGGGATTTCTCCAATCCAAAAAAAAAAAATTATGCAGATTTAGGTTTTAAGACTCCCTCTAACTTTTGAGTCGGTGTCCGGCAAAATTTAAATATCGATCCGGCTAAATATGCATCCAACATTCTAAAAACTGATTGTAATATTACTTCAATAATTGCTGTGAAAATTCCCGCGTTTATTGACGGTTTTTAAAATATAACACGCTATAAAGCGAGCTTTTCCTATTCAAACAAAATTAATGAAAAAAAATCATTCAACGATGATAAAGCGATATTTTACGCTATTACCGCTAGTTTTTGCTCCGTTTGCTCTCTCAATTGAATTATCTTTTTAAATAGTAGATACGTCTATGATAGAATAATAAGGTTGTAATAATAATGAGGCTCATTTTAATATGGCTGCTCAAATGTTTATTTTTACACAAACAATGCTGTGAGTGCGGCAAACGTCAAACGAAAAGGCAACAACAACAATTAAAACAGCTCAAACTCGAACAGTTGATTTTGACATCTAGCTTACTTCCTCTCCAATATGCGCCTACCTTGTTATTCTATCATGGATACGTCATTTGTATTGAGCATCACATTTGATAACATTAATGTTATGGTTTTTTAAGCTCATGTTATGCTCAAAACTAAGTAATGAACATTTTTAACTCACATAAGTAATGTTTTTGATTATTTATTGATTTGATTTTTATTTAATGATTAATTAATAATCAACAAAGGAAGAAGTGGGAAAAATAAAACGCATTTTTTGCGGTACTATTTTTTTAATGCACTCAAATAAAAATAGTACTTTCAGGAGAGATTTGAGAGAGAGAGAGAGGAGATAGCGAATATTCTGAATTTCGAGCTGTGAGATTTTACTACAATAATTGCTATTAAAGTGTTGCCAGCAATAATTGTAGTAAAATCTCGCCATTTTTTCTGAAAGTGAAGATCATTCGACCGTTCGCATCAAAACCTTTTTGTATGAAACGGCTTCTGCGAGGGTTCTATTATTCACTTCCTTGGGCAGTGAAGAGAGGTTAAATGAATTATTTCCCTTTTTTTTTTTACTTGCCAGTTTACGTCTTTATGTGCATCATCTTTGCTATTACTAGCTTTTTTACTACCTTAAGCATAGTACTCTGTTCGGCTTCACGTGAAATTCCACTCAAATCTCCATACAAAAAATGACAGCTGTGAAACAACCGTGAACATTTCACAACTTTTTCGTCAAAGCTGTACTATGCTTCGCTGCGGAAAATCTATTACTATATTCCGCAACATGCATCTAGCAACATTATTTTCACGGCAATTTAATTGAACCGACCATTTATTTTGCCGTGAAAAGTGGCAGTTGTCATTTAATTTAAGAAAAAAATGCAAGCAAAAGAACAATTTGTAATTAAAATTATATTTTTTGTACCATTTCTAAAGTTTTGCAATTAATAGTTGCAGTTGTTGGAAATTGTAAATACGAATGCACCTTGGTGTTGGCGGTCGCAAAACTTCGCAGCTTGCAAACTGCCATAAACTAATGAGTTTTTGTGCTCCACAACAAAGGACATGCATACTTGTTTAAATATTTATTTTTTTATTTATATAATCACAAATATGAAAATAAAAGAACTTAAATGATTTTCTGCTTTTCCTCTAATAAATTGTGGCTGTTTGTTTACATCTTGTCGAAATTTGTAAGCTAATCATCAGCTGTTCGTTCGCAACAAAATATCTGTCAAAATTTTCACGCAACAAATAAATGGCTGTTGCCAGTGAAATTTCACGCAATCGAGCATAGTACTAGGCTTTAGGTAGTAGGAAAAGATAAACTGTCTATCTTCCGACTAGGTAACTTTCGTATTTGTGCATTCAGCAAATCTTTTCCAGTTACTACTTACAAAGTTTAGTGGCCACATACACACAAATGTAATAGTTCGTATTAAAGAAATAATCCTTTGAAGCATGCCACATTTACCACTGGGAAGCAATAAGCCAGATGAGAACGGCATGTCGCAAGAACAGCAACAACAACAACAAATAAGTATAGAGCAACAAAATAGTTGCTTTGTCACACATAGAAACCTCAATTAATGTTGGTAGTTGACACCAAACCATCCCAACCTACCGCGCTGCAGAACCGATACTAATACCGCCTCAGGCTACCGCTCAGCACTCTCGCACAGGCTACAATTCAAGTTTTTATCAAACCCTAAAGCAAGCAGTTATGATGAAGACAGCAACATGCTGGATATAGTGGACATTGGATATAGTTCAACGCCAGAAATAAATGTTGCCGCAGGTGACCTCAAACAAGGGAACCACAGGGTGCAAAGCTTCATGAAAGTTGCGTGGAATATTTCAACACAACATACAGAGAATTCCTTGCAAAGCATTCAGCTAACATGCAGTTGTGGCTCTAAGGATCAGCGGATATGGTAGGTGGTGAGGGGGCTTTGTTTGTTGTTGCTTGTTTTCGTTGTAGTTGTTCAAATATTTGTACATATTTTTTTTTTTTGGTTACGCCAAGTTGTTGTCATGATTTCGGTTTAGTTGATGTGACTTGTTGAGCACAGCATGCGTCAGACTGCAGCTGAGTGAGCTTTTAATACTTAATTTTCAAACACTTTGCCATAATTTCTAGAGTTTTTATGATTATTTTTATGCGGGAAATTTCTACACTGCGGTGAGATATAATGCATATTTTTAATGTCACTTAAAAAAAAACGCAAAAGTGGTCTTTTGGTAATTTTTATTTTGTTTAATATTTTTTATGTTGATGGCTTAACTTATTTAACACTGATATTCAGAAAACAAAATACTTAAAAAAAATAATTTCAAAATGTCACTTCAACTTTGATAATATTAAAAGCCATAAGATTTAAACGTTAAAGTCGTAGAGCATATGTTGCACTAAAGGTGAAGCACGTCATTTACTGGATGCTGGGGGCAGTGAGTGGTCTATAGCTGATCCCAACGGTAATTGAATCTAGCATTAGAACAATACACATGCTTCTCTTGTTTTTATTGTGTGTGGATGTGTGTTGTTGTTAGCCAACGCAGTGATTGTATTTTATTTATTTTTGTATTGTTGCCACAGAAGTCAGTACATATGGAGTACTTTACGTCCGTTGCATGTGTGCGTTAAATGCTGTTTGTCTGTATTTTATTCCAACAATTTCAATAAACATTGTTTGTTATTGCAAGGTTATGTACAGGTGATTGTACAGAATCAATGAAAAGTGACCATTTTATGGGTTTCTTAGAAACCACTTTGTTTGCTGTTAAGCACAAAAGTTCAAGATGCAAAAAACTTTTAATGATGCGTTGCCAAGAAAACATTTGGTTTCAGACATTATTATCTGGCAAAGTAATTGAATGAAGTACGAATCAAGATTGGCTTAGCATGCTCGGAGCCCGGGTTCGATCCCCAGCCGCGGCGAAAAGTTTTAACCAATAAAAAATTTTTCTGATCGGTCACCACCTCTCTACAGACAATGGCAAACCTCAGAGAGTAAATAATGCCATGTAAAGCTTCTTGAGAACATAAACTTTTGCCGTTCGGAGTCGGCATAAAACATGTAGGTCCAGTTCTCGTTCAATTGTGTGCAAACATTTAATTACACACACAACACAATTTATCATAAGAAGCTCGGTCAAAGTGCTTTCAAGGGCTGAAATGACCAATTTGTTTTATTTTTTTTTTTTTTTATTATATTCTTTTTTATATATTCTTTTTTTATATATTGTGGTGAAATTCTTAGCACATCTAAACAAATTCGTTCACTGAAAATCACCGCATTACTTTAGCTGAGTTTTATAAATTTTTAGGCAAAAGTTTCATTCTTTTTTTTCTGTGTACCCCGATGAATGTATGTATTGTTTTGCCAATGCATGTATAAAAACTGTTAAAATGTCAAAATTGTGCGCACAACTTTCTACATTGTTTTACGTTTCTTCCTTAACAGTTTCGATTGTTTTGACAAAATGGTTTCAATTTTTATGCTGAGCTATTTTTATTGTTCTTGGGAATTGTTTTATAGTATATCAATTGTTTCTTTCTATTCATAGTAAAAGCAAATACTTGCTAAAATTATAAATGCACACTTTGAAAAAAAAAATGTTCTAAGCTTTTACAAACTTTTTTCTAAGCATAAATTTGAGCAACCTTACAAATGCATTAAAAACAAAAAATACAAAGAAGTTGTGTCCTTAAAGAATTTAATTAAAGTCATTTCGAAGTTTCCTTTGAAAAAAAAATCGACTTAAATCAATATTTTAGCCGGCTGTCTGTCTGAAAAAAAAGTTATATTCGGAATGCTCTTTCCAACTCAAATAGACGCAAAGTAATTAAAATTTTGAGAACCCTTAACAAAAGGATCATCAGTACATTTTGTCATGACATGCCAGAACTTGTTGGACAACGAGTTTTGAATGCTTCAAAGAACAAAAAAAAACAAAAATTCAACCCTTTTAACACTGAAAACAACTAGTTCAAAAAACTTTCCAATAGCTGCCAATTTTCACTACATATTATTGGCAATTGTTTTTTTTTGAGTATATTTGATGCAAAGTCATAATAAACTGTTGCCGAATGAAACCTAAAAACGGTACTGAATGAATGTCACTTAAAAAATAGAACATAAAACAAGGCCAAATGATACTAAATAATAAAATGTTAGGGAACAACGAAAGGTTCCGCATGAAAATTGCGTCACTTCCGGTCCTAAGTGCTTTTTTAGTGTTTACACAATGGTTGACTTTGAGAGTGAATGTGAGTGAGTGTGAGCTTGAATGAGCTTCTTTGTGTGCGTATGCATGTACGTGTGTGTGTGTGTGTGTGTGTGTGTGTGTGTATGTATGTTTGTGTTTGCATAAAATAATCAACACCAGCAACAAAATCAAATTCATTAAATTTAATTAAGTGAAAGCTTAAATAAAAAGCTTCTTTATTTGTTCGCCCTGGTGATTTTTAATTAAATTTATTTTACAAATTTCATTCCATTCAATGTTTTGATGCATTGCTGCGGAAATAAAAAGTTAAATAAAGTTAATTTGTTACGCATGAAAATGGAACAAAAGCGTGATAAAAGTGTTGGCGCAGATAAAGTACACAAAATCAGAACGATTTTTTTTTTTTTTTATGTTTAATAGAAGACGAAATGTTCAGCTTAAATTTAAACAATAAAATATTTATTGCAAAGCTTTAGCTAAAGATTTAAGAATAAAAATATATGTTAAGCTTTTTTATTTCTTCTATTGACATTAAATTAAAGACAAGTTTTTTTATTTCCTTTCAGATAAAACTTTGATAGACTGGTAAGTTAATTTATACTATGTGTTATAATAATTTCTTTTCAGAAAATTAAAATAAAAAAATTGAAGTTAGTATTAATTTTATAATCAAAGAAAAAAAATATATTTTTTGCTGCAGCAAAAAATTATTGTATACTTTTCAAATAAAATTTTGAAAGTTTTCATAATTTTAGCCACGAAAAGCGTATCTCTTCAAAAAAGTGTTATTTAATAAAAAAGATTTTAAAAAATGGTTTTATATATCATTATTATCATTACCAAAGTCCCAAAGTCTTGTTATGAAAATCCTTTTGGAGATGAGGACTAAGCCGGGAGCAAAAATTTGGCCGAACCCCCAGTTATAAGTTAGAGGAACTCTTAAAGACAACACGGAGAGAAATTTGAGCTGAAAACAATCCCAAATCAATTAATTTTGGGAGTGATTCTGAGCTTAGAAATAATAATCTTGATATCAAGCTCAAATGTGATTGTTTATCAAAAAAATTATCACGCTCATTTGTAATGTATGTAATTTTTGGATTCTTCGTCAAAAAACTAATATGTTCACTTGAGCTCAATTTAAGACATTTTGGTATTGATTATAAAAAATCATGCTCATTTGTGTCCAATATCATTTATGGATTGTGAATAAAACAAGTTAACATGCTCTCATACGTCTTATCTAAGAAATTTTGATGGATGTGACATTTTATGAATTTTAATAATACAAGGCGAAAGATGACAAAATGTAAGGAGCTCAGGTATAAAAGAACAGAACAAAAATAAAAAACGATGACCAGACGAAAATTCAAAATTATATTTTCATTGTCCAAATTAGATATTTGATCCAATTCGGACAGGAAAATGTATTTTTTTTTAATTTATGTTTTGCTCTTTTATGCACTCTTATATTAAAAGCAACAAAAACCAATTGAGAATTCTGTCGTTCTGTTTCTCATTTTTTTGATGATTTTTATGATCAAACCCAAGATGACATTTATTAAGCACAAATTGACGTGTTTATCAAAAAAATGTCAAGCCCAATTTCTGGCATAAATTGCGTACGTGAATAGCATGTTTTGAGATGGTTTTGAGCTCTATTGAGCTAATTTCAGTTACGAACGTTTTGAGCTTGATTTTAGCCCATTTTTTTTCTCCGTATATTTCTGCATTATTTATTTTTGTATCAGAGAAATCCCTATAGAGAGGTTTGTGTTATGCTGAACCCCTTTTTTGTCAAGTTTTTTGCATATGCCGTTATTTTTTCGTCAGAATGTATGCCCAAAATAAGCAAATTTGCTGTTTTTACAAACTGTTTTGAGATCGTAAAAATCGATATTTCGTCATTTTCGAAAAGATGTTTGTTGTAAGGTGTGACAAAACATTTGCGGCAGAGAAAACAGACATTTTTTAAAAATTCATAACTCAGTCAAAAACAAACATTTTTCCAAATTTATTGTTGTAGAGAATTGAACAAATTACAAAAAAAAAAAAAAAAAAAATATTTTTCACTCCAACATGGTTTTATAGAGCTCCAAACTGGCAGGGGCCGCGTGATTGCAGCGCTAGGAGTCGCAAAAACTGTCCGATCTGAAACAAAATGACTTTTTTAAATCTTAACAAAATTGGTAATCGTATGACAGCAGCTTTTGTTTAAATTTTTTTTAAATTTTTGTTGATGTGCTAAATTTCAAAGTGTGTTTTTTCGAAAAAATATTGACTTAAAAAATTCATAAAAAATCGAAAAAAAATTTAAAAAAAGCTCGTGTCATACGATTGCGAATCAAGTTTAAAAAACTACAAAAAAACAAAAAAAATTTCGTCAAAAAATAAACCCGCTAGTGCCGCAACCAGTACGAAAAACATGGTTTCGAGAAAAAAAAGGTGAATAAGAAAAATGTGCTCTCACTAATCCGGCTGTAACTTTTGAACCCGTAAGAATATTTCCATGATATTTTTTGTTTTAAATTTAAAGAATATTTACTAAAATACAAAATAAAAATAAAAAATGATTTAAAAAAAACGGCCACTGTCATGTCCCCTCTTAAGTAAATTTGAAGGTAATAAATATTTTAAAAACACTACTTTTGACTTTTCTCAAATATTTTTAATATTACGCTGCTAGAAAGAAGAGACAATAAAATCTCAGAAATACAATCTGATAAATAAAAATTTACTTCCAAAGTTGTTTTAAAAATTTAATATAAATAATGCTCTAAGCTATTTTCAACATTATCCGTTCACTAATGTGTGTCCAAGTAAGGCATTCAAAATGCCGGAAGTCAAAATACACCATTCTTTTAAATAATCTCTATTGTGCAGTTAAAGAACAAAAAAAAAAGAACAAAACTTTTTAAGCTTATTATTAAATTAAAGCTTAGCCAACCACTAAAAAATAAAATCTAAAAAAAAAATGGTAAAAAATTCAAAAAAAAGGTTATAATCCTACCAGCAAAAGGATCAAAGGCATGATGCCTGAGTAAGCTGCAAACAACAAAAGCTATGTAAATAAGCTATTATATTTTTAATGTTGCTGTTGTCGTTGTTTTTGTTATCTTCATTGATGTTTTGACGTTTGTGTGTGCTTCATGCTGGCAATGCTGCTGCTGCTGCTGCCTGCCCACAACGATTGAAACAGCACAGCAAGAAAGAACCACATAATTATAACCACAAATGTTATGCAACCAGCAAAATGGTCTATAAATAATTCAATTAATAAATTAATCAGATCAATGAATTTACATTTTAACGAATTTATCAATAGTTATAAAATCGATTAAATTATATTTATGTGGTTGTTTTTGTATGAGTTTTTGCATAAACCATAAGTATGTGTGCGTGTTAGTTAATAAATAAAGATATGTCAAACATTTCTAAATTGAAGAAACAATTTAATTGGTTTCTTTGAAACAATCAAATCAAGGCAAACAGTTTGAAGTGCTTAAAATAAGCATGTAAAATTTAAATTTTAACTTATCAAGGGAAATTTACAAGAGATCTTCTTCAAAATGTATGCATAGTTTTAAAGTTTTCTTAAACTAAGTACAGAAAAAAACTAGATAAAAGCTCTTTTCTCACCCTAACAGCTCTATTTTTATGCCAAGTTTAAGTAAATAAACGCCAACATTTCCGTTGTCGCCATGCTGATGTTTTTTAAATCAACCACACATACACATGCAAACTGCCTTTAAAACTCTACGTTTTTTTAATGCAGGATATAAAAAATCTGCACGTTTTAGCTGCTTGCTCACCATGACATTCGTTTTTACCGCCTAAAAAGATGCTTTGCGTTAGACTTCAACGTGCTTTAAAGAGCTTAAAAAAAAAACTCTTGTGTGTCTCTTAACTTCGGTCATTGAAAATGTCAACATGCAGCTGGCTTGTGCGGTAAAATAAGTCATTTTGATTTTATTTTTATTTGTTTTTTTTTGCACTCAGCGAAAATCATGACGCACTCCTTAAAGCTGCAAATCATTTTTATGTAAATTTTAATGAAACTGTTTTCAAAGATCTACTCAACCTTAAGAGATAATAAAAATCACTGCATAATTCTCAGCTGTATACAAATGTCACTTGGGCATTCATATAAAATGTTAGCTTTAGATTATTTGTTTATTGTTTATTTGAAAATGATTTTCAAATTAACATAAAAATATTTTCGACTGTAGGCATTATTCGCTTTATTTGTCATAAATAAGCTTACTTGTGGGCATTTATTGATTATGCTAAAAATGTCAACAATATACTTAAGAAGGAATTCATTGAAATTTCATACAAAGAAATATTTGAAGACAAAAAACACACAAACACACATTCGCACACAAATTATTGCGCAGTTCATTGAGATACCAAACTTAATGGATCACTCTTGAAAAGACTTCAAAAGAAAATTGAAATTATTAATATAATAATAATAAACTCATAAATTGAGCAAAGTTTAGTTTATTTAAGCAAATGTACCGAATTTTTTTTCTCTTCACATAAATTCATGTGTGTGTATAAATTTATTTCACAGTTTATCATGAGGCTCATTCCATACAGACGAGTGTGACGTTTTGACTACTTTATCGTGTTGAAAATGGTATTAACAAGTTAAAATTTTAGCAATTTACTATAGGGTATTTTAGAAGATGCCCCAAGGTTTCAAAATGCTAAAACATAATGCAATTATTAACACTAGTTTAATAGTTACATTCGCTTAAACACCTGGGCAGAGGCGTTCCTGGGCTTGGTGTCACCCGGGGCGGATACCCTTGGTGTCACCCCTATAAGAAATTTCTAAATGCAATTAGAAACCAATTCGATGAGATTTGTGATTTTATTATTTCCTTTATGTTTTCCGAAAAAACAATAGATGAAAAACAATAACAAATTGTTAAAAAAAACAGAAAAAATATAACATTTTGAAAAATTTTTGTTTTTATTGTAGTAAAATGCGATTTCTTTTTGTTTTTAAAGAATTTAATAACTGTTATTTGAACTTTTTTGGTTGCAAAATACAGTAAGCGCCGCAGGCAAAAATTTTGTATTAAAATCGCGCGATTTGAAATCATTTAATTTATAAAAAATCGCCTGAACCGAAAAATTTTACCACTTATAATTTTGTAATAAAAAAAATTTTATCACTCATAATTTTGTAATAAAAATATTTGATTTTTTATAAATTAAAAAGAGGGTTAAAAGTTATTATTGCAGGCGAAACAGTTTTATTAAAAATGTCGTGATGGTTGAGTTTAACAAAAATTGCAAAAATGATCAGTTCCTAAGGGTACTTTCTTTGGTTACTTTTCCTATATTAATTTTTTACATTATTTTGTATGGGAGATGCATGCCAAAGTTGGCCGATCTTAACAATATTTGGTCAAACGGCATGCAATTAAAGAAATTGATTTGCACTGAAAATGGTAGAAATTGATAACACCTTAGGGGTACCTTCCTAGGATTTATATTTAAATTTTACATAATTTTGTATGGAAGTTACGTACAAAAGTAACCCGATCCTAACGAAAATCATTGAGACATAAAGATAATAGATGTTTATTGAAAATTACAGAAATTAGTAAGACTTTATTTTTATCCTTTTTAAGACTTTTTTATCCTGCATAATTTTCTTGTTTATGAAAAGGTGCAGATAATATTTTGAAAGTAAAAAAAAAAGTTAATACTTCAAATAAAATTTCACAAAATTTTCGCTTAAATTCAAGAATCCGTTTTTTTTTTGTTAAAGATTTTAAAGATATGTTATAAAAACCTCTTTAATTTTATATTACTTAATAATTTGGTTCAATATTCTAAAATTAAGAAAAACAAAAAAACAAATTTTGTTACTTTTTTCGTACCATTTCGATGCATTAAAAGTGAGCTGTCCTAAATACTAGCATTTCTTACTTTAAGAGTTGCAATATTTGAAATAACCTCATCAAAATCAGTAATATTGATTTCAAGCTCGTTTGCAATGGATAAAAAAGCAAGATCGGAAACTCTGGCCTGTCCCATGGAATACCTTGGAAGTCCAATGGAAGTCCAAGTAAGTTAATTAATTAATTTAAGCTTTGAAAAACTCCTTTCGCATGAAGCTACTGATAAACAAATTGTAGGAAATAATTTCAATGCTAATGAAATATTTGGTGAAGTTTCCAAAAAGGACCACTCCACAATGAAAGTGAGCATTTCTAATGCTGTCTTATTGTTAGCGCTTTCGAAATCGATTTGTGCTGCATTTATGTGCCTACGGTAGCATCGCAAGCAATTTCAACAACTAGCTCCTTTTCTGAAATTTCGTCGTAAGCTGCTGCCAAATTTTAAACACTTAATATGGACTCATTTGTGTTGTGTTACAAAAAGTTTTCGGATTTTACAGTTCGAAACGTTTTCGCAATGTTTCTTCGTCATTGCTTAGACTTGCAAACAGAATTTTATATTTTTGTGTATAAATGTATCAATATTTTCATCTCTGTACCAGCAACTTAAATTGTTCCTAACAGAACAATATTTTTTTATTAATTTATTATTATGTCAAGTGGCGTTTCTTCACTATGAAAGGTACTTCACTCCAGCTTTTTTATCAAAGCAATTCAGAGCAGCGTAAAAAAGGAAGACTGAAAAGTTTAAAAAATATGCGGGTAGGAAGTGAAAGAAAAGGGTTAAAAAAAAATTGATTCCCAATTGAAATAAGCTAATCGTGTAAACAATTCGATAGCTGCTCTTAAACTTAACCTATGTATGTGTGTATAATTTTCTGTTGGTTTTTTCAACTTGAAGTTCACTGAAAAAGGGATACTCATCAGCAGTATAAAAAAAAAATGCAATACCAAATAAGCTTCAGGGCAGCAGAATCATAAAGCAGAACGTTAAAAGAAAAAGTACGATTGCGAACAAAAGTTTCAATACAGCAGTTTATTAAAAAAAAAGTTTGCAAATTTATGCCAATAAACTACAATCAAAGTGTTTGCAAAAGAATTTTAAAATTTTTTCAATATTTTTCTTTTCTATTAAAATATATAACCCGAGGCAAAAAAGAGGCAGCAAAAAAGCATGGAAGTAAAAGCATAGCAGCTAACAAGCAGAATTATAAATTTACATAAGTATATGTAAATATAATGTTAAGCTCGATATGTATATACTATATGTGTATGTTTTACAAAAAAAAACAATGTTGCTATTAAAAAGGTTGAAGTTGTGCAAAATTAATAATTTTGCATAATACACGATAGAAAAACTTCAAACATTTGTTTTTGTGTTTCATTTAAAAAAAAAAAATAAAAGGAAAAGTAAACGATAAAAACTTGCATTTTATAAAGCATACTAGCGGATGTTACCCGGTGTAACTCGGGGTTGTGTCTCGAACACAGAAAAAGGGCGATTTTTAAAACTGCTCCCATTTTAGCTTTTTTTATATTATCAATTAAATTTTTTAAATAATTTAAAATTATAGATTTTTGGGGTTTTGCCCCTCCTTCCGTCGAAAATGTTTAGCCAAATTTCCATAAAACTGTACCTGCCGGATACGATAACAAAAAAATTATATATTCAACGTCTCGATCTGACGCCTGGTTTCTGAGGAAAATGGTCACCCAGTTTGAAAAAAGCCATTTCGTAAAAAATGCGTTTGAAGTTTTTCTTAGCACACTAAGGGAAAAAGTTATGTAGTCAGTACAGAGACAGCTATGTAAAATCTATGCACTTCAACTTGTATGAGAACGCAACAAGAGCAGTATTTACTGAGTAAAGGGAGCGTGTACTGACTACATATCAATTTATTCACTTTTTAAAATGAATAAAAAATGTATTCAATACATCATGTTATGTGTTGAATACATAGCAGACTTCAATAGATACAAGCAACGTGTACTCAATCAACGTGTTATGTAATTTTTTACAAAAACTTTACTCAATACATAAAATATAGACTCAGTACACGTCCCCCTTATACGATTGAAGTGACACATTTATTCAGTACATAACGTATGGACTCAGTACACGTATCTCTTGCACTTCGGCACACGATTTTGCTGTTTTATGTCATTCGTTTCTTGATTTTCAAATAAGGAACACCTCTTAAGCCTCTAGAAAATCAGAGCAGGAATGAGTTCATCCACTGTACTCTAGAACAAAAGCGATGATTGGATAAGAATTAAATGGCTGGGTTTCTATAAGTAATTGCCAATTATTTTGTGAAATCTAGTCATTTCTTTATAAAATTATTTATTGCATTTGTTGAGAGGGTGCTTTAGGCACAGGCATGAATTGTGTATGTACTCATTATATAAATGTATGCACTAAAAATATGTAATGAGTAAATTATGTATGTACTCATTACATAAAATTATGCATTTAAAATATGTAATGAGTAAATAATGTATGTACTCATTGCATAAAATTATGTACTCCAAATATGTAATGAGTAAATTATGTATGTACTGAGTCAATAATTTATGTAATACGTTAATAAGATCTTTACTCATTACATAAAATTATTTGTAACAGTTTGCGTTGAGTACATAAAATTCTTTATTGACTACATAACCGCTTGAAAGCATTATGTAGTCAATAAAGATTTCAACATGTACTCAATACATGAAAAATGTAAAATTTTTGTGTGCAGAAAACTATGCGATGAGTACATAAATTTATGTATTGAGTCCATAGGTTTTTCCCTCTGTGCATGCATATAATATGCATTTTTATCTAAAAAAAAAATTCCAACTTTAAAAAGTCCTTCTGGCATCGATTCGATTTTGGATTGTCTTCGTTCGGTTTTAACTTCGGTTTTAGTCGATTCTGTTCGGTTGATTTTTGTTCTTTAAATAGCTTCTGCTTATATTCGTTAAACTTTTTTTTACTCGTTAATCTTTGGTTCTTGACTAAGTTTGCTTTCGGCGCATTCCTTGATTTTTGTCGAAAGAATTTTTAAAAGCATAGGATCTTTTTCAGTAACAGATACAAATGCTTACCAAGTTTCATCAAAATCGGTTCACCCGTTTTGACGTGAATAAGCCAGACGTAGTTGGTTGAATAAATCGCTCTCTCATGGAAGTTTTCTGAAATTTAAATAGCCTCAATTCTGTTGCAGGGTCAGGTTATTTCATGTATCAAATTTAAGTAAAATCGGTCAAGTCATTTAGGAGTAATTGAGTGTTAACAAAACACTACTTAAAGCACCCTCTTGCGAAAGTCTTTGGAATTTTTAATAGCCTATGTTAGGTTGGGCGCAGCCGAACCTTCGTTCCAAATTTCATTGAAATCGGTCCAGGTGTTTAGGAGTTATTATATAGTGCCACGCCCACATACTTCCGCCCAATGTTTTACCTATGCTTTATCTTGAGTGCAGTTGAACCTTCATACAAAATTTGATTGAAATCGGTCCAGGAGTTTAGGACTTATTGAGTCTTAAAAACGCACTACTTAAAGCGCCCTCTTGCGGAAGTCTTTGGAATTTTGTATAGCCTATGTTTTATTTTGGGAGCAGTTGAACCCAAATGCCAAATTTCATTGAAATCAGTCCAGGCGTTTAGAAGTTATTATAGAGTGCCACGCCCACAAACATGCGCTCACTTTTTTACACCCCCTATGTTCTTTCTCTCTATGAAAGGTACTCGGTGTGCAAATTTCAGCTCAATCGGATAAGCGGTGCGCGAGCCTATACGGAACAGACAGACAGACAGACAGACAGACAGACAGTAGGACAAACATTTGATTTTATATATAAGAAGATTATTAACATGCCATAAATAATGAGGCTTAGTAAGAATGGTGCATGAATATCTAAAATAAGTAAATATATAAAAAAATATTTAAAAAACTTTGCTGTAAACAAAAGTTTTATGCCATTTAGGAACAAAAAAAAAAAGAATTAATGGAAATCAAAATATTTGAAATCATTTTCATGCAATTTCGCTTTTTTATGACTTTTAAGTGATAAATAAACTTTTCACTTTAGAGTTATTTACTTACAATACCCAAAAAAAAAAAAAAAAAAAAAAAACCAAATCTGTTTGAAGTATTTTCCATTAGCTAAGTGGTTGGAGGATTTTCATATAAAAACCAGACTAACAGCCATTAACACAAAACACAGACAATAACAACACCTGCGTTTCTTTTTGCTTCTGCTTTATTGTCTTCTTACCTTGCTTGTTCGCTGCTCGACTTACTGTATAAATTAAACGAATAACTTTTTAGCCATTTTGTCTCTTAAGCATTTCATAAGGATCAAAATTTCACAAGGATCAAAATTTCACACTTAAGGTTGTAGGCGATAACCTCAAAGTGGAATTTTATTATATTTTCATTGGTATTGGTTAGCAATTTTTTGCACAAAAGTGATTTTATTTGATGTTGCGCGGAATACGAATGGCTGCTTAAAAGGTAATAAAAAAAATAATGTGGCTTGAAATTATATGAGGTCAAGCAATCTTCAAGATATGTAATAAAAATTATACTTGCTTGACCTTGACTTTTATTTGATGTACAAAAAATACGAATTGAAAAATTATTTGTTTTATATAGATAGATCGACAAAATTTTTGCAAAAATTTTCAAAAACCGCCAAATTGATTTGAAACTATTGAAAAAAGGAATCAATTAACAACTAACATTTGAAAAAGTAGTTTTTATATATATTTTATTCATTTTATACATATCCAATTTTGTTTTGAGTCTCTGAAAAATTTGAATTTATAAAAATTTAATAACTTTAAGGTCGAATCACGTCCTAAACTAACTTGAATTTCTTTAATTTGCATACAATTTATTGACTTCCAAAATTATTGGAACTATACAAATTTAAAAAATAGTCAGCGAAACTAACATAATAGCCCAAATAGTTATTGACTGTCAGTACTTATTATTTCTGTCATACCTTAAACTCACTTTTTTTTATTGCTTTACTTTAGTCAAAGCTTCTTAGCTTCAACTCAACAGACATATAAATTAAACTCCCAAGACAATTGTTGTTTGCTCTCATACTAATATTGTCTGGTATGAAAATCCACAAAGTTGTCAATTTAATGCTTGACAATTTTAATATTCTTGTCAGTCATTTCCAACTTAACTTTACGAAACAGCGTAATTAAGTCAAATCAAGAACTTTTTGGAATTTCTTTTAATAGACGTTTTTTTGATAAGACATCATTAAAGACGTCGTTAATTGTAGAAAATGTCTCGACTTGTGTCTAACGGCAATTCACAAGAATTATTACAATTATATTGCACACAAACACACACACACACACACACACACACACAAGCAGACATGGTAGGTATTATATATTTATGATATAGATATATGCAAGTATGAATGTACAAACATAATATGACACTCATAAAGTATGTTTGGCTGTGCAAAAAATACAGCTTAAAGCATTGTGAATAAATGTATCTGACGTTATAGTGTAGTGTGCTTTGAGTGCTACATACAGCTTTGTTTTTTTTTGTCTTGCCACACAGATAATATTTCATTCCAAACTATATAAATAAATCTAAGAGGGAAATTATTAAAATATTCCTGTGCTCACGGCAATGGAAGCAGTTACAAGTTATAATATGTATTTCTTACATATGCCACTCATCTTCGGATATAATTGTGGTAATATACATATAGAAAATAAAATACTTTCTTATAAACTTTCAGTCAGTTTCTGTGGATGTTTAAGAAAATTACCTCTCTTGAGATAAGAACATTTTTTAGAATTTTTACATGAATAAAAAAATTAAAATTATTTATTATTAAAATTATTTCTAAAAGATAAAGCATTGAAAAATTATTCATAAACTTTTTTATTTCCTTCAAAATAAATTATATAATAAATTCAATATTAAGAACTTTGAAAAAAAAAACAGCGCAAATAAATTACTTTTCAAATGTAAGGTATTTCTGTAAATATCAAAAAACTTTAAAAAATTTTTCTGATCGGTCACCACCTCTCTGCAGACAATGGCAAACCTCAAAGAGTAAATAATGCCATGTAAAGCTTCTTTAGAACATGAACTTTAGCCGTTCGGAGTCAGCATAAAACATGTAGGTCCAGTTCTCGGTTAATTGTGTGCAAACATTTCATAACACAAACAACAAAATTCATCATAAGAACCTCGGTCAAAGTCCTTTCAGGGGCTGAAATGGCCAATTTGTTTTTTTTTTTTTTTGTTTTGAAAAATATTTATGTTTATCAACATTTATATTTATTTTATTATGTCTATTTATGTTTATTTGTTCTCCCCGCAGTCAAAATCTTTCATCCATACTTCACTTCGTTGTAAAAATTGCCAATTGGCTGGCACAAGCCTTACAATTCGTCCTTTGGTGAGCATTAATTTTGCTTACTTCCGAAAGTAAAAACAGTTACATTTCTGACTTCTTCGGATGAAAACCAAAGAGCCTGTATGTAAAAAAAATCGTTTGAGTCCCTTGCTACCAAAATAGGCAATGAAAATTCCTCTTAAATCTACTTTTATATTCTTATTTATAATCTTCCGTTGGATTTTCAAAATCTGTTTACTGAAAATCCCTCAAAATTGCTCAAATCTTATCCAATTATAATGAATGAGACTTTTTGGAAAGGTGCCATAAAAACCTATCGGTAAAATGGATATTATTTCGATTTATGTCAGCATTTGCTCATAACTAAGTGACTGAACATAAACGGGAGATAAATCTAACCAACATATTTTTACCTAATAAGAACTTATTCCTGAAAATCGGATAATATTTGATAATTTATAAAAATTTTTATGAAACAGATTCGGGAAAATACGATGGAAAATTAGAAATTGTGAATTTTTTCTTCAGTTTCGGAAGTCGATCGGAATTATTTTTTACTAAATCACATGACTTCATTATAAACTTAATCTTGCAGAGTGTGGTAATTATGTTTTTGGTCGGAAAAATGCCCATGGAAGTGGCCTCTGAGCCCCTGTTCTGCAGAAGACGAAGTTTTTGCACATTAATTTTTTTTTCTTCAAAATACATACCCAAGATAAGCCTTAAACTAAAGATTTTCATGGTAGACATATGTAAAGTAAACAAGTTTTTTAAATTTGATGTCTACAACTCATCAAGGGAGACAAGGGAGACAAGGGGGCGATCTTCACATGGCAACGTGTCTGATTGCCTCAACTTGGCGAGGCCAGCATTATCCATGTCGAAATCGTCTCAAGTCGACTCAAAACCTCCGCGTGGTGTCTCCTGGAAACGTCAAAAACTATCACCCGATAAACTTTGGCGGCTAATTTGAGCGGCGAGGTCTCCTCTAGACTATACACTTGAGGGGTGCCTTCAAGACCTTAAAAATGGAATGTGCGTAGGGTTTGGGTCCCAACCACGTTATAACTTCCCAATGAAAACAAAATCAGCCTCGGATATGAACCCCCACTGCGTTGACGACCACCGGAAATGAAAAACGGATAATGATTTACGGATATGCACCTGGAATGTCCGGACCCTTTATAGGGAAGGTGCCACTGTCCAACTGGCGGAAGCCCTCGAAAAAATAAAGGCTGACATCACCGCCATCCAGGAGATGCAATGGAAAGAACAAGGCTGCTCTAAGAGAGCAGACTGCGATGTCTACTACAGCTGCCATGCGGAGAAGCGCGAATTTGAATGCGGATTCGTCGTAAGTCGGAACCTACGCCATCTTGTTTCCCGGTTCACACCTGTGAACGAAAGGCTGGCAACAACCCGCGTCAAGGCGAAATTCTTCTACATCAGCCTAATTTGCGCACATGCCCCGACGGAGGAAAAGGACAATGCTGTCAAGGACACCTTCTACGCGAGTCTAGAGGACGTGTATGATCGCTGCCCGGCCCACGACGTAAAAATAGTTCTCGGCGATTTTAACGCGAAGGTCGGAAAAGAAGGCATCTTTGGCTCCACTGTCGGTCAGTTCAGTCTCCACAAGACCACTTCGAATAACGGTCTAAGACTGATCGCCTTCGCCGCAGCGCGAAACATGGTAGTTAGTAGCACCAGATTCCAACACCCCGATATCCAAAAGGCAGCCTGGCTGTCCCCGGATCAAAAAACGCGAAACCAAATTGATCATGTTGTGATTGACGGAAGGCACGCTTCAAGTGTACTGGATGTGCGCACATTTCGGGGGGTCAATATTGACTCCGACCATTATCTTGTTGCAGCCAAGATCCGCATGCGATTGTGCAATGCGAAGAATGTACGCACAGGTGTGCAACGAAAGCTTGATGTCGATAAGCTGCTATTACAACGGACCGCCGAGGCCTACTCCGCTCAACTCTCGGTTAAGCTCAACCAACCGTACTCTTGTCTCGACGACGCTGGCGGACTTTGGGCGCATATATCCCACTCCATGCGCACTGCTGCTGAAGAAGTCATTGGTTTTCGGCGCCCGCAACCTCGCAACCAATGGTATGACCAGGAGTGTTGCGAAGCGACAGCAGCAAAATACGCCGCATATAAAAAGACGCTACAGTCAGCTGCAACGCGAGCCATGCACGAAAACTATCGCGATAAGAGGCAGGAAGAGAGATGCCTTTTCAGACGTAAAAAAAGAGAGCAGGAAAAGCGTGAGCGAGAAAAATTTGAGGTGTACCAGGGCAAGAAGGATGCTCGAAAATTCTACCAGCAGGTTAAGCGTCTAACCCAAGGTTTCAAGCCCGGAGCATCCACTTGTAGAGATGAGAATGGTGATCTGGTTACAGATACGCAGTGCGCATTGAAATTATGGAGACAGCATTTTTCCAATCTGCTTGCAGGCGACGATACCAACAATTCCGCCCTTGGAGAATGCAGTCTGACACCACCAATCGACGATGATGGAGTGGAAATTCCACCACCTAGCCATGACGAGGTTAAAGTTGCTATCCAGTGACTCAAAAACAACAAAGCCGCAGGTGCTGACGGCCTGGCTGCTGAATTGTTGAAAACCGGTGGCGGTGAATTGATAAGGTGCATGCATCAACTCATCAGCAAAATATGGCTAGCGGAAAGCATGCCCGACGATTGGAATCTCAGTGTGCTTTGTCCTATACTTAAGAAAATAGATCCGCCATCTGCGCCAACTATCGAGGTATCAGTCTTATTTCCATCGCATACAAGGTTCTTTCAAGCGTATTGTGTGAAAGATTGAAGCCGCATACCAAAACACTGATTGGACCTTATCAGTGTGGCTTTCGTCCTGGCAAGTCCACCATAGACCAGATTTTTACACTACGCCAAATCCTGGAGAAAACCCACGAAAACCAAATCGACACCCATCATCTCTTTGTTGATTACAAAGCTGCGTTCGATAGCCCGATTCGGGATTGCCTGTACGCAACAATGTCTGAGTTCGGTATACCTGCAAAGTTGATAAGGCTCTGCAAGATGACGTTGAGCAATACATGCAGCTCCGTCAAGGTAGGAAATGACCTCTCCGAAACCTTTAATACCGAACAAGGTTTCAGACAAGGCGACCCGCTATCATGCGATCTCTTCAATATCATCATGGAAAGGATCCTACGAAAGGCAGGTGTACATCGAAATGGTACCATTTTCTACAAAGGTGTCCAGCTCCTTGCGTATGCTGATGATATCGATATCATTGGCAGAACCAAGAGAGATGTAACCGCTGCTTTCGCCGCTATCGAAAAGGAATTAGCAAAAGTGGGTTTGACGGTGAACGAGGGCAAAACAAAGTATATGTTGTCTGCAAATAGGGAAGTGCGGCGTCTAGGCTCCCATGTTACAGCAGGCAAATATAACTTTGAAGTTGTCAAGGAGTTTACATACCTTGGCACCGCCGTAAACAGCAACAACAATGTCAGCCTGGAGATAAAGCGAAGAACAACAATTGCTAATAGGTGCTACTACGGGCTAAGTAAGCAATTAGGTTCCAGAGCCTTCTCTCGATCGACAAAACTAACACTCTACAAGACGCTCATCATACCTGTGCTTCTCTATGGCGCTGAGACATGGGTGGTATCGCAAACAGATGCAGCCGCTCTTGGGGTGTTCGAGAGGAAAGTTCTTCGCAAAATCTTTGGTCCTGTTCAAGTTGGCGACGACTATCGCATTCGAATGAACCACCAACTGTACGAGCTCTACGACGACATTGACATAGTCCAGCGTATAACAATTCAGCGACTACGTTGGCTGGGTCATGTCTTTCGTATGGATGAAGAAGCTCCAGCGAAAAAGGTGTTTGAGGCGAAAGCCGAGGGTTGACGACGAAGAGGATTTACAGTTTACGAATGTACGCAAGACTGCGTTCCAGTACAAATTTCATATTTGTACTCAGTTTTGATTAAACCACATCATACGATATATCAAAATAAAGAAGAGTGTGATACTTTTCCAGCAAAAATGGATTTTTACCCTGTGAAGACCCTGAAGAATACATATTTTATAGGTGTTAAAAAAAAACATTCAATAGTTATTAACAGTGCCTCTTACTTTTGAGTTGGTGCCCGGTTCATCTTTTTTTCTCCATACAAAATCGATCCAGCTTAATGTGTGGTCTAAAGGTATAAAACATGACTAATTTAGTAGATTATGCATCAACCAGAATCGATTTGAAATATACATTTGGGTTTTTCACTCATTTCATAAGAAGTGTGATGGCTTAACATGTGACTCACTTTGATTGAATGCTATTTTACTTGGTACTAGAATAATTTTTGGATTGGAGATTAAAGCCCGAAACTCCTCCATTGGTTGCTATTATGATTCTTTATATATAATATTGTTGATCTATGTATATTCTATTTGTATTTTGAATAATTCGCATTCTTAAGCGGTGTTTTGCTTTTCCAATGTACTTAATTTGAAGTTGTTGGTTCATTTATCCTTTATGATTTCACGGAACTTTATGCCATTGCTGAAAAATAGCATGTAACCAACATATACCGCCAAAAACTCATTCTATTTATCTTATACGCTAAGCCTGAAAGGTTAGGGTATATTAACTTTCTGCAAAAGTTTTTAACACCTAGAAATAAGCGAGCCTAGTATAGAAAAGTATATTTATTCTTGATCAGGGTGAGTGGATTAAGCCTTTTCAGTCTATCCGTCCGTCTGTCTGTTGTCCGTAAACACAGGATAAGAAGAAGGAGTTAAGATAATTACATGCAAGTTGGTACGCATGTTCAAATAGACCCAAGGATCTGTACTATTGAATATTTTTGGAATCCGTTTATGAACACGCCCACCTCCCATACAACGCAAAAATTGAAAACTTTATAAATAAGCTCATAGTTTACCTACAACAATAAAATTTGGTGTGTATGTGGTTTGTATCAACACAAAGATGTTTTCGAAAAATGGATGTCATCCGCTTACGGACACGACCACCTCCCATACAACTCAAAAATTGAAAATGCAATAAATAAGCATTTGTTTAACCTACAAAGATAAAATTTGGCACGTATGTTTTTTATGACAAAACAAAGATGGTTTTGAAAAATGGACGTCATCCGTGCACGGACACGCCTACCTCCGACACAACCCAAAAAGCATAAAACTCAATAAATAAGGTTATGTTTAACATAGAAAGATAAAATTTGGTATGTACGTATTTTATACGAAAACTAAGGTGTGTTGAAAAATTGGGAGTAATCCGTCCATGAACTCGACCACCTCCCATAGCGAAAGCATAATAAAGGCATTAACTGTTAGCTACAGGAATAAAACTTGGTATGTGTAAATTTTTCTTCAACATTTAAATGCATATAAAATAAAGGCTTCATCCACCCACGGACACGCCCATTTTCAATAATATTATTTTTTTTTAAAAAAGTAGGTTTAGGGTATTTCATAGTCGGCCTAGACCGACTTATGACTTTCTTTACTTGTTTTCTTATCAGAAAAATTCCTGCCTGTAGAAAAATCACTTGTCAACACAAGATATTTCAAAAAAATATATGAACAAGGATACGATGTTATCAAATGTGCCTTAGACAACAGTATTTTTTTTGTATTTTTAGGACAAAAAAAGTGTTATAAAAACTTAAGTTAAGCAATTCCGAAACGAAACCACTAAAAGTTATTGTCAACAAAAATTAGTAAAAACTTATGTGCTTTTGCAAAAACAACGGTAGAAAATCAATAAGATTGCTGAAAATCGAAAAGCGAAAACATCACAACCAAAGTGAAAGGAATAAAAAATTAAATAATACGAAATATCGGTTTTACAAATATTGTGTAGCAGGTTACCATGTGGGAATTTTGCCACATTTACAAACACTGGCACATTCTTTCTAGCACTATCACACATACTCACAGAAACACAACCACACGCACACACATATGATATGCAAATAACTGGGTTACCAACTGGATACTCGTAGCAGCTAGGTAGCTCAGAGCGTTGGTAGAAGGATTAAAGTAATCAACGCAGCGAAACGTGCTCGAATGTTTCTTAATAGTATTAAAATGATGCCGAAAGGATAGCATCGAATGACATGTTGATGAAGGACAAGTATGTGTTATACTGACTTCAGCTCAAACATTATTCGATAGCAGCTCATGTACCCATAAAATCATTAATGCTGACAACGAATAGAGCAGAGTGGGTGAGTGAGTACACGCGAAGGATATGTGCGCATCCTTAAACATTATATTCCTTGAGGGAAAGTTACAATTTCTTTAACTTTATCTTATTCACATACATAATCATGTGTGTTGTTTACATACGAGTATATGTGAATTGACTCTCACATATATTAACACCAACACACATGCACAAACTCACACAGCTATACGCATGGTTGGCATATCAATTTATTATGCAATTTTTAATTTTAATCTTGCCTACGGTTGTTGTTTACCTTCAAAATTGTTTTATTTATTTATCAAGTGAAAAATATATTGTTAAGATAATATCTTCTGCTATCTGTTATGCAACTGGATTTGATCAAACAATTTATTTCTTGTGCCAATTTCAATATTTCAAAAATATAAAATGAGTTAGCCTTCTGCGAACTTAATTTGCTGGAATGGAAGAGTATGCGTGGAGATAATATAGCGCTTATGGTACCAAATACTGTAGGTAACATTGACTCATTGTCAGTAGATAAAAATGTGTTCTTTAACTTTATTCTACTGTTTACAATAATCTTTAAAGCAAATTTGGAGCGGTCATAAAGAAAACTACGGAAAAATTCTTTCGTATAGATAAATCTTAAGTACTACAAGACACACACTTTAAGAATGGTTCAAACAATATTTTTCGCTTTTCAAAAAAACATCAATTCTTATTTTTTTTTTATATGCCAAGTTGTAATTTTTCCCATGCCTGACTCGAGTTTATCATACATTTTCTTTTTTTCTAATGATTTTTCAAATATCTTGACTACGCCTCACCGAAAATATTTATATTTTCATTTTTGTATTATTATTTAAATTCCTGAAATGCTTTAACTGTAACAGCTAATCGGAATAGCCTTTCGGGGCTGAACTTATAACTTGCCAAAGGCATAACACATAATTGTCTTGGCTCGCATTCCAACATAATATCCTTGTCGTCTTTTTTTTTTGTTTCTCAAAATCTAATTAAACAAGTTAGATTAGATTGAAAATAAACTGTTTGCACTGGAGAGCAGCAAAAGTTCAACTTCAACTGCTGCAATAAGCTAGAAAAAAAATGAAGAAGAAATTTAAATTAAATTGACATTTTCATGTAGTTATTAAGCAAGGGTTGCATAGCTGCGTGTTAACTACTCTAAAGGACAAAATTTCAAACGGAAAGAATTTTCTATGTTCACAAAACTTAAGAAATTTTCTTCTCTGTAATTATAAAAGTTTTATTTGCAACAAAGTGGAAGAGGAGACAAAAAAATTAACAAATGTCCGAGTGGGGAAAAAGTAGAAAATTCTAAAGATTTTTTTTTATTCTTCAGTGAGTCAGAATTGCGTGGCGGAAACTTAAGCAATTTAAAAATAAAAATGGCGCAAACTTAAAAAGCGATTTCAATTGATAAGAATACTAAGGAAATGACTTAAAAAGCATATTGCAGGGAATAGAATTAATGGGTCGATACAGTGGTGGTCACGTTTTTAGCACACTTAAAAATGCATTGTTGAATACTTCAATATTTATTCGTTTAAAAGTTGAACAATTTTTTTATTTTTCTCATGAATACTTCAAAATTTTGAGATCAATCAAGCAATATTGATAGATTTATGATTTTTTGAATGACAGTTGTTTGAACTCAGTTACGCCAGTGAACATAACTTAAATTCGATTTTCCCAAACATGACATTTTTAAAGTCGGTGACCACCATTTCGAAAAAAACTTCTGAGCGGATCATTTTAAAAATTTGTACTCATATTTTACACACAAATAACTCAAGTGATGTTGAGTTGTTTTTTTTTTAGTTTTTCAATTTGTATCAATGTTACAATAACAAATAGGTAAAGGTCAATTTTATTGTAAAAAACAATATCGTCATTTCAACTTTAAATTGATGCAAAAAATTTAAAAATTAATAAAATAAAATAATCTACATCAATTGAGAGGGTAAATAATTAACAAAATAACTGTTTTTTTATATTTCGTATTCTTAATTCCTTGTATTTTTGTACCAAAATTGTTCTAAATAATCTTCAAATCCCAATAAACAAAATAGCGAACTCCGCTTACTTTCAAATAATTAACGAAACCACGAAATCGGATCAGATATATCGTATTCGATGCGTATTCGTGATGAATCCGAGATTATCAAAAATTTTCAAATAGATTTTAATATAAAATTTCATATTCCTAAGAAGAGATATTTGTCTCATATCTAGCTTATCTACGCTCGGAAAAAAATACCTATCTCTCCCTGATAAATAGTTTTTCTTTTATCGATAAAAGCAATTTTCTCTTTTTCAAATAAAATGTTCTTCAATTCGAATAAATTTTTACATTTTCGATGATATATTTTTTCACTTGTGGAAAATGGAAATATTTCAATGTCTCTTATAATAATTTTTATTTGTAGAAACAAATTTATTGAAAATTAAATTAAAAACTGCGAAGTTTTACCTTTAATAAAAACAAATCTTTTCGCAATACTAAAAAAGTCGTCTTCTCTAAAAACGATATATTTAAATATATTTTTCTTTTTCATGAAAGCTTTTTAACATTTTTAGGGAATTTTTAGTATCACATTTAGAGAAAAGCATGCTCTGGACAAAAGTCTATACCGTTTTTCTTAAAATGAGGAGTTTACATTCAAATCCAGTTAAGTCACAGGAAAAAAAAAATTTTGGTAAGAAATGTCATTGTAAAACTAATCTTAAAATATATCGATTTATAAAATCCTCTGAGATAAAAATGATAAAAATCCTAGAGAAAAATGCATTAAAAAAAACTCCTTTTCAATCAAAAGCAGACATGTCCACAGTGAATTTTCAATCAAAACCAGATAAGTCCAGATAAGTCCAAACCAGATAAGCAAGTTTTCATTTGTGTAGTTTTCATTAAAATTTAAAAAAATGTTTTATATCAAAACGTTGGTATGGGTAATAAATTTAACATTTTAGCGGATTTGGGCATGTGTGCTGTAAAAAATAAAAAGTCAAAAGCAAAAAAACATTTTCTTTTACTTAAAAGGACCTTCAGGGGAATCAAAATTGCTTCGGCGGTTATTCTCCGAAAATTCGGATATTGAAAGAAAAGTATGCAGAAATAATTTTCATGAGTTCTTCTAACTTTTGAAACACCGAACAACGGAATATAAATTTTTAATCATATCTAACTTTCAAAACCAGACAAGTCCAAATTTGAAATTGGTAATACAAATTTTTTTTGCACTATGAGACTATTCTTTTTTTCGCATAATATAACTATTCCTATGGAGCATCAGTTTGCATAATTGGTTTGTTTATTTAAGAATGTCTGACAAAATTAAGACTTTTTTTTCGATTTCCCAACAATTCGATCCGTGTGACTTATCTGGTTTTGAATGTGAATTCCTCAAATATGTTGCCTTTTTTTAATATTCCGAGAAACTTTTTTCTGAGTATAAGAATCTGAGAAACAAACATGTTTTTTGTTATTTAATTGGCTATTAAATTTTAAATTTTAAAATAAACCCATTTAATTTTCGAATTCGCAATATTGCATTTTTTCGGTGCAGTTCAGTTTCGAATTCGAAACAAGTCTGCAATCTCGTAAAGTAAAGCGAATTTTATATATTTGCTGCAATTAATCAACACAAAAAATTTTTCTTGAAAAATTCGTGATCCGTTCAGATTTTTTCAAAAATATAGAAAAACACCAACAACAAGAAAAAATAACAATAAATTTTTATGCCTCAGCTGGGAGTCGAACCCACGTTCCCCAGCCCTTGTTTTTATAATGAAACAAATTACACAGGAAAATTATAACTGCGATAGACTTGTGGATAACGTTGAAGAGTTACACTCAGATGACGTGGGTTCGGTTCCAGAAAATATTTATTTTGTTTTGCTTCCTTAAAACAATACTAATCTTATAATCTTTTAACATAATAATTGTTTTGCTCAAGATATGAACACATTTAAAAAATTTAATTTCGAAAACAAATTGCGAAATTTATTCGAAAATGATTTTATTATGTTGAAATTCTCGTTTCGGTAGTGATTCGATTATGATAAAAAAAAATCTCATTTCGGAAATGAAGTGTGCAATTCTCCCGTCTTAGGGTTCATTAGCAAAACGTTTTCAAAGTTCGTTTTCGAAAAAAATCCGAGATCTTAGATTCAACTCGAATTGCTGCAAAATTTATACTTATTTAGAAAATAAGGCTTTTAAATAAACTTACACCTCCCTTCAGTGAGAATATTTAAATAGGAAAAAATTGCCTCTTTTTGCAATTTCATATTCTTTGAAAATGCAATAAGAAACCAATTCGATGCGATTTTGTGTTTTCATTATTTTCTTTATGTTTTCCGAAAAAAATAACAGATGACAAACAATAACAAATTGGTGAAAAAAAGAACAAAAATATTACATTTTCATTTACATATTTAGATACACTCAGAAAAAAACACATATCTTTCTCCGATAAAAAATTTCTCTATTTTCGATAATAGCAATTTTCTCTTTTTCAAATAAAATTTTCTTCAACTAGACTTCACATTTTCACAAATTTTCACATTTTCGAAGAAATATATAAAAGACCGGAGCCTCTTCCTGCAAGGACGAGAATGGGAATCTAGTGACAGATATCCAGAGTACACTGATGTTATGGAGGGAACACTTCTCTAGTCTTTTAAATGGCGACGCTGACAACAATCCCGCCAGTGGAGATGATATCCCGGAAACCCCAATTATGGATGACAGCGTTGAAGTTCCGCTGCCCGACTATAACGAGGTCTTAACAGCTATAGCTCGGCTTAAAAACAACAAAGCCGCAGGAGCCGATGGTCTACCGGCTGAGCTGTTTAAGACCGGTGGCGAAGCTCTGTTTAAATGCATTCACAGACTTCTATGCAGAATATGGTCGGAAGAATGCATTCCAGATGATTGGAACCTCAGTGTGCTTTGCCCAATCCACAAGAAAGGCGATCCCACTATTTGCGCCAACTACCGTGGGATTAGCCTTCTAAATATCGCATTTAAGGTCCTGTCGAGCGTATTGTGTGAAAGACTGAAGCCCATCGTCAACCAACTGATTGGACCTTACCAGTGTGGCTCAGACCTGGAAAGTCCACCATTGACCAGATCTTCACGCTCCGACAAATCTTGGAAAAGACCCTCGAAAAAAAATCGACACACACCATCTTTTTGTCGATTTCAAAGCCGACTTCGACAGTCCAAATAGGAGTCACCTATATGCCATCATGTTTGAATTTGGTATTCCTGCGAAGCTAATACGTCTTTGCAGGATGACTCTGAACAACACCAGGAGTGCAGTGAAAATCGGGAAGGACCTCTCCCTTCCGTTCGATACCAAGCGAGGTTTCAGACAAGGTGATTCCTTATCGTGCGACTTCTTTAATATAGTAATGGAGAAGATCATCCAAGCTGCTGACCTGAGACGCAGCGGCACAATTTTCTATAAGAGTGTTATGCTGCTGGCGTATGCGGATGATATTGACATCATTGGCCACAATATGCGCCACAAAAAGAGTCGAGTCGAATGGGTCTTGCAGTGAACGCAGATAAAACGAAGTATCTTGTCTTGGAAACCACGTCACTGTTGACAACACCTCCTTTGAGGTAGTGATTGACTTTGTTTACCTGGGATCCAGCATTAACTCCTCCAACGATATCAGTATTGAGATTAAACGAAGGATAACTCCTGCCAACAGGTGTTACTTTGGGCTCAGTAGGCAATTGAGAAGCAGAGCTCTTTCTCGACGAACAAAACTAACGCTCTAAAAGTCAATAATCATGCCCGTCCTACTTTACGCATCACAAACATGGACGATGAGCAGCTCTGGTGAAAGGACTTTGGGAGCGTTCGAGAGAAAAATCCTTCGCAAGATCTATGGTTCAATCTGCGTCAATGGCGAGTACCGAATACGATGGAACCACGAGCTGTATGAGCTATATGCCGACATCGATATAGTCAAGCGTATTAAAATAGAGCGGCTTCGCTGGCTAGGTCATGTCGAGAGAATGAACGACGAAGCTCCAGCGAAAAAAATATTGGATTCGGTACCCAGCGGTGGCCAACGCAGACGAGGAAGACCGTTGGAAAGACCAGGCATTGGATAACCTGACAACGCTTGGAATTTCCAACTGGCGCCAGCAAGCACACGACAAAAGAGGCTGGCGAAAATTCTTAGACGAGGCCAAAACCGACCAACGGTTGTAAGAGCCATCTAAGTAAGTAAGTAATGTGCAACTTCATATTAATATGCATCAAGTTTTGACTTCGCAGTTGCCAACTGTTGAGTACGCTGAATGGGACCAGTGAAAATTAATTGTATGCAATGGCGGATTGTGAGCGCTCTCTTGTTTGTTATATTTGTTATTTCAACATGGTTGAATAACAAGGTTGCTGCAAAACTGACTGTGCTCTCTTTCGCATATCCGAAAGTGTCAAAATCAACTGGCTGTCGAAAAAAAGAAACACAACAACAACAGCTGAAGCAGTTCGCTTTGACATTTGCGGCAGTTGCGCTCTCCGTGTTATGGCTACCTTATTCAGTGTACCCTGGTTTCCAACAGAAACGTCAACACTACCTTGCAGTTATTATATTATGTGTTAAACACAATGTTTTTAAAGTTAAATTTAAAACAAAAGTTTTTTTTTAAACAATGTTTTTAAGTATAAAAACAAATTTTAAGCAAAACTTTTAATATTTAAAACAAATTTTTTAAATCGACACAAGCAGGTTCATTTTTTACGAAATTTTTTTTTGTATTTTTTTAAACTTGATTCGCTATCGTAAGACACGAGCTTTTGTTTGTAAACAAAATTTTTAATTTTTTAAAAAATTTTTTTTCGATATTTTATGAATTTTTTAAGTCAATATTTTTTTTCGAAAAAAAACACACTTTCAAATTTGGAACACCACCAAAAATTGAAAAAACATTTTGTCAAAAATGCTTATGTCATACGATAACCAATTTTGTTAAGCTTTAAAAAAGTTCTTTTTTTCCAGATCGGACAATTTTTGCGACTCCCAGCGCTGCAACCACGAGGCCCCGTTTTTTTCTCTGCCGATAGGTATTTTAAGTGTTCTAACTTGATGAAAGAGTGCTACATTTTAAAAAAATATTGGCAAGATTTAGTTCAAATTAGTACAAAGTAATAAGCAATCAAACAATGGAACGGACGCGACAAAAAACAGAAGTTTTTTAAGCTGGTATAGAAATATTCAAAATTTAGCTAATTTTGAGAACTTTTTTTATATATAATATACATTTTAATGGAGGTCAAAGTATTACTTTTCGTCGTAGACTTCTGAAATATGAGAATTATCTCTTGCTTTTTTTTAAATGGATATAGCACGAAAACGGACGCGACAAATTTTTCCGACAGTAGTAAAATACAGTTAAGATGTTCATTATAAATTTTAATAAAAATACATCATAATAAGTTGAATTCAAGTTACATAGCAGTAATACTTATCAAAATAAAAAAAAAAATAAAGTAAAAGGCTGTTTAATGTTTTCCTTCACTTTTGGTTGACCTTTTTTGAGAGATGCCCATATGTATCACAAATGAATTTCCTGACCTTATTTTTTCACGAATTTTTTCGTCGATAGCTTATTAAGTGTATTAAAAATTTATTTGTAAGATCAAAAGGAAAACTTAGCCACTTTTTGAAATTTTCGATTTTTTATTAATTTTTGAAGAAATTTTTGACTTGCATTTTTATGTGAAAAAATTTTTTCAAAATATTTCTTTTAATAGCACAAAAACTGCTCATCTAAATGTAAACATTTGTTGAACAATATTGAGTATGTAGTATACAAGATTTATTTACATATATGCGACTATTTAAATTTATATAAAAAATATGTTTTTTAAGAATTATATTCAGAGCTTGATGCTAAATAATTTGTGAAGCAAAACAGTTTGCTAGGGGAAGAGTGGCATGAAAGAGCCAAGTTTTGAAAGAGCCATCTTGATTTACGCGGTAGTTTTCATACGAATGCTTCTTAAATTATAATTTTTAAGAAGCAATACTCGCCATATGGCACCCTCGAACATTTGACAGTTCACTGATAATAAACGACGATGGTGTATCGTATTTTTGATTTCTTCATCATTAAGTAAGTTTTTCAGAACATTTTATTTGTTTTGTGACGTCTTCACCTTTAAAACTAACAGTAATATTATTATACTATAATTTTATGGATATATTAGGCCTACCAATAACATATTTATTTTGCCGGAAAAATCTTGATTTCATACTAATTTTTGAGGTTATGTTTCTTTGGACAATATGTTTTGAAAGAGCTGGGTTCCGGTGGTATGAAGAAGGGTAAAGGAAGTTTAAATTATTTTTGTCAAAAATGTTTTTAAGTGTTTTAAACCTCTTATTTTGTTTTTGGAATAGGTCTTATTATTATAGATTTTCTTCAAAGCGATTTAATTTTTTTGCTAAAAATATTTTTAAGTTTTTTTAACTATTTTTTGTTTTTAGTTTTGAGTTTTTTTATTTTTTAATTTGTTTTTGTAAAAACAATACTTTTTATAATAACAATTAATATTTTTAATAAAATATTCGTTATTTTTCGTGTTAAGTCTTGTAATAAGAAGATGGCTCTTTCAAAACTTTGGTTGGCTCTTTCAATGTCCATGTGTTATGAAAGAGCCGAATTTCATGTTTTTTATAAATGGCTACAGGTCCAAGAATATTGTTGATTTTGAAAAATATTTCATGGTATTACGTTCATAAATGAATGAGAAAATACTTTTGATACAAGAATTATAATTTTATTAATTATGTTTATATATTTTGTAACTTTTTTAAAACTGGCTCTTTCATGCCACTCTTCCCCTACAACTAAAATGTTCTTTGCAGAACAAGCCGAGCAGACTAGACCATGGTTTCGTCGGATGCTACTCCGACTCATCAGTAGTCTCTGTGGTTCATGCAGTTCACTAACTTTAAAAAGCGAATATGCTCAACTCCAGCAAAACCAAAACGGAATTACTGAGAAGCTTTTCACTTGTTCAAAGCAGTGTTTTTCTACTCTTTTACTAGTTGCAAAATTTAAAAAAAATTGACTGCAATAATTTTTTTTAACGTTTGTGCATTTTGTTAGTTCTTTAGAAAGTGTACCAATGGAGATCATCATGAAACTCTTAACATTGCTTCCGTAGCATGTTGTGTGCAATTTAAGGATTTTTACTCTAGCCATATGAATTTTAATCTAAATTAAAATAAAACTTAAAACAAATTTATTTCAAGCAACTGTCTATGTTGTGACGGTGAGACAGACAGAGTCGCCATCAGATGAATGGCTTTCGTTTTATAAATTCTAAACTTGAATTTAAATAAATGTGTTAGAATGTTTGGCAGTCATTAATGGCAGTGTTCGAGTTGTTCGCAATGAAGGTGGTTCAAATGATTAACTGCTTAAGTAAAGCATAGTTAAAGTGAATGTTGGAATGAATTCTTCCCTGTTCGTTGCCAGATCTTTGTAGTCATTAGTTTTTAGCTCTTAGTAGATTTCCAGAAATTCATAAATCAAATAAGGGAAATGTCATCTGACAGCAGCTTTGATGTCGTAAAAACCTTTTCTGTTCATGCTTTTCTTACTTTGTTCCATTTATTTTGTTTAATATTTAATCCATTTCATTTGCATCATAAGCCAGCTTCTAAGAACTTCATAACATATAAATGGAAAATATTTTTAAAATATCAAAAAGCAAACGACAGTAGTAGTGTAGTTAGTCGTCATGCCATCATGCCGTCATGCCTTCATCGATAATATTGAAAAATATGCTAAGTAGAATGGAAATATTTTGAATATCTTTGGCAGAGATATAAGAAAATTTAGTGATGATTATTTTTTAAGCTATGCTATCGCAATCATTGTCAAGTGAGTTGTTGTTGTTGTTATTATTTTCATGGCATGACATTTCAAGATGTCATGGTAGTGCTACTGCAGCACAACCCACTCATGTGTTCGTTCTGTGCAAATAATATGTGGATATGTTTGCATTCATAACAAGAATGTGCTCGTCTTCAAGTTGACATCACATATTGCTGCTATGCCAAGGAAAATCATTTCCGTTGTTCTTGTTGTTTTTGTTGTTGCTATTGCTGCTTCTGCATCTTGCCATCAAACATTCTCGATACACGATTTGTTGCACACAAAAATTGCACTGAAGCATCACGATGATTGCTTGTTGCTTCGAAGCACACGTTTGCAGTTGTCAAGCATGTCCTTTGCTGCTGTTAGTAAAAGAAAAAAAAAAAAAAAAGAAAAAAACTGTTTTATAACATTTGATTTTATGTTTGTTGATTTTAGAAAATTTAAATTTTTATAGATCAAAGGATTTCTATGATTTCTATGTGATTTTTTAACTTTGAAATTGAAATCGGAAAGTAATGTTAAAATCCTTTAGTGTAGCCAACTAAAAAAAAAAAACAAATTGGCCATTTCAGCCCTTGAAAGCAGCGCCGGATTAAACCATGGCGGGGCCGGGGGCTTGAATTGACACGGGGCCACTCAAGGTCAGAGCATTTAGCTCGGTTCTTTTAATGATCAAAATATTATTTTTTACACTTTTACATATCGGTGAATCCATATCATTTTGATAAATTTTAAGCAAAATCTGATCTAAGTGCTTCCGATTTGTTTGAAACTTGGTAGGTTAGTTATTCACATTAAAAACATATTATGTGTGTTTTATTATTGCGAATTTTTTTTTTGCAAAGTTAAAAACATTAAAAATTACAAAAAAGGAGATGCATGTATTTAAACAACTCTGTAAGGAAAAAGACAGTAATTCGCACAGAAAATAAACACAAGTATATTTAAGTACCTTCAATGGATCTCTTTCGTGGTGTCAATTGCTTGTAGTTCTTTTATGGAAAAATGTTTTTTTTCTTATCCCGAAATTTATCATCAAATTTTCCACAGTCAGCGCAACAACTTTTTCACTTTTTTCAGTTTATGATGATCTTTTTGAAGGATTTACTTCAAACCAAAAAGTTACTTAATTTATAAAATATGGAACAATAACTTTTATATAGCAAAACAAAAAATTTTTCGGTACACATAAATAGGAAAACTTAAGTAGGCATTTAAAAAATCATTAAAAATAGCAATCTTTGGAGTTCCAACTTAAAACTGTGCCTAAACCTTCAGAATGAATGCGTAATTTGAATGAATTTTTATTTAAAATTTTTTTTCTCGATTTAACTGAGAGAATACAAAATAATTAAGTTAATCGTTTGCAACAAATTATTTTCAATACAAAGTTGAGTTATAGACGACAAACGTTCATGTAACATAGATGAACATTTTTTATTCTTTTATAAACTAAAAATTAGCTTTCATCTTCACAATTTGCTATCGGTACTGTTACCACCAATCGGAAGGCTATATAAACAATTTTTTAAAAATGTCGATCATGCCTGAGTCCATATTATTTCTGTTTTTAAAAGTTTTATATCTATAAAAATAAATAAAACATCTCTCAGAGAGATCATTCAGGTGGAAGTTAATAATAAATTAAACCTCTCTCAGAGAGATCCTTCATTGGAAGTTAAGCATATTACTCTGTTCGGCTTCACGTGAAATTCCACTCAAATCTCCATACAAAAAATGACAGCTGTGAAACAAGCGTGAATATTTCACAACTTTTTCATCAAAGCCGTACTATGCTTCGCTGCGGAAAATCTATTACAATGTTCAGCAACATGCATCTAGCAATATTATTTTCACGGCAATTTAATTGAACCGACCATTTATTTTGCCGTGAAAAGTGGCAGTTGTCATTTAATTTAAGAAAAAGTGCAAGCAAAAGAACAGTTTGTAATTGAAATTATATTTTTTGTACTATTTCTAAAGTTTTGCAATTAATAATTGCAGTTGTTGGAAATTGTAAATACGAATGCACCTTGGTGTTGGCGGTCGCAAAACTATGCAGCTTGCAAACTGCCATAAACTTATGACTTGTTCTGCTCCACAACAAAGCACATGCATACTTGTATAAATATTTATTTTGTATTTATATAATCACAAATATGAAAATTAAAGAACTTAAATGATTTTCTGCTTTTCCTCTAATAAATTGTGGCTGTTTATTTACATTTTGTCGAAGCTCATCATCAGCTGTTCGTTCGCAACAAAATATCTGTCAAAATTTTCACGCAACAAATAAATGGCTGTTGCCGGTGAAATTTCACGCAATCGAGCATAGTACTAGGCTTTAATAATAAATAAAACATCTCTGTGGAAGTTTCATAAGAGGAATTAAGTGATTTAATTCACACAGTAATTCCATTTGAATATAATTTGGTTATACTTCAACAAGGAGTTTTACTCTCACTTCTAATTTTTCATTTTCAATATCCATTAATTTGCACAAGAATCCAAATAGTTTTGTTATGTGTCCATATGCTTCAAATCTTTTTCTCAATTCTATTGCTAGTGTATCAACTTAAGCATAAGGTTCCGATTTTGAATCTATGAGCACTAGTCAAATTGATTGTTTCGGGTTCTTTGTTGCTGTTTTTTATAGTTATTTTTCTCTAATAGTCTTGGCAAATATATCGACTCACGTACACAAACCCTGAAAATCCACTTCGCAAATCTGTAACGAATTCGATAAGTGAAGAAAGCAGCTATCCAATCAGTATCTAATTTTTCCAAATATTAGTTGATTGCATTGAAATGTGCACCTATTGATGCATTATCAACATCCACTAACAATATTGCGATCATTACCAGATAAATTCTGGCCCTATACTTAACAGAAATTTTAAGCATAACCATGATTTCATACAAATATGCTTTTTTAAAACTTTAAGGTCGATTATTTCGAAATATTTTTTTTATGGCATGTCGTTTTTACAATAAGCACTTCATATAAAGGGTGTTTTTTTATAAGGTTTTTTTCAATATGGATTACTCTATTGTCTGACAGTTGTTTTGACAGTTTAAAGTGTACGTCTCTACACAGTATTGTTTGGCAAATCATCATGAATAGGTTAACTCCAGAACAACGCTTCCAAATCGTGGACATTTATTTTCAAAAACAGTGTTCAATTTTAAATGTTTATAGAGCACTTCGTGAATTTTATGGTGCACATAATTGTCCGTCTGAGACCACCATAAAGAACGTAATTACCAAATTTCGGTCTTCATTCACTCTTTTGGATGCCAAGCCAGTGAAAAGAATGAGAAGAGTGCATACAGAAGAAAATATTGCTGTCGTTGAGGCCAGTGTCGTCAACAAGCAAAATTGCCGTATTTGGAGCAAAGATAATCCACACGCCGTTCAAGAATTACCAAAGCATCCCGATAAATGTCCTGTTTGGTGCGGTCTATCGGCTGGTGGAATCATCGGTCCTTATTTCTTTAAAATTGAGGAAGGACGACGCGTTACCGTGAATGGAAATCGATACAGAACCATGATCAATGAACTTTTGTTGCCAAATCTTCAAGATATGGATGTGGACGAAATGTGGTTTCAACAAAATGGTGCCACTTGTCATACTGCGGGCGAAACAATCGATTTATTGAAAGAACATTTCAACGACAACATTATTTCGAGAAATGGACCGATGAATTGGCCTCCGCGTTCGTGTGATTTGACACCACTTGATTATTTTTTGTGGGGATACGTGAAGTCATTGGTTGATGTGGATAAACCAGCAACGATTGACGCTTTGAAAACCAATATTCAACGTGTCATTGCTGACATACGCCCTCAAATGCTTGAAAAGGTGGTCGAAAATTGGACCTCCAGAATGACCTTTGAGCAAAAAAGTCGTGGTGGCAATATGCCCGGAATTATGTTTAATAAATGTTAAATGCCAAGGAATTATCTACCAAATAAAAAATTTTTTTTGGGCATTTCATAATTTGGCATGTGTTTTATTTAAATTTCATATCAGCAAGCTCTTAAAAAAAACCCTTTATTTATAAGCGCCTGCGGGGCCCCTGACTGCTCGGGGCCGGGGGCTGCAGCCCCCCCTAGCCCCCACCTAAATCCGCACCTGCTTGAAAGGACTTTGACCGAGCTTCTTATGATCAATTGTGTTGTGTGTGTTATTAAATGTTTGCACACAATTGACCGAAAACTGGACCTACATGTTTTATGCCGACTCCGAACGGCTAAAGTTCATGCTCTCAAGAAGCTTTACATGGCATTATTTACTCTCTGAGGTTTGCCATTATCTGCAGAGAGGTGGTGACCGATCAGAAAAATTTTATTGAAAAAAACTTTTCGCCGCGGCTGGTGATCGAACCCGGGCTCCGAGCATGCTAAGCCACACACTTTACCTGCATGCCACGGTCACCACCAATGTAGCCATTTAGTTAAAATATTAATAAATATACTAGCTCATAGATTTCCAGTAGTAGCTCAGTTTTTGCCCTTGGCGTTCACTGTTTAGGATAGCTTTGGGCTCGGTTTTAATTGGTGCTTGATGCTTTGGCTAAAATGCATTTCGAATATCTAATATAACTCCAAGGACTGGCGTATCTTTATAGTCTCATCTGAGAAAAGTCTAAATGATGTACTCCTTTATTAGGATAATTCAAGAATCCTATTCCAATGGCTTATGGAATCAACATAAACGGAAAGTTATGATTCGATTCGATTCAAAGAAACAATGTCAAGAGCTGAATGCTGAATTGGGTAGCAAAATATCATTGATCCACCGCTGGAACCATCTGAAAAATTCTTTCACCACCATTTGTTTATACATATAAAATGTCGTTTAGTAAAAGCTTTGTTAAATGTTTGAACTCAAATGGATTGGCATTCAATTTTCTGAAAATATTGTTTACAAAACTTACCGCAGCAAATATTAAAGAAGCTAGAATGCTTCAAACTTTACTGTTTGTAATTGTTTTTATAACAAATAAAAAAAAAATTGTTTTTTTTATATGGTGACTTGTAGCAAAATTCACCAATTCTGAAAGAGTTAAAAATAAACCCTTTAAAAGATTGTAAGCTTTTACTTATTTATGGAGTTCAAGTTGAATTTTGAGCTTTAGTGCATTTAAAGACTTATAGTCGAATTTTATGACAAATATTTTTTTTGGAAGTGTTAATCCTCTATGGCATCATTTTATGGGTCTTTTTTTCTAACTTCACAAAAAAGACCCATACACTGAAGAGTTAAAATGCTAAAATGTTTCACAAAAATGTTTCTTGTAGTTTTTTTAGATAAATCTCTCACAACGGTAAGGTCACATGGATCCTATTACGATTTACCATAAAAATTTATAAAAAGGGGCGCAATTATAAACTCCCTAAAATAAAACTCAAACGTTAACTTTAAAAACGCCGATACATGGTTATTTTTATACCCCACGCGTACTGCGTAAGGGGTATATTAATTTTGTCACGACGTGTGTAACACCCAAAAAGAGGCGTGGTAGGTATGGAAAAATATATATATTCTTGATCAGCATCACCACCTGAGTTGATTTAGCCATGTCCGTCTGTCTGTCCGTCTGTCCGTCTGTCTGTCGACACGATTACAGCCGTAATTTTGAAGATATCGTAATGAAATTCGATATTTAAGTTTTTTTTAAAAAACTAAGGTCAAGTTCGAGAATGGGCTGAATCGGATGAAAACCACGCATACCTCCCATACAACCCCAAAATTGAAAACTCTGCAAAGAAGCTAATATTAAAGCTACAATACTGAAATTTGGTATATGTATATTCTATGTCAAAACTAAGATGTCATAGAAAAATGGGCGTTATGCACCCACTAACACGCCCACCTCCCATACAACCCCAAAATTGAAATATGTATAAAGAGGCTAATATTAAAGTTACAAGACGGAAACTCGGTATTTGTGTTTTCAATTTCAAAAATGAGATGTGTTAGAAAAATGGGCGTCATCCACCCACTAACACGCCCACCTCCCATACAACCCCAAAATTGAACAATCTATAAAGAGGCTAATATTAAAGTTACAAGATGGAAACACGGTATTTGTGTATTTAATGTCAAAACTGAGGTGTGTTATAAAAATGGGCTTTCTCCACCAATTAACACGCCCACCTCCCATACAACCCTAAAATTGAAAAATCTATAAATCTATAATTCTATGTCGAAACTGAGCTATGCTAGAAAAATGGGCTTCATACACAATCTAACACGCCCACCTCCCATACAACCTCAAAATTTAAAATTTTATAAAAAGGCCAAAAAGCTCTCCAATTTAAGATTCTTCCAACCTTAAGAATCGGCCGTGGGGGTATTTTTAATTCGGCCAAGTCGAAGATATAGCTTACTAGTTTTTATCCTATTTGCCAGAATCAGTTGTTGGAATCTTGTTTCTTTGTAAAAAATGTGATTTTTTCTCTTTTTTATACGTTTTTTCTAAAATGTTGAGGAAATACACTCAGGGAAAAAAATTATTTTATATCAAACAAATCATGGGTTGAAACAACAGTTTTCACTGTTAAATACTATCCAACAAATGAAACTTTCAAATCAACAGTTGGTTGACTGTTGATCTATAGAACACGAAACCCATATAAAAACGAACTTATTAAAATTTTATCACTGTTTTTGCAGTTCATATTTAGCCGAGTGTGCTGGCCTGTGCGTCTAGTACTCGACTGTCCTAAGTTCAAATACCAGCAAGACCAATAAAGTTTGTTTTATATATAAAATAATGTTTTTTTAAATAAAAAATTAAATTGAATTTTTTTCAAGATTATAACAGCAAGCAATTATTGAAACCGAATTATTATTATTTAAATTATTAAATTACAATTTTTGATACTTACCACAGCTAGGGTTCGAACCTACATCCCCTGCATGACAGTCCAGCACACTTCCACTGAGCTATTGAGAATATTAATATAGCAAAACACATTTAAAAAATATTGCTTACAGAAAATAGATAATATTTCGACAACAACACAAAAATATTTCAACAGATGATATTAACAGCACAAAACTCAAATCATTCAATCTAACAGTCTTTTGAAATAACAGCAGCTGACTGTTTATATTACAGTTTATACTTTTTTGAGTGTAGAGTCTTACAAAATTTAATTTTGTAGTAAATTTGTCAGGATCTAACTGTCTTCTAGACAAACTCCGCCTAGTGGTGTTGATGGTAAGCCACTAGCCTGACCCAAGCCAGTGAAAAAGAGGAGGGTTGTGTCATGCGTACTTGGACAACGGTTCAATTATGTATGTCACGTAAAAAGATAGGTTGCCATGAGCCCTCGCTTTGAGATTCAAAATCATGGAAGTGGGACATAAATCTGGTTATTGTACCTGCGTATCCGTAGCAAATGATATAAAACATACTGTTAGCACGGGGATAGTCAATAAACCTGGTTAAGCAACTGATAATTACCGAGAAGAATAAAAATCAGATATTCTCTATGGGTTTATGATAATAAGTGATGATAAATAGATTTCCAACGATATGGTGGTATTTGCCGGAAAAAGTGGTAAAAAAAAGAAGAATGATCAATGGTGTTTGAGGAGTATTATAATGGAAGATATCATAAAGTATTGTCGTGGAGTATGATCAAGGAGCATAATAGACCCTGTGGTCGAGCATGCTTAATTGTGGTGATGTTGTTTGCTGGCTGATCTAGTTTTCTTATTCAATTTAGATAAGGCGATCAGTTTTGGAATACCCAATAAATATGTCTGCGATTTGTTTATTCATTTCCAAGTCATAGCTGCAATTACCCAAACTAGTGTCTATCGGTATAGTATAACGGGATACTAAGATAAGCTTACTTATCAAGTCATGTGTGCTTAAACTATCAATTTTTGTCTGGTTTTTGTTGGAAGCTCATTCCAAGGTGGAAACCCTTTTGCCGGGGGACTATCGCTGGCCCTTCGGCGTTGCGTCTCTGTACAACCAGGCTGTCATATCCTATATGCAAGAGATTTTTGGTCGGTCTCGCTCCTTACCAATGGAGGTGGATTGAATTTAACCTCAAATTAAATGCCCACAAATTGGTACTGGGGATTCGGTAGATGAGTAAGGTGTTTATGGCAGAACTGGCAAATGGCGCCTTGTCATAGTATGCTATTAATACCTGGAAACGCGAATCCCTAGCACTGGTCATGCCCGGAAAACAATTAATTTTTGTATGGCGATAAAGGCAATCGAATTCTGCATGATATGATTGAAAAGAAGGGTTACTCAGTAGAAATCTTGGGTGCTGAGTGCCTGGAAACTGGTTGATAAATTTTATTGTATTTCTTAACCCATTGCACTAGAGAAAACAACTCCCAAGAGAAGTATTGGTTCAAGATAAGTCAATTTATAAGTCTGTTGGTGAGAAATATAATAGGTGCTGAGTCCAAATAGGTCTCAGTACGGTTATTTCGTAGCACTGAATTCTGAAAGCCATCTGTTGAGAGTTGATTTCGATAGTCCATGACTCCTCGCCATGGGCAAGTAGAATAAGACCGAACGGTAGGTGTCTACTATAAACACTCGACTCTGTCTTCTAGACAAGCTGTCTACAGGTGAACTATCACTAATCTTGCATTTGTCAGACAAAAATCGTAGAATTCGAAATTTCCATTCATGCCTTTTTGGGCATGTTAAGCTTGGAACTAATGCCTAAGGATTCTCTGAACTTGAAATTTCGAAACTCATTCATTTTCAAAAATTTGCAATAATTTTCAATCTCATGTTCATCTTCCGCAGATGAAAATGATGTGGAAATATTTAGTAGCTGGCACCACTACCTTGTATTATGCTCTTGTATTATGCTCTTGGAGTTGCTTGGTCTATGTGTAACTCAAAGCTCCGTGTGGCATGTGTTATAAGACAAAAGAATTAGGGAATTCTTTTGCTATACAAAGGATCAACAAAAAAAAAAAAAGAAAAACGAATGTATAAGGACCACTATAATATACATATCTTAATATATATATTGTATGATCTTTTTGCTATTTTTCAGACTCTTGTTCTCTCATACACGGAGAGAAATTTGAGCTTAAAGAAATCCCAAACCAATTAATTTTGAGAGTGATTCTGAGCTAAGCCATAATATTCTTGATATCAAGCCATAAAGTGATTTCTTATCAAAAAATCAACACGCCCATTCGATACAATGTGAATTTGGGTCATTTATCAAAAAATTAATATGCCCACATGCGTTCAATTTAAGCAACTTTTGGAGTGTTTATTAAAAAATTAATATGCTCACTTGAGCCCAATTTATTTCAAAACATGCTAAATGCCAACAAATAAATACAAATACAAAATTTAAGACATTTTATTTTAAAAAAAAACAAAAAAAAAAAATGAAGAATAACAAACAAGCATGATAAAAATTATATTTTCATTGTCCAAATTAGTAGTATCTGATCCAATTCGGGTTGAAAAATCTAATTTTTGAATATATTTTCTGCACTTTGATAAGCTTTTATACAAACAGAAACAAAAACCAACTGAGAATTACGTCGTTCAATTAAACATTTTTTTGAAGAGCAAAAACAACAACAACAAAATTAATTTTTTTACAAACAAGCCCAATATTACACATTTTAAGCACAAATTGACGTGTTTATAAAAAAAAATTTCCAGGCTCAATATCTGGCATAAATAGCGAACGTGAATAGCTTGTTTTGAGACGGTTTTGAGCTCTATTTGAGCTTAATTTTAGCCAATTTTTTTCACCGTGTACAAAAAAAAAGGGGGGGGGGGGGGGGGGTAAAACTAATTGAAACCTTAATTTTCTGCAACAACTTGTTCAATAAAAATTTTATTTTCATAAATTCTTACAAATAAAGTATGAGTTATTTTCTCAAGTATTTCATAAATTGAATAAGATTTATGTTAATTTAAACTAAACATTTAGTTTCAATTATTTTGTAAATTTGTCCTGAGAAAAAAATATTAGATACATATCTCTTCACTGATAATATTTCTATATATTTTTTAAAAATTTACTTTTCCTGAGTTAGAAATGTATGCAATAAGTCTTATTTCCTGTGCTTTAATATTTAATATCTTCATGACTAATTTAATTTATTTTCACTCCATAGAATTAATCACATTGACATAAGTAATCGCCGGTATAAAGAAAAACAATGATTCCTTAATTTTATCTCTTCTCCTCTTTTTGATTACGATCCGGATACTGCGAATTGCATTCTGTAACACTCATTTAATCTCTTAGAACCCATTTTTTTTTAGTTTCGAATTATAACTCTATATTTACTTCCATCTTATTGGCATTTCTTGCTTGGCTTTTGGCAGCATCAATGTTTCAAATATTTTGAAATAATTCACAGCATACATGGTATCTTTAGTCAAGAAAATAGAACCTACAACAAATGAATAAAAGCAGCTCCATCATGGCATTTCCGCTCCACATGTTAACTGTTTTGTGGTGTGTTTTAGTGTCATATAGTATGTTTTTTGGTCACGTCACATACATGGCCTCATCAGATCGAAAGATATTGTGCTTTATTTTATCTGACCAAAGAAAGTCTTCAAAATTTTCAAGAAAGATATGTTTGTTTGCAAAAACAAGTCTCATTTTCATGTGCTTGGGGCTCGAATAGAAAACTTTTCTCGGACTACTACCCATTAATACTACTTGATTGAATCAATACTTTATTATATGGTTCATTGCTGGTGCTTTTAAATCATTTTGGAGTTATGCTGAGGTATAAAATGGGTTCTGTTTTGATTTTCGCACCAATAGTTAGTTTTTCGAAAGAAGTTGTAGTTTTGGGTTTTCTGACCATTGTTGCTGGTTAGACAACTGAAATAATTCCACACTGTAAAAATTATGAGGATAAATTTTATCCTATTTGGTATAAATATAAATCCATACCAGAAATGTTATAAAATTTATACCATAAAATCTTATAAACCAAATTTATACAAAATTGGGATAGATTTTATACGAAAAGTATATACAATTTTTTTACACCACGTTGGTATACATTTTTATAAGAAAAAGTATAAAATATTTGAAAACCACATTTAGTTTTTTTTATAGCAATGTTGTATTGTTGCAGATACATTGAATGTGTGTTACATTGAAAGTCATAAATCAGGAATAATATCTAGATTTCAATTGATAGATTTCATGTTATATCTGCTTTTTTTATATTTTCAAAAACAAATTGACAGGAAAAATAGAGTAAAAATTGTACTCAGAAATTTGCATGTTCGATCATGTTGGCAGAGCTTCCAATTCAAGTGCAATATTTTTGTCTTAATATATGTGTACAAAAAAATATTCAACGGAACTATTTGCGCATAACATGATTACTGACTGAAGAAGAAACGCAAACTGATTGCCTGCTAGCATCGCTGAAGTTCGGTAGCTTTGAAAACTCGACTTGTACGTGAAGCCGAGTGGCTCCGTGAGGTTTTCGTGTGTATAACTGGAATAAATATGTGATTTTTATAAATTCATGTTATAAAATGTATACTATTTTGGAGTAAAATAGCTGTTTTAATGGAAATGCAAGTTTTATAATATTGAGTGGGATAAAACTTATAATAAATTTGGAATAAAACAAGTTTATACTACAGAAATGTTATAAAAAAGATAAAATTTACCCTCAAACTTTTTACTGTGTACAAAGTAATAAGCAATCGTTCAATGGAACGGACGCGACAAAAAAAAAAGTTCTAATTTTGAGAATTTTTGTTTTATATAGAATATACATGTTAATGGAGGTCATAGGATAACTATTTTTGGTAGACTTATAAAATATAAGAATTATCTCTTATCTGTTTTTAAACGCACGAATACGGACGAGACAAATTTTTCCACAGTAGTAAAATACAGTGTGGTGACCGTGGCATGCAGGTTAAGTGTGTGGCCTAGCATGCTCGGAGCCCGGGTTCGATCCCCAGCCGTGGCGAAAAGTTTTTTCAATAAAAAATTTTTCTGATCGGTCACCACCTCTCTGCAGACAATGGCAAACCTCAGAGAGTAAAAAATGCCATGTAAAGCTTCTTGAGAACATGAACTTTAGCCGTTCGGAGTCGGCATAAAACATGTAGGTCCAGTTCTCGGTCAATTGTGTGCAAACATTTAATAACACACACAACACAATTGATCATAAGAAGCTCGGTCAAAGTCCTTTCAAGGGCTGAAATGGCCAATTTGTTTTTTTTTTTGTTTTAGTAAAATACAGTAAAGATGTTCATTATAAATTTTAATAAAAATACATCATAATAAGTTGAATTCAAGTTACATAGCAGTTATACAAATCAAATTAAAAAAAATAAAAGTTAAAAGCTGTTAGAGTGCTTTATTTTAATGTTTTTCTTCACTTTTGCTGGACCTTTTTTTGGGAGATGCACATATATGAAAAATCTACATGTCATCTGATTTTCAAATAAAGGCAAGTTGCCAGAATTTAAAAATTTGCATATTATAGAACAAATACTTAACAGCAAAGTTTTTTGAACTGTCTGGTTTGTCTTTTTTTTTTTTGTATGCAAATAAGTTTTGTTGACCCAAAAGTTTCCAGATAAACAACTTTAAAAGGTTTGCTATAGATTGAAACGAATTGAATTTACATCATTTTATTGGTTTTACATTGGATTGGTATGTTTGATATAAGTTTGAAAAGACGCAAGTTTGCCATTTTCTATGGAAATAAAAATAACAATACCAGAAGAAAAAAAAAAATTGAAATGACAGTTTAGTTAAAACATTTAAATCAAGCAAAGCAATATAAAAATATAGTGAATAAGTTAAAAATTTCAAATGTATTCGAAACAAAAAACCCAAGCAATTATTTGCTTTTTTTTAAAGGAAAAATTTAAATTTACTTTTTTTTCAAGAAACGGAAATAAATGAAAACTCAATTGAAACGTGCTGTTTCAATATAAATTTTGTGCACTGATGTGGTAAAATCAGACGAAGAAGATGTCAAAGAATGACAACTAAGACAAGAACGAACAACATTCGAACAACGTGGGCCAACAGAAATGCTTTGCTTATAGGTCAGCAGGACATAAGGCAGGCATAACTAACTCCCAGTAGCAAAGCAAGGCTTTGTATCGTACAACGATTGCAAACCACAGAGCTTAATGCTGACGTTGTGTTTTGACCAAGGCAACAGATAAATAAAAACATTAACATAAATTGTTCGCCTTGGTTTGCTTTTCTTTTTCTCAATTTCAACTCAATCTTCTTGATTCTTGATTGAGCTAGAAGATTTAATCAAATCACGATAGTATTCTAGCAAATTTTGCTTTAACTGAACTCAATGACAATCAAGTTTCGACAATTTGGAATGCATATTTTTCTATAAACGAGTATTTGCTAAAAGAAAATAAACATCAAGTTTTGCTGATAGCGATATTTAATTAGCATCATAGCTTTTTTTGTTAAATTACTACAGATGACTTCTCGCTTCAGAACTTATTTTAAAGATTTTTACAAGCTACTGGTTGCGACCAGTAGAAAATTTTTTGATTTAGGTAGTCTTACGCCAAATTTTCATGACTGATGACTCCAAGGCTTTAAGTTTCGTTTTCACTTGATAAAAGTTTTCATTAAAGCTTTTATTTAAAATTGTTTTGAAATAAATAGTTTTAAACTGATGGCTTTTGTTTGTGTTTTCAGTGTTTATATAAATTGAAGCTGCAAATAAATTATTTTTATTAAAAATTCTTCAATATCATTTTGGAATACATACATACACACATATGTCTGTAAATGATTACACATAAATTTGCAGCTCATATTTTCTAGTTTAATATGCAATTTTATTGCCTTAACATTGTTGTCATCACGTTAGTTGAATTGAATTATGGCCCAATAAAATATCTAGATTGGCTTGGCAAAATTTATGAAAATTGAATTTGCTAAAGATGTGGCAATAATGGCAGCACGTGATTAAAATTGAAATTTCTACAATATGCCAAATTCTAGTCCTAGAAGCGAGATGCCTACGCATATTTTTTTTATGTTCTGATATTAACTGTTTTGCTGGAGTGTGAGGAGTATTTAGGAAGCATCAACATTATTTTGTCAGTAGCTCTAAAAACGGGAAGAAAAACAAATTTTGGAATATGTTAGTTTTTCTTTTAACTAGGCCCTTGAAATGACTTTGACTTTTAACGATCAACTGAACTGAGCCTACAACATGTTTTATGCTGACAACGAATGGCTAATGTTCATGCTGTCAAGAAGCGTTACATGCCAATTTACTCTTTGAAGTGTACCATTGTTTACAGATTGGTGACGGCCGATCAGAACAATTTATAAAACATTCCGAATTCATATTTTTATCTAAAATACTCAAGTTAGTGGTTTGGTTAAAGTTTGGATAGTTCAAATACATAACACATGGGAACAAACAAGAAATTTGTTTCTGCGACATAAGTTTTTGGAGTCAATTAAGATAGATGAGATAATTAAGTTTTAATCCTATAATTCACATTGCTTAATTAAGATAGATGAGATAATTAAGTTTTAATCCTATAATTCACATTGCTTAAGTTAAATTTAGATCTCGCAATAAACCACTACTCGAAATATTAAGGAGGTTTCATCACAGATTTTAAAATAACTACAGAACAGTTAGTCTGATTTGGTAAAAAAAAAATCCGACAATCCGCAGCTCCTCCAAAAACTTTTTTATGCAAAATTTAAACTCTTTTGTTATTTCATAATTCATAAAAGTTCTGGAGTTATGTTAAAATCGGTGACGAAACCTCCTTAATTTTTATAATAGCGGTTAATCGTGAGAACTAGAGTCAATTCAAATAAGCTTCATAATAGGCTTAAAAATCTTAATCAATGTTATGCTAAAATTGTCTACCAAATCCCATTCCGCAGAATCAGTTTTGCCCTGTGTAATTTATTTTCAATTACCAAATATTTATTTCGCCACAGCCAAGAATGCCGTTTGTTAACTATAACCAAATCTTGGTTGACAGAAAGAAATTGTTTTCTCAGTGTATATATGTTGGGCGCTTCAATTCTATGAAGGTCGTTTTTCTCTCTAACTTCTTCAAGAATAACATCGATGAGAGGCAAATAGACCTGTATTCTTCTGAGTCACAGTTTATTGATTTTCCTGTTTTGGGAATGAAAACTACTCTCACTTCTCTCGAGATATTTGAAACGCAACCTGCCTTACAGTAACCCGATCCGAAGACCAACAAACCAATAAATGAGTTTTCATAACTACACTGAGCGAAACTATAACGCATAGTGCAGGATTACACACTTCAAGAATTGACGTTTAAGAGCCCGAACAGAATCAAATATCGTTACGACCGGCGATCCTCTCTGATCGCCATGCAAAGAGAACCCGTCCAAAATAAAGCGATTGCGACTGACGATCAGAGTTGCAGTGGAGTTAATTCTGGCAGCAATTAACACCCAAGTCTTATCCTTTTTTATTGTATTTTTATAGTCGGGTGACTTTAAATTATATAAAAAATCGAACTTCTTCAATTCTATTAATTTTTCGTCGATGTCCGTTTTGCACAAAATTCACTTTATATTTTGGTTCGAATTAACAAAATCGAATTGAAAAAAAATTATTGGTCGCCAGAGAAAAGAATAGAATAGATTCTATTCTGGCGATATATTCCGCAACCTTTCCCCAGCGATTTCATTTGGACGGCTTTGTTAATTTGTATGCATTCTATTTATTTATTTGATTCTGTTCGGTCTCTAAGTCTTGCATTTGTGGATGAGAGATGCGAACATCAACGTGAGAGAGAGAAAATTCAAAAGGGAATGACAAAGAACTGACGTCAACTCTTGATCAGTGTAAACCAGGACATAGTAAAATTAGCCATGACCTCCGATTAATTATCCTTAAATGTTACCTTGCATAAATTAAATATTTTCTCAAATAATCAAAAGCATAGCGCGTTTTGGGCTCAAGGCTTTACTGAGGTACCCGATAAACCAGGGACCGAAAATAATGATTATTTTTCAAATTTTAATGAAAAAAATTAATGAAAAAAGACACTTAGAACCGTCGGAAAAAACTTTTGAGTATACCGAAATGTTGGAATTTGTGTTGCCTCTTAGAATAAATAAGGATTTTTATTTTTTAAGCGTTAAACATAAAAATTAATTAAAAAAAATCAAAAAACAAAAAAAAAAAATCATTTTTCGAGTTTTTTTTTTTTCTCAAAAATAAAAATCAAGAAGGATTTTTTTTTGTTTGAGTAAAAAAATAAAAATCAAAAATAATTTTTTTGTTTGAGTTAAAAAGATAAAAATCAAAAATAATTTTTTTGTTTGAGTAAAAAAAATAAAAATCGAAAATGATTTTCTCGTTTGAGTAAAAAAAATAAAAATCAAAAATAATTGTTTTGTTTGAGTAAAAATAATAAAAATTAAAAATGATTTTTTTACTTGAGCAAAAAAATAAAAATCATAAAATTATTATTATTTCTTAATATTGTCGATATTGCTCATAACTATTACGGTCCCTGCGATAAACTTACAATTTAAAACCATGTGTAACTACTGCAAAATTTTTGCAATTATACATTAGTTTTTCATTTCAGAACATTTTTTTACACCAAAGCTAACTTGGGTAATTCTAATACAGTTTTTTCTTTCGCACTATATAATATTTATAATAATTATGCCTTTGAGTCTGAGCATGTAAATACCGCATGCAATTTTTAGTATACTTACCAGAGACCTGCAGCGAGTCTTTTTTCGCTATTCAGAGTACATTCATCAAAAATAAGTATTCATATTGTGGAATTCAACCTCAAGGCACGTCACTCTTATTTAATCCACGCACGCCAAAGAGAGATTGTGGGCAATCAATACTCATAACTCGAAGTGAAAGAGAGTTAAGTGGGTTTTGGCTCTGAGTGTTATGAAAATTCTTCCTCAATTAACGCAATGACTCGTCGATACTCATAAAATACTCAAAAATTCTTCGGAAAGTTAAATCACTTGAGTACTTGTAGCGCGGCATAATTTGACGAAAGCGTATGAGGTTTTGGCATGTTCACTCATGTTGTTATTGTTAAGTGTGCGGTGTTTTTGTGTATATGTCAGAACTGCATGGCAGGCGGGTGTTGCCACCTAATTACTCTTTACGAATGAGGTAAAAACTTACCTTAATTTTATCATTTTGAAAATAAACTTACTGCCGCTTGAATAAACTTAGTCTTACTAAATCTGGTTACCAGTGCTGCCACTAATTAAACATGTTTCAAACTGAAAATTTTAAAAATAAAGATGCTTGCATCAAGTTGCACACAACAAGATAATTTTGTTAGAACCAGGGACCGTACCGGTTATGGTTTTTGTAGAAAAAGTCACATATTAACTGTTATCATTTAACTTTTATTTTTTCCAACAAAAACAAAAGTTATTTTGTGCCTTATATTTTTTCTGGCAAATATAACAGTTACTTTTGACTTTTTTTTTATCGGTCAAAAATAACAGTTATTTTTTGCCTTTTATTTTTGTCGTTCAAAAATATCAAGCAATTTGTATTTTCTCAAAGGCCGTTTAACCGACCTAAACACTATTAATATCATTATTTTCGTCTCATCGGTGCGCACATTTTACACATGCTATCAATAATTTTTTAACCGCTCAAGGGGTTTTAAACAAACACAAATTGCCTGATATTTTTGACCGAAAAATTAAAGTCACAAAATAACTGTTATTTTTGACCGATTAAATGAAAGACAAAATATAACCGTTATTTTTGCCCGAAAAAATCAAAGGCAAAAAAATAACAGTTTAATTTTTACTTCTATAGAATCAGCCGAAAGTTTAAAAGGCACTTAATATTCGTGAAACTGATGCCATTTTTAATGGTTTATTTGAAAAAGTCCTTCGGCAATTTTTTTCATTATGTCTTTTTCATTGGAAAATTGTAAAATAACAGTTATTTTCGGTTCCTGGTTAGAACTTAAATATGTGTATTGTTTCATTAATCTATTAAAATTGTGTTTAAATTCATCAAAATACGACTTAAATATTTGTGCTAAAAAAAATCGGCATTTTTCAAGTCAATCCGGAAATCTTGCTAACACAATGGCCTGTCAGCTGAAACAGAGAGAGATATTTAAAATTATACTCGGTTATCACGTACACTCTTTACATGAGTGTAACTCAGTTGAGTAAAGGTAAACAAATGAGTATGAGTGTAACCCATGTGCACGATAGATAAGCTGTTCGAATTTGAGTTGTTCTACTTGTTGTTGTTGTTGTTGCCTTTTCGTTTGACGTTTATAGCACTCACAGCATTGTTTGTGTTAAACTAGACATTTGAGCAGTCATATTAAGATGAGCCTAACTTATTATTCTATCATGCCCATGTGTAATTATAAAAAAAGAGTTGGATGCGTATGAATATCGTGGGTATTTTGATGAGTATGAGTGAGTGTAGGTATAAGAAAATCATGAATATACTGGCGAGTATACACGAATCTGAATCAATCATTGTAGGTCTCTGGTACTTACCCACTCGATTATACCTGGTTTGAGTGCGAATGAGGTCGAAAACATTTGTATAACAAAGATATAATTGATTTACTTTTCGAAATATGTATAGTTTGGTGTGAGCAACCAGATTAGCAACTTTAGTTATATTTTTAAACGAAATGTTCAGCATGTTTAATTTGAAAAATATAAAAAATAGGTGTTTAATTTGAAAAATATTAAAAATAGGAAAAAAAGAAAAAAAATATTCATACAATATTTACACGATAATTGTTTAAAATTTTCCCAAAGAAAACCGGGTTTATCGGTTCGTCAATAAGTAAAACGTGTTTTTATTTATGGCTGCTTTGCTATCATTTATTGTTTTCTGAAAATTTTTCATTTGAAGACTTAGAAAATCGTAGAATTTTTTCGTAGAATAGGCTTTGTTTTTTTCTGTTTTTTAAAGCAGACTAACGTTAAATGCCAAAGAAACAGTGCGTGCGGAAAAAAAAGCACATCATAAAACAAAAGTTTGCGAACAATGCAAAAAAAACCATTAGAAAGTATTGCAAATTTAAAAAGCCGCTCAATCATTTGATGAAGTGCAAAAAAAAAACGCTTTAGAATAAAGAAAACGAACGCAGAAAAATTTCATTGCTACTGCTTTTCAAATATTTCATAAGTACTGTTGTATCAAAATGTTGCCTACGAATATAATCCAGCTTTTGTGTGATTTTGTAGTTGAAGAGTTTGTTGTAAACACAGAAGCGATGTATTATTATCTTAACTTTCTCGCAAAAAATTATAGAACTTGTAAGAGGATTTTCTGAAACATAGAAGTATAGAACATAGAACATAGAAGACTCGGTAGTCGAGTCAGATTCAAATTCTCAAGTTGATTTACAATATTCTACACTTATTTCGTTTGATTTTCCTTTCTCGACTACTCAACTATCATCCCAATTTCCGAACCAAGACAGACTTGACTGAATTGGTTTGATACATATCTTATATATTAATACGTGAACATTAAAGTTTGTCGTACGCTTTTTTGGTATTAATTAAAACTCAAAATATATGAAACTTATATTATTCGAAAGGTTATGTTGCCCAGATGTGCAGAATGTATATATAAATGATATATCTGATAGAGTGGTGACCGTGGCATGCAGGTTAAGTGTGTGGCTTAGCATGCTTGGAGCCCGGGTTCGATCCCCAGCCGCGGCGAAAAGTTTTTTTCAATAAAAAATTTTTCTGATCGGTCACCACCTCTCTGCAGACAATGGCAAACCTCAGAGAGTGAATAATGCCATGTAAAGCTTCTTGAGAACATGAACTTTAGCCGTTCGGAGTCGGCATAAAACATGTAGGTCCAGTTCTCGGTCAATTGTGTGCAAACATTTAATAACACACACAACACAATTGATCATAAGAAGCTCGGCCAAAGTCCTTTCAAGGGCTGAAATGGCCAATTTGTTTTTTTTTTTATATCTGATAGAGGGGGTTCCCAACCTTCTAAGAGAGAAATTAAATTTTTGAGAAAAAACCCGTTTTTGAGTTGGTCGAATTTGAATTTTTTTTAAAAGTAACAATTTCTTCAAAAAATGTAGTTTTATACATTCGTCAATTGTAAAATTTGTAAAAAAATGTGTTTTGAATTCAAAAATTTGACTTTCCATGTCAATATCTACATCGAATTTTAACGGTTTTTCAATTTTTATAATTTTTTCTAAAAGTTTGATAAATTTTCTTTTAAATGTGTTAAAAATTACAGCAAAATTCTAACCAAAAGTATTTTTAATGAATTTACTTAATATTGTCGTTAGTTATTTAGCGTGTGTTTCAACCAAATGCCAAGAGAGAGAAAAAAAACTGTCTCAAATTGAATGTTCCAAATTGGGAAGCCAATATCTCCGCTATCTGTGAATAGATTTTATTGATTTTTTTTTTTGTATTTAAGTCTTATCAGTTTGCTTAAAAAAACCTTTAAAAATAATACCGTTTTTTGTTTGTTTATATTTAAATTATTCATTAAAAAAAAAGACCATAAAATTTGATTTATTCTTAAAATATGGGGTAAAAATGATTTTTTTTGTAAAAAAACAAAAACTCAAATTTGCATTTTTGATTTTCTTTCAAAGTCTTTACCGAATTTAAGGTGAATTTATTTTGTCTTGACACTAAATTTATAAACAGTCCGTGCCATAAAAAAATCAAGGCAAAATCAATGATTTCTTTGACAAAATTAAATTTTTTTAAAATGTTGTTTTTCTGTTTTTGGAAAAATAATAAAATAAAAAAATGATTAATCATTATTATTAATCTTATTTTAATCATCTTGCATATCATTTGAATTAGACAATCAATAAATTGGTCGAATTTCGACCATTTCCAGGCGATACTAGTATAAAAAAAATGGTTTTTGAAAATTTTGTTGGGGAGATGCTCTTTGCAGAAAATATTTTTTTTTTTTATTTTGCACATATATTTTGGTCTTTTGTCGAAACGGTTTTTATATAGATTCAAAACAAAAATAAATATGGCGTTTTAAATATTTGTGTTATATGAAAGATAGTCGTGACTGTGGGTGGATTTGGAAATATTTTTGTCTGTGCTCTAATTTAGCCAATTCCAATTTATATACCAAAGTTTATTGAACGTTTATAAATGCTTCCGATTGTTTCAACTATATTTTATATATTATTGTTATAAACAATATCTTCGAGAAAATACTGGAAAAGCGACAAAGGGCCCATAACTGCCCACATTAACTCTTTATAAAATATGTTTCGATAGCAAAGTTAATATTTCTTGCCAAATACTAATATTTCAGTTAAAAAAATGAAACTTTATTCTAAATAATGTCGAGTATTTTGCTTATTCAATACATACATATGTTCTTATAAATTCTCATTTCAACATAAGCATGTATGTAAGTGTTGTGGAAAAAGAAAAAATAAATAATATAATTTAAAGCTAATAAAACATTTAAATCCTATAAAAACCGTTGAAGGTTAGCTAAGTGGTATTCCACAACTCGTGTTCAGTCGATGTAAATAAATTTTATGCAATTAAATTGATGGTCATCAAAAATTTTTGATTAAATTTTGATAAAGTGACATTTATGTTTTATATGTGCATGCTCTTGAAAAATAATAAAATATTTATTAATAAATGTTTTTAATTTCAGTTTTTCAACATTGCATTTCTGTTTCTCACATTGAAAATATTTTCAGAGTCAGACAAAAAAGTAGTCACTCACAAATATTGCGATTCTACACTAAACTTTTGCAATATGTATGTATGTTTGCTTAAAAAAGCATGTTTTCAACATATCCTTAAAAACTTATTTTAAATAATACAATTTAGTCAATTTTTTTTGTTTTTATATTCAACTCTACGCAAACTTTTCTGTCACGTTTGCACCATTTGTTAGCCATATCGCTGTGCCACTCGCTGTTTTTTTTTTTATTTTTGCACTTATTTTTTTAATTTTTTTATTATATTTTTTTGCAAACCTGTCATTGACAAATTGTAGTAGCTGTTGCATTCATAATTAATCCGTACTGAAGAGCAACAGCCACAAAGCAAAACGAAAAGAACATTACATAAAATATAAAAAGAAAAAAGTATGGCAACATTTTCCTGCTAAGAGCCACAAAAATGTGTGAATTTTATAGTGAAATGCAAAAAAAATACATACATATGTTTGTTAGCATGTAGTATATCCGCACACTTCTCTTATTTGTGAAATAAACAAAAAGTATGCTACATCCTGGGGGGCAACTAAAAAACGGAATATCAAATAATTAATAAAATATTATGTTGCATCAAATGAAAATTGTTCACAGCATTTTTAATGGATTAAAGTTTTATATATTTACAAGTGAAAAATAAACAATATCTTATTACATTGAATGGCGTGTCGCTGCGTTTTAGTAACAAGTATTTAAACAATTTGTAAATTATGAATCTATTTGTAAAATTTAAAAAAGAAAAATAGATTTTCAATGCTTATTTCTCAACTGAAAGTTAAAATTTTCATCATTAAAAAACAAAAAAATATTTGAGATATTACTTAATTTTGAAGAATTTATCATTCGAAATTTTCATCAAATTACAAAAGGGTTAAGAACCCAAAATATACTAAAATACACTCAAATATTGTCAAATATTCATTTTTTTTTAGAATAGATCTTATTCATGTATAAAAATTATGCATTCTTATTTATTTGACTTTTAACGATAGCAAACAAAAAATAAATTCAGATAATCTTTTAAGTAGACTTATCTGTACGAATCATTTATGCTAGAAAGAAGTGAATTCGTTCGATATTGATCTGCAGCTATAAATTTAAATAAAAACTAATGAAATTCTTGCGAAATCTTCTTTGGAATTCTCTGTTGAAAATGACAGTTAACCGGAAAACATAGGCCATTAAATGACATTGCATGCTATTCTCTATAAATAATGATTAAGCTTCCACAGTAATTTTTTTCTTATTTTCTCTTCTAATTATTTGGGCTGATGCTTAGCAATTATTTGCAAAAACAACAAAGATTAGACATAATCATGACAATGAAGCGAAACATATTAAATCTTTGTTAACAATGTAGAAATAAAATTAGCAAAAACAAAAAGGCTATGATAGCATTTTTTTTTGTCCTAAACAATGACTCAGAGAATAAAGTATAGGATTAAGAAATTGGCATGAGTACCAAATCACTTGTATTGCTGTTTTTGCTCTTATAAATGCTGTGACTTATCAGCAAAAATGAAAAAAAGATTTAGAGCAAAACAGTTAACAAAACTACTGTTAGATATAAGAAATTGAATCTTCCTTTAATCAAACATTGGTCGCTCAGACCAACAAATCAATAATTTGGTATTTTTTTCAAAAAATTAACATTGTTTAATAACTGCATATTTTATAACCAAATATAGTCAAAAGTATCAAGTTTTGTATGTGTCTTTTATTAAACAATACCCAGGACACGAAGAATGATCAAAATACGATTGTTCTCATAACTAATCACCCCTTAAATTTCCCTACTTTTAATTACTAATGAGTGAAAAAAGAACGAGTTAAAAGAACAGTCGTATTTTGATCGTTCTCATAACTAATCATCACTTAAATTTTCCTACTTTTAATTTCTTATGAGCGAAAAAAGTACTCCGCAAACAAAACCAGTTAGGATCTCTCACAAACAAAAGTACTATTCATAAATGTCAGGAATAAAAACACTTCGCTGTTATTGTTATCTGTTCGCTTACTAGTGATTATTGATTGATTATGAGCGCTCATTTTAAAAATCAATGAAAAACTCATATTGTGAAGATTGAATCATTGAATCATCAATCGTGAGCGTATTTTCTTAGTTCGTTTTCTGCTTTGTGAGTGAATATCAAACGAAAAGTTCAAAAGCAGACGAACGTTCGCAATAGAAAGAAGAATACTTGTAGTTTTTTTTTGCAAGATGCATTTGCTAGCTTTGCATTTTTTTGGGCGTTATCTTCTATAATAAGAAGCAACAAAAAAGTGAAATAATGTTATATTCGAAAGTCAATGCAGGTAGAATAAAATAATTTATTAAAAAAATTATTCAATTATTATAACAAAATAAAAAAAAAATTAAAATTCAGACCGACATAAATTTCAGATTCTTTATATGTATAGAAAATCTAGGGAACAAAAGAATATTGGCCTATTTTTTTCAAAATAAAATAAAAATTAACTTAAAATATAAAAAATGGCAAAAAGGCATGAAACGTGTATCATCTTAAGCGAGTTTCACAAGATACTTAATTCAATTCAAAGAATTCAATGATTTTGTTAACAAGCGCTTTACCCATGCACTTTTAAAAATATGCTCAAGAACGATTAAAAATTCAATCTTCTCATGAATTTTTAATCGCTCACGAGTGAGTTTTTCCGCACTCTGATTAGACCTTCTTCCAGAAGCATGATAATATTGGCTTTAATAAAAATCAAGAAAATTTTTTTTGTAATTTCGGTTTTTTCACGAGCTATCCGTGTGAACTTTGCATGTCAGACATGTCTTGATCATCTGTAGAACGTTTTCTCAAGTTTATTCCAAAACGCAGGCCATACATCAAAAAATTAAGTAAATTTTAACTTTAACAAAGATGTCTTCGAAAAATGGACGTCATCCGCTCACGGACACGCCCACCTCCCATACAACCCAAAAATTGAAAACGCAATAAATAAGCCTCTGTTTAACCTACAGAGTTAAAACTTGGCACGTATGTTTTTTATGACAAGACAAAGATAGTTTTGAAAAATGGACGTCATCCGCCTACGGACACGCCTACCTCCCATACAACTCAAAAAGTTTTAAACTCAATAATTAAGGTTATGTTTGTCATAGAGAAATTTAATTTGGTATGTGTGTATTTTATACCAAAACTAAGGTGTGTTCAAAAATTGGGAGTAATCTCTCCATGAACACACCCACCTCCCATAGCGAAAGCAGAATAAAAGCATTAACTGTGAGTTACAGGAATAAAACTTGGTATTTTTTTGGTAAATTTTTCATGAACATTTAAATGCATATAAAGTATAGGGTTCATCCGCCCACGGAACCGTCCCATTTTCATTAATAATAATTTTTTTTTGGAAAATTAGGCTTAAGGTATTTCATAGTTCGCCTACACCGACTTAAGACTTTCTTACTTGTTAAAGTTTATATTATGTTAATATTGTACGCAGCTGCGCCTGAGGTGGTCCATCGGTATCCGGTATCTATGTAATGTCTCTACTGAGAAAAGAACCGGTTCAGAACCTATAACGAAATAGGTTTCAAAGTGATAGCGACCAGTCCCAATTCGGACACCATTATATGAAAACAATCGGTCCCTTTTACATGGCGTTATCATTGCCAGGGGTAAATTGACAACGGCTAGATACCATTGAACTACTTAGTATTAGACCAGAACCAGAACCAGTTAAAACAAGTAAAGAAAGTCTAAAGTCGGTCTTGGCCGACTATGAAATACCCTAAACCCTCTTTTCAAAAACAAAAAAAAAATATATTGTAAATGGGCGTGTCCGTGGGCGGATGAAGTCCATTTTTCCAAACCATCTTTGCCTTGTCATAAAAAACATACGTGCCAAATTTTAGCTCTGTAGGTTAAACACATGCTTATTTATTGCGTTTTCAATTTTTGGGTTGTATGGGAGGTAGGCGTGTCCGTGATGGGATGACGTCCATTTTCCGAAGATATATTTGTGTTGGTATGAAACACATACATATTAAATTTTATTGTTGTAGGCTAATTATGAGCTGAGCTATGCAGTTTTCAATTTTCGCGTTGTATGGGAAGTAGGCGTGTCCGTGGGCGGACGATGTCCATTTTTCAAAACCATCTTTTTTTTGTTATAAAAAACATACGTGCCAAATTTTAGCTCTTTAAATTAAACAGAGGCTTATTTATTGCGTTTTCAATTTTTGGGTTGTATGGGAGGTGGGCGTGTCCGTGAGCGGATGACGTTCATTTTTCAAAGACATCTTTGTGTTGATATAGAACACACACATACCAAATTTTATTGTTGTAGGCTAATTATGAGCTGAGTTATGCAGTTTTAAATTTTTGCGTTGTATGGGCGGTAGGCGTGTCCGTGGGCAGATTCCAAAAATATTCAATAGTGCAGATCCTTGGGTACATGTGACCATGTGTACCAAGTTTCATCTAATTATCTCAACTCCTTCTTCTTATCCTGTGTATACGGACAACACACAGACGGACGGACGGACGGACGGACATAGATAGCTCGACTCACGTGGTGACGCTGATCAAGAATATATATACTTTTCTATACCGGACTCGCTTCGTTCTATGCGTTACAAACGTTTGCACAAAGTTAATATACCCTGACCTTTCAGGTTTAGGGTATAAAAATATATCGGCAAGGGCCAATTGACACCTTTGAACCTAATCAGTAGCTATTCTAGTTATAGAACACGGTAGACTTATACGCACGTTGTTAATGAAATTGAATCAATATTTCGAAAGTTCAAGGGTTAAATCCTCAACAAAACTACCATAATAATTTTTTTTCTTAATTTTTTTTTTTTAAATGAAAAAAGAAAAAAGCAAACTTATTTTGAAGGTTGTTTTTTACCATGCAGTTAATAAATCGCAATTAAAATTTAAATTATTAGTGAACTTGTTTGTGAACAGAGAGGATATGAACGCACGTCTTCCGTATAACAGTCTAGGGCACTTTCACTGAGATATTGGTAACGATACGATAAATATAGGAAAAAAACATTAAAAAACTATTTTTCCCGCTTTGAGTTATATCAAACATGACCTGTGATTGGTTTAATAAGAACTGTGACCAGATCGTTCACGATAGAGCAATTGACCCTATTTTCGATAATAGCAATTTTCTCTTTTCCACGTTATATTGGAAATGTTATATTTTTATATATTTTCTTTTTTTCATAGAAACTTTTTATCATTTTTAAGAGAATTTTTAGGATCACATTTAGAGAAAACCATTCTCTGAAGCAAAGTCTATACCATTTTTCTCTAAACATGATGCTTTTTTATCATATTTCGAGAAACTTTTTCTGAGTGTGCTTTCTCCGTAGGGCTTGTCTTCCAGGGCTGCATTTGTAGTTTGCTTGTGTTCCTGTACACGAGAGCCTTCACGTAGCCCCACAAAAAAAAATAATCTAGTTGGGTCAAATCGCAACTATTTTGCGAAACATATTTCTCACAGAGCATGAGTTTTGATAATTAAAGTCAATGATTTGCAAGCGATGTTCTGGTGTTGGTCAATTCATGGTGAAATGGCAAATATTAATGAGCAGTTTTCGCTTTGCCACATCACAGCAAAAAATTGTTTCCAAAGAAGATCAAGTGGAAGGGAAAGTCGTGAGTTTTATCCCTTTTACTTTCATACCCAGAAGACATTCTTTAACATATGCATGTCATTGGGAGGAATGCTTTCCGTAGTGCTTCTAATAAGTGCTTCTAGAATTTTTCAATGGAAGGTTTCTTTGAGGCCTTTAATGAAAGGATTCTGGCACGCATTTTCCAGGAAAACTTGCAGAAGGCATTCCATGATTCCGAAGACAAGACAAAATTCTTCTAAGAAAATTTTTAACCATTGTCTTCCACAAGCCATGCCCTCAAGCATTCTTGGAAGCTGTTTAAATAGATTTTTAGAAGTTTATTAGAATGGCTCTTGTAAGCGCTTTTCGATAAGGCTGAGGAGAAGCAAAATTGGATTTTTAGAATGTCTTCTAGATGCAGTGTATCTAGGAATGCATGTCAAGTCTGTATCAGAAATTTTACTGAGATATTACAAATAAACCGTGAGGTTTAAAAAAATTTACAAAAAAAATAAATAGCAACAAAAATTAGATCGAAAATGCAGAAATAAATTTAAGTTCTGTTACATTTTATGGTTAATCTTACATGATTAATTTTTCATAGATACTTTAGTTCGACGAATAATACAAAAGTAATTTATTTGTGACTGCCAAAAAATACTTTTATATCCGAAAACCTTCGTTTATTAATAAAAAAAATGTTTCCTTTCCTTAAGTTATAACAAGATTTGAAATAAGATATTTAAGTCATCTATCGATTATGCCAATTAATGAAATATCTAAAAATAAATGCACTTGGGAGTTAAATATAAATAAATATTATAAAAATAACAACCTGTATACACTTGACTTGAAGTAGTAAGATCATAGACTACAAAATCTAATACCATCTCTAACAACCATTCTGCTTAACACTTAAAATAATTAAGGCATAAGTATTAATAATCTTTCGCCAAAGCAGAGCTACTAATGAAACAAAAGCAATTTCATGGCTGTAGCTGAAACACAAGAAGGTAAAACGGCAAATAAAACTTATGATTTCAACAACTGCTGTTTAGTTGAAGTGCTCTTAGAGTGTGCACGTGTAAAGTTTTAATATTCTAGCATTTCTTAGAAGTTTATCAAGACTAGAGTTATTTCATTTTGGATTTTGTTTGCTTTCAGTTGAAATGTTTTAAATTTTAAGAGAAAACCTAAGTGTTGGTAGCATTGTTTGCTTGGGATTTCGTGGGTATTATAGCCAGCAGAAAGTCAGAAAAGTTGGTTAAGCAATTAGATAGAGAGAGAGAGAGGGATGAAGCTTAGATTTATGTTTCTTTCAACAGACACTTAAAATTTCATTTTAATTTGAGATGTATCAAAAATAATAAGTTTATAAATATTTGCTTAATCTTAAGCTTTAAGTAATTTAATTAGAGATTTAGTACTTAGAAGTCATTAAGTGTTTTATTTAATAAGACAGTTAAAAATAATTTTCTTTAATAATAATTAAATATATGTTAAAAAGTTGTTATTTTTTATATATTTTCAGCTTAAACGAGAAAGCAAATTAATCAAGGTTATGACAGTATTTCTGTGAAAAGAAGCTTTATAGCAGAAAGTCTCTTCAATGTAAGTATAAAGTATTATTTGCCTTCTGTTTTAATATAATTAACAATTAATACACAAAGATACCGATTAGCTATAAAAAAAATGATTTATTACATTACTTTTGCCTAGTTATAGAAGCGGAAATTTTATGAAAATTAGCCAAAACTGACGCAAACCCATTGTCTCCAAATTGTGAGCATTAAAATTTTGCTGCTTGGCATAAAATTTCGATTTGTTTCTTTTAAACAATCAAATCCTATCAAAGTATCTGAAGGATTTTTTTGCAAAGCAATCTGCGACCTTGTTGCTGTAAATCAATTTAATGTTGCATGCACGTGACTTGCATACAAAACTTCTAAAGTTGCCACAAACATGCTATTAAAAGCCTTAAGAAAAACAAAAAAACAATCTTGTTAACACTTGTTTGTTGCTTGTGAATACAACAAACTTGTTCCGGCCATAACCAGCCAAGTTCAGCAAAACTTTGCATTTTGCTGTTAATTCTGGCAGAAATTTGAACGCAGTATTTTGCAAACTTTTAAAAATAAACAATAAAAAAAAAATTATTTGCAGTCATGCGTAAATTACAGCGATCATGCGTGCGTATCCTTTTTAATCGCATGCAATAAATAAAAAACTTTACTATGCAGTAAATTATATTTTGCTAACAATTTTAATGTTATTTAAAATTACTTACTTTTAAGAGTTGTTCAGTTGAAAAGCTTTAACGAATAAGAAAAAAATATACAAAAATTGAAAAAGTGCTCGGTTCTGAACAAAAAGAAAGTTGGAGTGAACATTTTGGAAGTTGTAAGCAATTTCTACGAAGCACTAATAATAATATTTCTAGAAATTCTTGCATTCATTTAATTACAGTAAAAATATTTTGCTATAGATGCAGAATATGTTAGAAGGTTAGGATGTGTGTATGTCTATGTTTATTTGTCTTAACAGATATTGTGTTTCATTTCTGAACAGGAATGAATATTCCAGCTAATTAATATTTACACTCCCACAAAAGCTCTTTTCTACATTTAGAACAAATTCAATACCCTGGATTGAATTCTCAAAATCATTTATTAATTAAATATTTGAGTGCATAACTATCCTGTGTTTGTATTTATTTTGCAAATTGAGTGCACACTTTCAACATATCTTTATAATAAAGGAATTTGAGTTTCATATCTCTTAACTGCATAAAATCTGGATTTAATTCTTTCAATACACAAAAAACTCAAAGATTTTTGAACAAAGTTCCCAAAGTGTACGCTCAAGTATAATAAAACTGAAGTACTAGATGAGCACTCTTGCAAAAATTGTTTTGTAAAAGTACTACAATTTTCTACATGTATGTTAAATAATTTTGTAACACAAGCAATTATTTTTATGCCATATAATGAGATATCAGTTCAAATGGGATTTATTGTTTATTAATTAAAAAACAAGTAAAGAAAGTCTAAAGTCGGTCTAGGCCGACTATGAAATACCCTAAACCCACTTTTAAAAAAAAATTTTTATTGTAAATGGGCGTGTCCGTGGGTGGATTAAGCCTATATTTTATATGCATTTAAATGTTGATGAAAAATTTACACATACCAAGTTTTATTCCTGTAGCTCACAGTTAATGCCTTTATTGTGCTTTCGCTATGAGAGGTGGGCGTGTTCATGGACGGATTACTTCCAATTTTTGAACACACCTTAGTTTTGGTATAAAATACATACATACCAAATATAATTTCTCTATGACAAACATAACCTTATTTATTGAGTTTTAAACTTTTTGGGTTGTATGGGAGGTGGGCGTGTCCGTAGGCGGATGACGTCCATTTTTCAAAACCATCTTTGTCTTGTCATAAAAAACATACGTGCCAAATTTTAGCTCTGTAGCTTAAACCGAGGCTTATTTATTGCGTTTTCAATTTTTGGGTTGTATAGGAGGTGGGCGTGTCCGTAAGCGGATGACGTCCATTTTTCGAAAAACATCTTTGTATTTGTATACAACACATAGATATAAAATTTTATTGTTGTAGGCTAATTATGAGCTGAGTTATGCAGTTTTCAATTTTCGCGTTGTATGGGAGGTAGGCGTGTCCGTGGGCGGATTCCAAAAATATTCAATAGTGCAGATCCTTGGGTTCATGTGACCATGTGTACCAAGTTTCATCCAATTCTCTCAACTCCTTCTTCTTATCCTGTGTATACGGACAACACACAGACGGACAGACGGACGGACGGACGGACGGACGGACATGAATAGCTCGACTCACGTGGTGACGCTGATCAAGAATATATATACTTTTCTATACCGGACTCGCTTCGTTCTATGCGTTACAAACGTTTGCACAAAGTTAATATACCCTGACCTTTCAGGTTTAGGGTATAACAAGTATTTGTAATTCATTCACGTGCTCAAATCGCTTTTGTGCGTTTTAATTTAAAAATATTTAAATTGTTGGTTTGTTTATTTTCCTTGATTTATTCATCATTCTTAGATTCTTAACTTATTATAACATTATTAGCTCAATTTTTTTCTTACTTTTATGCTTCCACCCACTTCTTTGTGTACACTAGCATTTAATTAGGTCTTCATGCTATCCTTTTTGAGAGTTTAAAAATAATCATGATTAGGGTCGTATTATTAAGGTGTTCAAGTGTTTTGACCTTTTTTTTCTTCTTGTTTTTTATAAAAATCTTCCATGCAAAATGATGTGTTTCAAAGGAAACCCTTAAAAATCTTTAAGAATATAGAATTAAAACCTTCATAAGTCAAGCATGTTGGAGAACTACAAGCAAAAGTCATAAACGCAGTTGATAAAAACCGATGAAGTTAAGATATTAACCAACAGTTAAAACTTAACTAATTAAAAAAAAACACGCTTCTCAAATTATATTCACAACCATGTTGACCAAGAATACAGTATTAATTACTACATCTTAACATTTTTTGTAACGTCCTATACCATTTATATGGACCAAAATGCTTGCCTTTCTGAAAATATTTGTAATGCACTCTTGTTTTGTTCCTTAAAACACCTGTTAATATTTTGACCACAGACCCGTTGATCGCATTGCATGCGTTTTATTACACTTTCCAGACGTCTCGGCCCACAAATTTTCGATCGGATTGAGATCGGGACTTTGTGCTGGCAATTGCATCAAATGAAAATGTTGCCTATTCAACCAGTAAATTACAATTTTGGCGGTATGCTTTGGGTGGTTATCCTGTTGGAAAGCGACCTCTTCCTCCGGGTAAGCACGAAGTCTGGAAAACTGGTCCTAAGAATGTGTAGGTAGCGTTTTTTTTGTCATAATTCCAATTATTTTGGTACGTTGTATCACAACGAAAGGTATCCCCATGCAATGAGACTACCGCAATGAGACTACCTCCACCATGTTTTACTGTTTGCTTCACTTGGTCCTTTGGAATGGTTTTATGAGGGCGATACCAATAATACTGTTTGCCATCTGATTGGTACCGATTAATTTTGGTTTCGTCGGACCAAATGACTTTCTTCCAATCTTCAACGCTCCAATTTTTATGTCTTTGACAAAATCGTAGACGCACCTTAACATTTTTGGCGGACAAACATGGTTTCTTCTGTTTGAAGGATTACACACAACCGATTCTTCTAAGTGCCCTTTGAGCGGTCCACTCACTGACGTTTTCATTAATTACTATCGCAGCCTCCTTGAGTGTTTTATGATTTGTAGTGAGATTTTGTAACTTGTTCGCAACTTCCGATCGGAATCGTAATGTGCGACTTTTTTCGGTTGTCATACCGATTACTAATTTTCACAATAAATCTGTAATAATAATATGTCATAAAAATTCTTGAAAGTATGCTTTCTTTTATCGAACAAACTTTACCCCGACCTTAATGGCGCTCATACAAACTCATACATCTCATACAAATTGGTACAAAAATAGAAGGAGTGCTCCGATGATTATGAAATTTTGTATGCTTAAATAATTTAAGCCAAATAAGCAAAATTTACAAAAATGGTTGAAATCGGTTAGTTCCTATGGTATCTTCCTTGGACATATATTAATTATTACATTTGCTGGACAAAAAGAGTAATGATGTGAATTGAAAATGATAGAAATTGGTAAGACCTTAAGGGTACCACTCTTGCACCTATATTATTTGTTTTTTAAAAATCCAATTTAAGACACATTTTATGTTATTTATAATAGAAAAAAAAAAAGTGGTGACTTTTTTTATCACTCATATCACTACTGACTTTCATCACTATAACTCGTGATGATCACTATAAATCGTGAGATTCACTACAAAATTAAAGAATCCTTGTTTTTAATTCCCTTTTGAAATTTGCTAAATTATTTTTCTATGCAAAAATTATAATTTTTCAAAAAAAGTTACTTTATTAAACCTGTATAACTTTTTTGTTTATGAAAAAGTGCAGATAATATTTTGGAAATAAAAAGTTAGTACTTCAAATCAAATTACGAAAAAGTTTCGCTAAAATCAAAGAATTTTTTTTGTAATTCACTTTTGAAATTTGATAAATTTTAATATTTTTATATGCAAAATATACGTTTTTTTGTAAGGATCACTTTTTAAATTTAAAAATCTTTCTTGTTTATAAAAAAGTGCAAATAATATTTTTAAGTTTAGCTAAAATCCAATAATCTTCTTTTTTTTGTTATAGCTTAATAACAAATCAACAACTTTTTTTCCTATTTTTGTACCAATTCGATGCATTGTGCGCTGTCTTAAAAACTAGATTTTCTTAATTTAAGAGTTGCAAAACTTGAAATAACCTCATCGAAATCAATATTACTTGCAAGCTCGTTTTCAATGTATAAAATAGCAAGATAGGAAACTCTTGCCTCTCCCTTGGAAGACCTTAAATGAGTTTTAATTAATTTTAGCCTCATTGTTTGGACTTGCAAGCAGAATTTTAAATTTTAAAACAGCTATTAATAAATGAGATACACATTTTTTAACATAAAGTAATTTTTCAATTTTTTTGATTGTTTAAGAAATAAAAAAAAATCGAAATGGTGTCACCCCTTAAATGGTGGTACCAGGGGCGGACCGCCCCCTCCACTCTCCCCCCTAGGAACTCCTCTGTATATCACATATAGAGACAAAACTTGATATGGGAGTATTTTATATCAAAACAAGTGTGTTTTATATCAAAACTATGGCGTGAACAGGAAAAGCCGACATCTTCACTCGAACACGCCCAACTCCCATACAATCCACATTAGTGAAACCTTATAAAAATTGTAAAGGAATACATAGATTTTGAAAAAAGTAAGAAGTTATTTTTTTTTTTTTATAATAGGTGGTTTAGGGTATTCCAAATTCGGGTTAGACTGACTTTAGAGTTTCCTTACTTGTTTAATCATGATATCGTTTGTATTCATCAAAAAATAAATATAACTTTTCGACACAACAACAATTATAAAGAAAATTTTTATAGCATATAGAAAAAAAAAAATCAATGTATGATTTTAAATTTTTATATATTTTTTATTTTCAGATAGAACGCGCCTTAAAATAACTATAACGAAAATGGGTAAGTAATACATTTATTTTAAAAATTTTTATCTATTTTAAACACAATAAGTTCATTCCGCTAAAATTTATTGGCCGAACATGGGTGTAGCTGAGTTGAGTTGAACACAGTTTAGACATGAGCTTAGAGGAAAAATAACTTATTCGAAAAACTGTCAAAATTAAAAAATGAAACAAAATATTTATTCAACTACATCAACTAACATGTACAGCAGCTTGTTGTCTTTTCCTTGTCATGATTATCAACGCATTTTCGCAGTCTAAACTACACGTGTCCATTCTGCGCGATGTTCATTCACGTGCCGTAATAGTAGCACTTGATATTTTAATTTCATTTTCCAGCGCGTTCCCTTAAGCGACGCAGAGTCGCCGAATGTTTATTTAGACTTTGCCCTTAAGGTATTTACATTTCTGTGAAATATTAAATTAACAACAGCTGTGGACGTTTAACAACAACAAAGAGATAAAATTATTTAAAATTTTGTTATTAAAATCTCTTCATTAAAATGATTTTGACCTTTTTTTTGTTTTTGTTTTTTTTTTTAAGCTATACAAAAATTTCATCAAATGAGACAGTATCATAATTGTTACGAATGTTGGTGAAAGATAGACAGATACACAGATATAATTATTTGAAGCACACGTAAAGTAAGCTTAATTGCTTTAAAACCATAGCAACTACAAGACAAAGATATCCTTAATGATATCTTGCCATCGTTGATGGCAAGAAGAACAAAAAAAAAAAAAACAGTCACAAAAACTCGCTGAAGCTGGCTGGCCTATTTATTTTAATGGTTGACTTTAATAATACTCAGAGGGAAATGAGAAGAATCCTCACAACTATCTCCATGACTCTTGCTTACAGGGTAGATACCGTTTTTATCAAGTTTTTCTTTTATACTTTAGATACTTTTCGGCTGCGACGCTCATCATTCTCGCGTTTTGCCGCAAATGCAAAGCAGGAGCCGCTGATTGTGGTGGAGGAATCAAATCAAGTCGATGATGATGATCAAGAAAGTTCAGGAACGCCATCACACAAGGCTAGTCTCGACATTGACTCACCTGTTAATCCTTATCTGTTGTCACCATGGCGAGATCCACGCGAGGGACGCAAGCATTCGTTGCCCTCGCAACAAGTTACCGAAGGCATCACCGCCAGCCAAGTGCGTCGTCTGTCGGAACGTGGAGGCGAGGGTTCTGGGCCATCACCTAAGGAGGCCGCTTTTTTGGCAACACTTTCACAGGCACCGGCACCATCTGGACGGCGACACTCCGTAGTAACGATCTCTAAGGTGCCAGTCGCCATGTTTGGACGTTCTCGACGCGAGTCAGTGGCAGCCGCCTATCCAGCAAATAGGCAAGTTTTAACGCTTTTGGGTTTCACCTTTGATAATTTTTGTTTTTGCTTCTCTTAACAGCCGCGTTTTAAATTCACGCCGTGAGAGCAGCACCTCAACTGGTCCACCCTCTACAGACCCTATTGGTAGCATACATAATCTACAGCTGGATATTATGGACGATATTGTGCAGTCACGCAAGGCACGCATGAAGCTCTGGACAACGAGCAACGAGAAAGTCTGCGAGGTGCAGACACTCGATGAAGTAGGCGGTAGCACTCCACAGCGCTATACAAATCGGCGCTATTCAGAATGCGTGTCCGCCGCTACAACACCAGCAACATCCTTTCGTCGCGCCTCCGAGCATCCGGCGATTATTTCGCCCTGCCTGCCCGCCCCAGGCAGCAACCGCAGTTCGACAAAACGTAAGAATACAAATGCAACCGGGCTGCTGGGCAGCCGCTCGAATATATCGTCGATCTTTAGTACGCTAACTTCCTCCGCCATTGAGATACACAAGTGCGAGGATACGCCTGTGGCGACCAGCAACAATTTTAGCAGCGCATCCAATGCCGCGGGCAAGATAAAAACGGGTGCCACTTTAGGTAGCTCAACAACCAACGCTTCTGGCGCTATCTCCGCCAGCTGCTCCTCAAATCTGCTCGACCCAAATGCTGGACGCTCAACGCGCTCCAACAGTTTCGACGTCTCGATACTAAACAATGCCAAACAGCTTGTCTCAGATGCGGGCAACGAAAGCTCCGCTGCGCTCTCAGGCTGGTTTGCCAAACGACATGAGCCAATGGCACGCAAGAAAAGCATACGCAGCAAAAGCACCGCCATGGCCTTGTCCAAGGACATGTTGGAACGGTTACAAAGCAAAGATGTGCTACGCGAAAGCAAGCCCAAACTCAAGCCTCGCAGCAAGCAGAAGAGTTGGACTGATACCACGAAAGGTACACTTGTCGACGCCACCGTCATCGGCTCGGCCATCGAAGGCTTCTTGCGCAAGAGTTCAACATCAGGGCCTTCAACATCCTCTAGCGGCCCCAGTGCCAAGCCCACTTCTAGCTCTAGTGGCAAGGGTGCTGTCAACAAGGATACAAGTAGCACTCACACCAATGCAAGTCGCCGAAGTCGCACTCAAAGCCAGGCAACGAATGCTGTGCGTTCTACATTGAACTGGTTCAGCAAGGCGGAGGAGGACGATTCGAAAGATACTTGCGATGCCTCACTCTGCTCGACACTTAAAGATCTCTTCGTGAAATAATTAAAGTTTAAATAAGTGGGTGGGCGTGGCGCTAGGTATTTATGGGTCGGCAGGGGCAGGGGGTGATAGGGTAAGATAGACAGTAAGAGGTGCAAGTTAATCATATTCTCAATTATTATCTAAGTACATAACTACAAAAATATGTCGATAGCTTTGATGTCTTTGGACTTGGTTTAAGTTGTGACTATAACGTGAGATACATTATAAATACACAGAAAATTATATGCAAGAATTTTGCAAAATATGCACGAAATTCTAAAATGGAAAATATGTTTATATCTAACGGAGTTATGGTGTGCATTCTTTAATGAGGTTGACAAAACTGATTAATTAAATAAAAAAAAAATGATGGTATATTTTTAGAGAGAAAATTTCAACGGGTGCATATTTTGTTTTTAATGGTACATTTTAATGGTTTTATTTTTATTGAATAGTTAGGTTCTTCTTTGACCAGAAATCTTATGTGAATATTTAAATAAGCTATACCAAAGTTCAGTTCTAAAGAAGTGAACATTTGTATAAAAAGTTCATGACTGTTCTTTAAAAAAGAACAGCTTTTGGTTAGGCACATACCTGTCACATCTGAATTTCACTTGATACCTTATATTATTTTACCTTGGGTTGTTTATTAGATATAAAGGTCAACATAAAACTTGTTAATTTTTAAATTTGAATGAAATTTTTCATGGACTAATTAACTTCTTAACTAAAAGATCTTTGCAATAAAATCACAATATAGATCAATAACCGTAAACTCTTTGCTGGTAACATCGACATGCCCGAATTAAATAGTTTTCGTATGTATTTGTTCTTATTGTGGTTAAAGCTACATTTAATGAAGTTATTGTGTTGTAAGAATATTTGTTAGTCTCCTTTTCAACAACGCCTCCTACGTAATAATCCAAAGAATTGAGATCGGAAGAGCTAGGACGCCAAATGTTTGGGGATATGTAATCATACAGATTCTGCAACACCCACTGTTAAGTCCTCATGGTCTTATATGAGGGAGCAGTACCCTGTTGGAGCAAATATGATCTCCCTTCATGTAAGCTATCTATCCAGCTATCTATCTTAATAACTGTTCATAAAACCTCAATGTGAGCAGCTGCAAGTCCTTGGGGAAAAAAAGGGGTACAAGGCATGTTCTTCATTGCATATCACTCCCAAAACCAACATTTTTACCGGAAATTTGGTATGTATGCCAAGGGAAACCTCCCAAGAGTCTGAACATAACCATCTGCTGCTTCCTTCGGTATAATTTTTTATCCTGGTAAACATTATTTTTCATCTAAAGAAACACCAAAGCATGCCAGAAGTTCGGGATGCTTTAACTTGTTTAAAAGCCAATTTGCGGACAACACGTTGCTCTTTCGTTTGCTATGAAAGAAACTGACCTCTTCACATCATTTGTATCAAATGTTTTCGTGGATCACCCGAAGAGCAGTGCATTCAGAAACATGCAGGATTCAGAAAGATTCAGAGCAATAATGATCTGAACTTGGGAGACAAATGTCGGTGGTGCCCGAAGTTTCTGTGAACCTGTTTCACTTGTTTTACGCTTAGCAGCACCCAAGCAACAATTGCTCTCTTTATTTTATCCTAAAGACTTCCTGAAGAGAAATTATTCAGAATGACACACTTAAGGTTATCTCTAAACAATATCTGTAAGATACTTGTCTTCTTAGCTCATTTTGGCACTATATAGGTGCGAGTTGTTATTTTAAGAGCGCCCTCATATCGACCTATAAGACCACTGAAACAAGATGAACACTCTTAGAAGTATTGTCTTAGACAAGACTTACAGATCTATTGCAGATATATACTCATAAGAGAATTAAAACATAAATACGTAAACATGAATACAATCAAATATTTTTTATTAGGATTATGTTAGGCATAAATTTCATTGCGATGGAAGCTTTACCGTACACTCAGGGAAATAAATTATTGAATTATAATTTTTAATACTTACACAGCTTGGGTTCGAACCCACGTCCCCCGAATGGCAGTCTAGTGCACTCCCACTGAGCTATTGGCAACGATAATATAAATATACACTCAGAAAAATATCAACTGTAATTTTAACAGTAGGCCGCTGTTATTTCAAAACACTGTTCGATTGAATGATTTGCGTTTAAGTAAACAATTTTCTTTGATGAATGAACGTTTCAAAGTATTTTTGTGCTGTTAAAATCATCTGTTGAAATATTTTTGTGCTTTTGTCGAATTGTCTATTTTTTCTAAGCAATAGTTTTTAAAAGTGTTTTGCTATATTTATATTATCGTTGCCAGTAGCTCAATGGATGTGCACTAGACTGTCATGCGGGAGACGTGGGTTCAAACCCTAGCTGTGTAAGTATCAAAAATTTTAATTTAATAATTGAAATAATAATAATTCTGTTTCATTAATTGTTTGGTCAAAAATAACCTTCAAAATAAAATGCTTACAATCTTGCAAAAAAAAAAAAATTGCAAATGTCATTTTTTATTTAAAAAAAAATATTTTAAATAAAAAAAATATGTGTATTGGCTTGCCGGATTTGAACCGTGGACACTCGAGTACTAGACGCACACGTTAGCACACTCGGCCATACGTGAACTTTCAAAACAGTGATCAAATTTCAATAAATAAGTTTTTATACGGGTTTCGTGTTCCAAAGACCAACCGTCAACCGACTGTTGATTTGAAAGTTTCATTTGTTGGATGGTATTTAACAGTGAAATCTGTTATTTCAACTCATGATTTGTTTGATAAAACAGCATTTTTTCCCTGAGTGTAGCAAAACATATTTAAAAAATATTGCTTAGAGAAGATAGACATATCAACAAAAGCACAAAAATATTTCAACAGATGATATTAACAGCACAAAAATACTTTGAAACGTTACTTCAACTGTTAACTTGAACGCAAATCACTCAATCTAACAGTGTTTTGAAATAACAGCGGCCGACTGTTAATATTACAGTTGATATTTTTCTGAGTGTATGAATCTTATATTGCACCTCGGTTAGAAGCTGTCCCCTTTCGCAAAAGTCAACATTAAAAGTTTTATTTAATTAACAAATTATACTATTCTCTCAATAAATGCACTGTTAGGCAGTTTTAAGAGCTGTACAAGAGTACATCTCTTACTTCAAAAATAATATACTTAAGTAAGTCACACATAAAAGTTGTTTACTCTACGAGACGGGTCAAAGGCGAAATTTATAGGGCCACCATTTTGAAAAAGCATTCACTAGTCAGACCGTTGCTCTTGTAATCAGAGTGATACTCTTGTAGACAGACCGTTGCTCTTATAATCAGATTGATGCTCTTCTAGCCAGACCGCCACTCTTCAGAGTAGTACTCTTCTTATCAGACCGTTGTTCTTATACAAAGTCTTCTACTCTCTACAAATGTCATTTTATGATATAATATACTCTTTATTGACACTTACAGGGCCCTTGATTTAACAGTATACCAGATCAGATCAGAACTCCTTCAATATAAGCCTTGGAAATGTCTACAAGACTTGATCTGTAAAGCTTAAACTCTTCAGAGTTTGACTCTGATAGCTGAAGTCTTGTAGAAGTCTGTAAGAAATGGCTTGTAAGATACAGAATCTTCGCAGGAATGCTCTCATAACACAACTCTCTTAAACAACTGTGAGATAATGTGAAACAGAACAGAACACTTATAGACAAATAGCTTTGCTGTAATTAATCTGTAAGCGTACTACTTTTGCTGAAGATAGCTTTAGGACCTAATTCAAAAATAAAATTTTCGTCCAGTGCTCAACTCTTAAGAATTGTTGCTTGGGCACTTTCCACATCGTCATTGCATGCCTAATAAATTTGCCCAATAGAATTTGGATCTAGAATTTGGGTCATAGTCTAGAAATTCATTCAAGCCGTTTTTACCAATTTTCGTTTGAAACTTTGTTCTTTGAAAAAAAAACAAATCCGACCTCCACATTGCAATTGGTCTAAGCTTTTTATTGTTTAGAGCTCTTTATTGGCCATAATGGTCCTTCATAAAATGCGCAATCTTTGAATATCCGCACTTTCAAAGTCCATATCACGAAGACATGTCAGAGCATTTTCATTCAATTCAATAAAAGCTTCAATTTTGGTTGAACCATAGACAGCAGAGCAGACTGAAGTCTTTTCTTTTTTTATGGATTCAAAATATATCAAAGGATATCTTTGTTTTCTAAAAAACACGTGTATTTTTCTCTAAAAATACGGTTCGTTTCATAATCTTTTTCTTTGCAGGTGTGGTTTTAAAATCAAAAGGTGTGGAGAAACACGTTTGTACAAAAACCAATAATTTATTTGTTTCTGGTAGATACTGAAGGTGAAAACTTTGAGAGCACTTTTTTGAGGTTTGGATCTGATGTAGAACTCATGAGCTATAGTACTTTGAAATCATTCAGCCCAATCATGAAATATTTTCTCCCGGGAGTTGTAAAAGGGAGTTTCCAAGTGTAGGATAGCAAATAAAGATATCTCAATTTTTTATTTTACACTCATGAATATTGGCGGTTGCTGAACAAAATTGCATTAAAAATTTTTGAAAAAGTACTTTAACTTTATTTTAAACCGGAAACTCCCTTTTACAACTCCCGGGAGAAAATGGTTCATGATTGGGCTGATTATTTGGAGCCCATCTACAACTGTTTCAAGCGAAAAGTGAACATATTTTAGTTGATGCCTTACAATTCTCGTTGATGAATATTCAACTGTTTAGTCAAGGGCACAGTTTTAAAAGCATAAATGTTGCTATGACCTCTTTTCCACTCGACAAGTTTGATTGAAAGCAAGTCTAGTTTGATAGCGTGATAGGAAGACCATAGTGGACGGGTACAGGATTTCTTAGGCCGCAAACATAGTAAACGCTGATTCAGACAGGCAGGCAGGCAGAGTGTGTGAAAAAGCGAGATAGAGAGCTATTTGTTTCTCGTTTGTTCACACAGATTTTCAGCCACTGATGCCTGCCTGTCTGTCTGAATCGGCGTTTACTTTGCACGCAGCCTTATACTGTAAAAAGTTTTCTTTGGTGCTGTTCTTTCTTTGAAGTTTCGTTTTATTTTTATTCGGGAACTTATAATATCAGAATCGGAGTTGTTCAAGAAAACTTGTTGAGTGGAAATATATGTGGCAAGTCTAAAAGAAAGTTGAAAACTTGCTTTCCAGAAAACTTGCTAAGTGGAAAAAGTGTCACAATATGGCTGGTGTACAGCTCCTACAATCCTGAAACTGAAGTTGTTTTAGGACCAACCTAACAGGTACACTAGAACAAGTTGTAAATTACTTATTAAAGATGAATGGCTGAGGTTCTGAATTTAGCTCATTTATTTACTCTTTATTCTTCTAGAAAGCCTTGGGCGGAACGAACAGCATTGTCGTATATGACGACTTCTCCAAGGGCTGGGAACTTTTGAAAAATGTTCAAAATGCCACAAAACTTCTCAAAAAATCTTTTCAATATTAGCTAATGGTTCTGATAACGGTAAGCCAACCAAAACAATGTTCGTTCGAACCTTTTTTCCATTTTAGTGCATGCCCTGGGAACAGTACTGTATTAAGGACTGCGCCAAATAGAATTGTCTCATACAAAAACAATAAAATCTTTTAAACTAATTGTCAGATGTTAATAAAATTAGAGGTTTTATTTTCAAATTCTTTTCAAGTAAAAAACAAATTGTGAGAAATTGGAAATTTAAAAAAATTTTAATTTTTCAGGAAAACCTTCTATTAATGTTTTAATGGTAGCATCAAACACCCTCACAGCTGATTGGTTCCACTTTCTTTGGAAGTCTTGAAGGATTTGTGCCTCTTTTTTTGGTTGTATCTCTCGATACCAGTATCTTTCGATCGGCCTTAGTTCTGAGTAGTTTGGTTGATAAGCATCTCTAGGCACCAAAACTACTTCATTCCGTTGGAACCAATCTAAGGTTCCCCTCAACACTCAACCTTCCTTGTCAATTTCCTTCCCGATATGCACAGATGTTCCTTAAGGAGATTAACCACTTTCTTTGCCTTGACTTGATTATATGGACCTTTTTTTTCAGCACGAGTCTTCTGATCTGTGCACAATTCCTCTTAAACCCTTTGAAACCGAGGGGTACTATATGACCCCAACGGATTTTTACTTATTGTCGCTTTAATTATAATAACTCCATTAATTTATCCCTTTAATCTTGTTTTAAAAACTTTATAGAGTCTGTCAACATCGGTAACCTGATAGCTAATCAGATAGATTTTTTTTATTTTTTGCTCGCAAACTGTGCTATTTATGCTGCTCCAGTATTTTGCTAATAAATCTTATAAAGTGGCGAAAATCGTTTCAAACGTAAATGTAAGTTGTGAATTTTGAAATGTTTTATTGGAAAAATATCGATCTCACTAAATATGTCTAGTAGTCCTTACGAAATTCAGAAAATTAAATGGGGTCGCACATGACCCCATCGGTTTCAACTAAAACTTTTTGAGATATTATTTTAAAAAAAACCGAAAATGTGTGCCTTCTTTCCCTCTCTTGTGTTTTCTACAGTTTTGATATCATAAAATGCTAGAAAAAAAATTAAATTTTCGTAAAGAGAAGGATATGATGGAAATATGCAAAATTTTAGAAGCTGACGGCAGTGAAGAAGAAGTAGAACCATTGAACGCAGAAGTTATTGATCCTGACGCCACAGAAGTTGTGATTGCAGAATGCACGTTAACTGATTTTGATCAATCATCTACATCCTCCGCGGCATTAAACATTGCACCACTGACTGCCGTTGAGAATGTACTCGACAATTTTGTTCCTTTCAGATGGCGTTGGCATTCATTTACGCCAAAAATATTCGATCGTACTCTAGAATTTCCGTATTCAAAATTTCTGCTCTCTGATGAAAATTGCGACGGCACACCAATATCTCTTTTCGAAAATGTGACTCAGCTCGAAACGCTCTTACTTCTAATAAAGAAGCAAAGTTAACTTTTATGTTTTGCAAAAAGGAATGGTTTTTTCTATAGCAAACTCACTAACATAGTGAGTTATCATGTACTGCCTTCTATCAGATATTATTGGTCTAGCGATCCTGATTTGTGTGTACTTTTTATAGCAAATACTATGACTCATTATCGATATCTTACTATCCGATCAAATTAACATTTCGCAGACAATGCTATACAACCACCGAGAAATGATATCAGACACAATTGAGCATTTAAGGTGAGGCCATTGTTCGACCACTTCAATAAGGCTTACCAAGCTGCATTTTCACCATCACAACAGCAATCCATTGACGAAAATTAAATGAAGCACTACGTCACAAACTTCCCCACTAAAAAAGGGTAAATGAGCGTTTTCCAAATTTTCCAGACCTAATTTTTTTTCTTAATTTAACCATGCGAAAACCAAATCCGAAGTAATTTTTAAGATATCTTTAACGGTCTAGGCTTCGGTCTCAAGGGGTTAAAGTGTTTTATAACGCGAGAAATCATTTTTCTGTTAGCTTCTACCTCTTTGGCAATTTTTTGGAAAGACCACTGAGAATTTTATTTAAAAAATTTCTTGTCACTGACTTCTCGATTTTTTTTTTTTGTCAACTGTTGATCGCCCTAGTTCGGTAACGATAGCAAGAGAAACGGACATTTTTGAAACATCGTGGGTAAAGTTCTATTGAAGTTGCTATAAATGAAGTACTTGCTCAAATCTACTTTCGACGGGTGATAAATATGTTAAAACAACACTATGTTTTCGATTTTTATACAACTGTTTTGTCTTTATAAAGTACTGCCATATCGATATAACGCTTTGAAAAGGATGATATCGTCACAGGACTTCGACGTAGTTTTTCTTTTTTCTAATTTTTCTGTTCCTAGGTGCTGCCGATGATGGAGATGATTAATGAGATGAATCTTGTATGATATGTAAATCATAATCACTCTGTTGAAATCAGTTTTTAATAAAACAACAACATGTTGAGTTGTTAAAGATTAAATTCTATTGCAATATAGTGTGAAATCTTTTTTAGAATTTTTCTGTGGCCAACCATTTTGTTTATACTTATATACATTTTGCAAATTTTTATCTTGAAAAGTACAACCTGTTATTTACTTGGCATCAATTGTAAAATTAGTTAGATTACCGAACATTCACAAGGGATGTGTTCTAGAGTCTCTTCCTACTCCACGCCGAGTCTGCAGACATCTGTCTCAGATAGACCTATCTTTTTGAGATGGTATCTGATAGCACAGTGACCTGAATAATAAACTGTTAGAAGTGAAAAGTTGAATCCAGCTTGTTTGAGCACCATCCTTGATTTAGCTTTACTGAGAGTAATAAATTTGTTTCCTTGCCTGTGTCTAGTACGATTTGTCCAGTGGCACAGAAACCATTTTGGTGCCATTTCCTCCAACTTCAGTGCTCGTAGACAGGCATTATTTTCAATCTCAAGTTAAATGAGTCAGTTCCAGTTATACACCAAGGGCTTCAGTTGGGCACATTCTCAAAGCTCCAGTGATAATAATATATTCCATTCTTCGCAGTTCAAAAAGTTGGTTGTTTGTTATTGAACCTTTGGCCACCATACAAGTTCTGAATAAGATTTAACTCATAGATTTAACAATAGTTAAGAACGTTCAATATATCATTTCTGACTTGAGACCCCAAGTTTTTCCATAGCGGCGTCTTGTAAGGGTTTTGTAAGATCTGAGAGCCTCTTTCAAGAAAAAGATTCTGATGTATTTTTAAGAAAGGCGTGTTGTTTGCTTAATCGGTAGCGAATATTGAGAAGGATGTTATGTGTCAGTTCTTTCTATAATATTTTGTGATAGAGTGAGCAGCATGTGGAGATGTCCTGAATTTTGTTCATATTTGAATTAAATTTTATAACAAATATCTAATAAAAATTCTAAAAAATATATAAATGTCAGTTTTGTTTTAGCTACGGCCAACAGAATGGCCATCAAACCCACCTAATAAGTCATAATATCAGTTCAGACCTAAAGATAGCACAGTGTAGCTCCAATCATGATATATTATGAATATTTAAATTAAGTTACACCTAGAAATACATAGCTTAATCTATATATAGAAAATATTTAAAAAACAACAAAAAATTAATGTGGTAAATAGCAGCAATAAATATTTTAAAAATACAGTCTATTAGAGCCTAAAAACAAAAATCTCTCAAAAATTAAACAAACTAAAAAACAACTCAAACACAAATATGAGAACAATATACATACATATATATATATATATATATATTTATATATTTATATTAAACTATATTTATGTATGTAACTGTTTTGAAAATAAATGTTAGTACAACTTTCGCAACACATCTAAATGTATGTTTAAACATAAAACAGTATTGAAAATAAAATTCAACAAACAAATAAACCAAAAGCAAACCAATTAAATTCAAAGATTTTTAAGAAATCCATTTAAAATAAAAACCAACTAAACTAACTAATATAAAAAAAAAAATCCTATGGAGAGATACAATGACTGCTGAAACCAAAATATTAAAATGATTTAATAAAAGGACAACAAACAAAAATAGAAGTTGCACAAAACAACAACAACAACAACAAGAACAAAATTTTTTTTCTAATTGTGTTCTTAATGCTTCGATAAATATTATCAGCAATTTTTATAAATGTTTCAAAATAACAAGTGGAAAAAAAACTAAACAGCAAAGTTTACAAAATCCGTATTCATCAATATTTGTGTGTTTCGCGTGATGTTTTTCAAAAATTAAAGTACTTTGAAATAGATGTATGTTTCTATCTCTCTCCTGCCAAAATTTAAACAAAAAAAAAAACAACAAACAAACATAAAACAAGCAAAGCATAACTAAATTCAACTACTATTAAAATGATAAAAATAATTTTAATGAAAAAATTTCAATCAACTGTAACTTAAAGTTAACTTATCTAACATAACGACAACAGCGTGTTAAAAACAAATCTAACAAAATGTAAACTTAAATAAAATGCTAAATAAAAAACAGCTTCAAAGGCAAATCAAAATGCTGTTGAATGTTTAAAACTAACCATAACTACTAATACCAAAAGTAAACCTGACATAATCATGAAGACAATACAATTTTTTGAATATAACAATTTAAGTATTATTATTATTGAAACGAAGCTGCAAAATAATATATGTGCAGATTTTTTTTGATACTTACCGTTCATTTTTACTAAACATTAAAAAAAAAAAAACGAAACAGACAAAATTTGCATTCAAGTTTTAAATAAAAAAATTTATTCAGAATTTTATAATCGTTTTATAAGCTTAAAATCTGTTTTTTATACAGAGCATACAACATTCTCTCTTTAATTCTTTTCTTTATCTCTCGTTCTCAATGTGTGCAGGTATGTTAATGTTAAAGTCATGAAGAATAATTACAAAATATTCCCACAATAAGAAATTTTTTTGAAAAATATTCTCTTGTTAAAACTGAAATAAATAAATCAATTTTATAGAAAGCAAATCTATAACATCAAAATAAAAATATTAACATATATATTTTCTATACGGTAAATTTATGTAAATAAAAATAACTTAAAACTACCACAGCAAAAAGAAAAACCTCGAACAAAATAATTAATCAAACTTACTTGTCATTACTATAAATGTTTTTTTTAATTCAGAATAATAGCTTTTGAAAATTAACTGAACTCAAAATATTAAAAATATTTTTTTGCTTCTAATGATGATTTAAAAAAAAAAAAAAAAACAAAACATTGCTTAAACTGGCAGTAAGTGTTTGGTAAGATACTAAGGCTTGTTTTTAAATTTTGACTTGATAATCATAACCAAGGTTTGACATTCGACAGATAAGATATTCACACTCTTCTTCAAATAAAAAATATTCCTTACATATGGTATCTAAGACGTATTATTCTACCCTTTATATGGCTTAAAAGGAAAAAAAAAATTTAAGTCATCGCTCGTGGTCACCGGCTACCCTAAAACTATTATTCACAACAAATTAAACTTTTATTCTTTTAACTATAAATATAGTTTTTCACATGCATTTAGTACAAAAACTAATGTCCTTTAAAAAAAAAAAATATGGAAAAACCAGTAAGAAATATTTTCGGCTTGACCGAAGTCAAAATACCTCCATAGTACTCGAATATTTGAAGTTATTTAGGTCTTACTAGCGGATGTAACCCGGTGTTACGCGGGGTTGTGCCTCGAGCACAGAAAATGGACGATTTTCAAAACTGCTCTCATTTTAACATTTTTTAAATTATCAATTCAATTTTAAAATTTTTTAAATAATCGTTTTTTGGGGTTTTGCCCCCTCCTTCCGCGGAAAGTGTTTGGTCAAATTTCCGTAAAACTGTACCTGCCAGACATAATTAAAACAAAAAATTACATCTTCAACGTCTCGATCTGACGTCTTGTTTCTGAGGAAAATGGACACACTCATATTCCCACACTCAGAAAAAAAACACACATCTTCCTCCAATGAAAAATTTCTCTATTTTCGATAATAACAATTTTGTCTTTTCAAATAAAATTTTCTTCAATTAGAATAAATTTTCACATTTTCGGAGAAATATTTCTTCACTTCTAGGAAATGGAAATATTTCAATATCTCTTATAATGACCAATATTTTTCTCGCACAAAAAAATTCTCACTTAAAGAGAAAAATTTATTGAAAATGAAAAATTTTTCCTATATATTGATAAAAATTCACTAATCAATATTTCACTATTCTTCAATAATAGAAATGTTTTCTCAAATTTTTTTTCTCTAAAAACGATATATATGATATATGTATATCTCTTTTTCAAAGAAGCTTTTTATCATTTTTATAGAATTTTTAGGATCGCATTTAGAGAAAGGCATTCTCCGGAGCAAATTCTATAGACTTTTAGATTTTTTCTCTAAATATTTTATCATATCATATTCATTTTTATCATATTCCGAGAAACTTTTTTCTGAGTGCAGTTTGAAAAGTCATTTCGAGAAAAGTGCGTTTTAATTTTTTCTTAGCATGCATTTAATATGAAATTTTATCTCAAATAAATTCCAATTTTAAAATATCCTATGAGCATCTATTCGATTTTTTGATGGTCTTCGTTCAACTTTGGGTTTGGTCGATACTGTTCGGTTAATTTTTTTTCATCTTTAAATAGCTTCTGCTCGTATTCGTTAAACTTCTTTTTTCGTTAGTTGGTCTTTTCATTAATTTGGTTTTTGACTTCGTTTTCCTTCGGCTCATTCTTTGATTTTTGTCGAAAGAACCTTTAAAAGCATAGGATTTATTTCAGTAACAGATACAAATGCCTACCAAGTTTCATGAAAATCGGTTCATCCGTTTTGACGTGAATTAGCCAAACATAGTTGATTGAATAAAGCGCCCTCTCACGGAAGTTTTCTGAAATTAAAATAGCCTCAATTCTGTTGTAGAGTCAAATTATTTCACGTACCAAATCGGTTTAGGCGTTTAGGAGTAATTGAGTCTTTAAAACGCACTACTTAAAGCACCCCCTTTCGGAAGTCTTTGGAATTTTTAAAGCCTATGTTATCTTGGGTGCAGTTGAACCTTAATACCAAATATCATTGAAATTGGTCCAGGAGTTAAGGAGTTATTGAGTCTCAAAAATGCACTACTTAAAGCGCTCTCTTGCGGAAGTTTTTGTAATTTTTTATAGCCTTTGTTTTATTTTGGAAGTAGTTGAACCTCCATACCAAATTTCATTGAAATCGGTTCAGGCGGTAAGAAGTTATTATAGAATGCCACGCCCACATACTTGCGCCCAATTTTCTACACCCCCTATGTTCTTTCTCTCTATGAAAGTTACTCAGGTTTTCAAAGGTTTTCATTAGATTTTTTCTAATTTCAGCATCAGCTTTTAAAATACAGACTTAAGCCTATGTGACAAGTTTTAAGTCTTAAGATTGGTTTTTTTTTTATTTTTGTTTTGGTTTTTATTCGATTTTTCCAATTTCCACAAACTCAGAGTGCGTTTTTAAGATAAAAGCTTACATATAAAATGCCAAGGCATAAAATTAATTATTGTGGAATTTAAAGAGGTTTAACGATGCCACTTTCAAAATAAATGCTCAATACAGCCTCTTATTAAAAATTAATTTCGAAATTGTACAAAAAATGTACAAGGCAGATATTTTCTTCAATACTGCTTCGAAATATACTGCAAATGACGAAGTAGTTGCTTGTTTCTTTTTTTAAAAAATACTAATTCACAAAACATGAACAAAGTTTTTTATATTCCTACGATGTCTCGTCTGTTTTTTCGAAAAAAAATTGTTTTTGGAATTGTAGAACTCATTCTCAGTAGCTGAATATTATTTCCAGGCTAAACAATAATTATTAAAAATGAACCTGTCTCTTAATTTTTCTTTTTTATAATTTAAAAGCAAGCAAGTTCGTGCTCATATGTATAATATACCGTCTTTCTTTATGATATTGGATAATTTTTTTTTAAATAAAAGATTTGTGCGCATTACTTTATAAATTTTAAATTTAATCTAAAGTGGATTTTTAATGCTGCTTCAATGGGCTCAACATATATATTATATAAAGATAATATATATATTATTGAAGATATTAAAACTATACTTTAAAAGTTAATATTAGTTTTAAAATTGAGAAAATCGTTTATCTATCTATAAACATTTTTTGAACAACTCAATTGTTTGTCGTATGTTATTAACTGATGTCACAAAATAAGAACTCAGATAAGCTTAAATCAAGTTAATTTATCGCTTGGTTCTTATATGAATTAGCTAATTTTGGTACAATAAAAATTCTTAAATTATAATAAAAATTTGATGTTAAAAATATAAATACAGAAAAAAAATATTTACTGCAACCATGAAATAGCTTTTGCAAGAATGCATTGACTTGTGATGCAATTTATTATTTATAACTTGACTTTTTTTTCAAAAGTCAATATATCGCACAATAAATACAAAACAGTCACAACTCAAAAAACTCTAAAAACATACAATTTTAGGAGAAATTAAATAAAAATAAAACTCAAAAAACATAAAATTTTAGGAGAAATTAAATAAAAAAAAAATTTTTTAGTCGAGGATGAAAAAGCAATACAATTTTCATTTAAACAGACGTTTTTAATAACGTTATTTTTCAAGACAAAGGTGATGAAAAAGACATCGTTGCAGTAGATAAAGATGTGCATTTTGAATTGATCTATAACAAAAAGTCATTTTGAAAAATTTCGAGTTGTGGCTGTTTTGTATTTAGTGTATATTGTATTTTGTATTGTACGATCATTGAAAATTGTTCATCTTTTAACTTGTGTCTTGTGATTTTTTTTTTAAAGGATTGCGGTATATTTGCATATGAGGTTGACTATGACTTTAAGACTAACGTCATTTGCTTTCATTTTTTTTTAACGAATTTACTTTTAGTAACTTAGAGGTGAAATAAGTTCATGTATTCAACGGTATAACAGTTTCTTTTCATTTAACATGCTTGGAATGTACAATATTTTGGTTTAATTTTTGTTATATGTACGAGGACGGATGAATAAGTGCGTGATTTTTTTAATGAAACAAAGGTTTTTTGACAAAAAATCACTTTTATTTTCAACTTAGTGTCCTTTGAGCTCTATTGCCTTCATACAAATTTTCTCCATTTTTTTATCTTTTCCAAAAAAATAAGTTTTGTCGAAGTTCTCACAATTAATATTTGTTTGCGAGATGCTTTCATCTCTTACCGCCGAACCATTTCTTTAAGTTTTGAAACAAGAAACAGTCACTCGTGGCTAAATTCGGAGAATAGGGCGGATGAGAGATCAATTCGTAGACTAATTCATGAAATTTCGCCATGGTCATTTGCGGTCCATTGTGAGCAAACTCGACATCCATTTTACGGCTAGCTGTTTCATACCCAAATAATCATTCAATGGCTTCCACAATCTCCCGCAATTTATTTTTTCTTTTTAATAACTTCAAATTTTCAAACTGATAATAATATGTTTAGATGGCATATATGTATATATATGAGGAGTTTACATTCAAATCCAGATAAGTCATAGGAAAAAAATTGTTAGTTAGAAATGCCATTGTAAAGCTAATGTTACAATATATCGATCCATAAAATCCTGTCTAGCAAAAATTTTAAAAATTCTAGAGAAAAATGCATTGAAAATCTCCTATTCACTCAAAAGCAGACATGTCCAATGTATATTTTCAATCAAAACCAGATAAGTCCAAGCAATTTTTCATTTGTGTAGTTATCAATCAAATTTTAAAAACTTTTTTATGTCAAAACGTTGGAATAAGTAATAAATTTAACATTTTAGCGGATTTGGGTATGTGTTCTGTAATAAATAGAAAGTTCAAACAAAAAAATTTTTTTTTACTTGAAAAGACCTTCAGGAGAATACAAATTGCTTCGGCGTTTTTCCTTCGATTTAAAAAACAAGTATGCAGAAATCATTTTAATGAGTTCCTCTAACTTTTGAGACCCCGAACGGCGGAATATAAATGTTGATTCATTTCTAACTTTCAAAACCAGACCAGTCCAAATTTGAAATTAAAAATAAGAAAATTTTTTGCACTATGAGACTAATTTTATTTTTCGCAGAATATATCTAATCCTGTGGAGCATAATTTTGCATAATTGGTTTGTTTATAAAAAATGTCTGACAAAATTAAGACTTTTTTTTTCGATTTCCCAACAATTCGATCTGTGTGACTTATCTGGTTTTGAATGTAAACTCCTCATATATAAAAGTATTTATAAATAATAAGATATAAAAAAATAAATCACTGTTACATTAAAAATAAGATCCAAAAACCAATTCCAGTCTAACGTCAACTCGAATTTTCCTTACCTCAAAAAACTTGAGAGCCTCAAGAAATGAGTTTGCCTTTTTTAAAAGAAAAATATTTTCTACTACTCAGTTCATTAACTCTATTCCAAATGAAGCTCCATTACATATTAAAATTTTTCTATCATGGTTTTTCAAATACAGCTTAAGCTTAGGTATAATCAGATTTCTGAGAAAATAAGCAATGATATGGAGCTAACTTTATGACTAACGTTAGGTAATGTTTTGTAATAGTTTCATTGTCACGGAGAGTAGGTCTACCAGTTTAGAGAAATAGATATGTTATGAAAATAGTCCTTATCAATTAGATGCTAGGAGTATCTCCTTTGGAGTTAAATTAATTTTTTACTTGATTTTGTATGGGCGGTACATGTACTGTTGTTCCTTAAATATTTCCGTTAGTGTTGATTAAAAATCAGGATACTCCTTTTCGAGGAATATTGTATTTTATTATTTATTTTATAGATATGCTATCTGAAAAACCTTGTCTATTAAAACTCTTTTTTTATATACTATAAATTTCTCCGTTATTAAAAGGAGCAGAAAAATGTTTTCGGAATCATAAGTTAATATTTCCTTTAAAAATACAAACAAAGTTTATTCAAAATCCAAGAATTTTTTCTGTTTTAAATAGAACTTTGCTTAATTTTCAATAGTTTTCCATAAACCTTTTACCATTCTTGATAAATCTTGTTTATTAAAAAGTACTGATAATATTTTAGAAATGAAAACTTAACACTAAAATAAAATTTCAAAAAAGTTTAGACAAAATATAAGATTCCTTTGCGAACAAGTCTAAATTTTTAATATTTTTTCAAACAAAATTCACCATTTTTAGCAAAAACTTACTTATCAAAGTAAGTTTTTATCAAAGTAGATAAGTTTTTTATAATAACCCAATAAACCAAACGAATTTATCTCGAATTTGAGGTAAATCTGAGATCTCGGACATTTGTTTCGAAAACGAAGTTCGAAAATGTTGTGCTAATGAACCCAAGGGCGGGAGAAATGCACATTTCATTCTCGAAGCGAGATTTTTTATCATAATCGGGTCACTGCCGAAGCGAGAATTTCAACATTAGCAAATCGTTTTCGTATAATTTTGGCAATTTTTTTATTAAATTAAATTTTTTTAATATATTCGTGTCTTACGCAAATCGATTATTATGATTAAAGATTATACACTGAGAAAAAACACATACCTTGCTCCGGTCAAAACTTTCTCTATTTTTGATAATAGCAATTTTCTCTTTTTCAAATAAAATTTTCTTCAATTAGAATAAATTTTCACATTTTCGAAGAAATATTTCTTTACTTCTAGGAAATGGAAATATTTCAATGTCTCTAATAATGATAAGTATTTTTCTCGCACAAAAAATTTCACATTTACAGAGAAATTTTATTGAAAATGAAAAAGTTAAGGAAAATGAGAAGTATTTTCTTCAATAAAAACAAATATTTTCTCAAAAATGAAAAGTATTTTTTCTAAAAACGATATATTTTTCTATTTCATGTAAGTTTTTTATCATTTTTAGAGAATTGTTAGTATCGCAATTAGAGAATAGCATTCTCTGGAGCAAAGTCTATACCATTTTTCTCTAAATATAATGTATTTTTTATCAAATTCCGAGATACTTTTTTCTGAGTGTAAGATTATTATTGTTATAAAAAAGAAAAAAAAAATACATGCTCAGGATTCGTACCCACGTCCCCCGGATGCCAGTCTGTTACGTTAACCACTAGTCTATTGCAGTTGTTGTTTTGAAGCGGCGTAATTTGCTTGATTATGAAAACAAACGTTTGAGGAAGTGGGTTCGACTCCCAGCTCAGACAAAAAAAACTTATTAGTTTTTTTTTGCTTTTGGTGTTTTTTTCTCTATTTTTTAAAAAAATCTGAAGGGATCACGAATTTAAAAACAAAAAAATCAATGTTGCGATGATTAATTGCAGATATATCAAAAATTTATTGTATTTTACGAGATTGCGGACTCGTTTCGAACTAGAATCGAATACGAGATATCTAATCCGAGTTCTCGGTTTCATTACTAATTCGAAACTAAACCGAGTCCGCTATGTGGTTTATTGGGAACTTATCAAAATTCTCAAATTTGAATTTTTATGCAGTTTTTTGAAGGTGTTGAAAAGCTTCGAGTAAAATATTCCATGACACCAAATTTTGTGTGTGTACATAAAAGTAAGCCTTAAGGCATGTATCTTATGTCAACAAATTTTCTTCTCACTTCAGTTGTTTTGAAGATATAACTAGTGTCACGTGGTCTTTAACGTTACATGTTTTGTAAGTTTCAAGGTAAGCCTGCATTTAAAAACGTACAAGAATAGTTAATGAAAAAACGTAAATTAAAGAATTTTTACGAAGATTAGGCATCAAATAAACGTTACGATTAGAATTTTTCCGTTCGCAAAACAGGAGAAATAAATAAAGTGCAAAAAAAGTAGATTGTTTTGATATTTCTTTGTTTTCCGATGGTATCCTACATATAAATGAACGAAATAAAGTCGATATAGAGCAATATTTTTCACCCGTTACTTCTACGGTAATAATTGACAGTACATTTAATTTAATAATATCAGGATCATTATTTTTAACATTCTCCGTTTTTATTTTTAAGCATTATTATGATGTGTATCTCAAGTTTATTCATGAAGACATTCATGAAGCTCATATGAAAAATGTGTGTGCTCATTCTATAGCAAAGAATATTCTATAAATAATTATCTAGAAAGGACAAAGGATTTCTTCCGATTATCCAAACAGCTTGTAGATGTCTTACAAGTTGTCAAAAAGGCAAAAATCGTATAAAAATATGCGACATTAAATGAGGAGTGTGAATATTTTACTTGCGTTCAAAATTAAATTTTTTGTTTTTTCAAACGAATTTTTCTTACAAATATTAAAGTTACTTTAAATTGTTCAATAGACCGGATCATTCTTGTATGGATAAATAAAAAAATGTGTCTTTTACAGCGGATTTAAAAAAATGTCTTTGTAAAAATAGAAAAAAATTCAAGTTTTGGTGGTCAATCAGAGTTATAATGAAACAAAATCTTAACAACTTTTTTATGTCAAAATGTTAGAATAGGTAAGAATAGGCTCTGGGAATTAAAAAAAAAAAACATTTCTTTTTTACCAAAAAGGACCTTCAGGAGAATTTAAAATTGCTTCGGCGGTTTTTCTCCGATTTGAAAAAAAAATATGCAGAAATCATTTTAATGAGTTCCTGTAATTTTTTAGACCCCGACCGGCGGAATCTAAATTTCGATCCGGTCTATTGTTAAATTAAATTTTTTGTATGAACAATTTTCTAGAAATTTAAAAAATTTGGCATTTACGTTAACGGGTGACATGACATTGGCCGTTTTTTGAAATCGGCCAAAATTTTATAATTTTTTATTCTATTAAATATTCTTAAAATTCTAAGAAAATTTCATTGAAAATACTTACGGATTCAAAAGTTATAGCCGGATTAGTGAGAGCGCATTTTCATTTTTCATTGCATTTTTCTATGTTCACAAACTCTGAACGCGTTTATCTCGAAACCATGTTTTTCATACTGGTTGCGGCACTAGCGAGTTAATTTTTTGACGAAATTTTTTTTATTTTTATTTTTTTAAACTTGATTAAAAAATGACACGAGCTTTTTTTTAAATTTTTTTTCTATTTTTTTATGAATTTTTAAAGTCAAGTTTTTTTTTGAAAAAAACACTTTCAAATTTCGAACATCACCAAAAATTGAAAAAAATTTTAAAATAAAAAGCTCGTGTCATACGATAACCAATTTTGTTAAGATTAAAAAAAGTCATTTTTTTCCAGATCGGACAATTTTTGCGACTCCCAGCGCTGCAACCACGAGGTTGCAGCTAAGGTTGCTCTATAAAACCATGTTGGAGTGAAGAATATATTTCTTTGAATTTTGTTTCTTGTAATTTGTTCAATACTCTACAATAATTTTTGGAAAAATGTTTGTTTTTGACTGAGTTATGAATTTTTAAAACAAGGTCTGTTTTTTCTGCCGCGAGTGTTATGGCACTCCTTAATAATTTTTTACACAATGTTACACTTCAATATACATACATAATAACATAATAACATAGAGTTTATTTAAAGTACCAACTCATATAGTTCTACTTTGATGATTTTCATAATCACAACTATATTTACAATTTCTAAAAGTACGCATTTAACATTGCTTCAGATGATGATGTACTCGTTGCAAGGGATAATCAAATACACCTACTATTAAAAAATTATTACTGAAGACAAATCCAAAATGACTGAAAGTAAAATTTCACAAAGATTATAAACTTATTTACTATTTTTAGTCACAATGACTACTTATTAAGGTACTTTAATATTAAAAGTAGACTTATGTGGCTAGGGTACTAAAATATTCGTCATAAAATTCAACAACAATTCTGTGAACATTACAACTATGATGAACACATATATTGAGACATTTTCTTCAACTTAACTTAAGTAAATTTTTGAATGTATTGTTTTCTGAAGATCCATAATAAATATAACTGAGACTTCAGTTCGATATTATTTAAGTTTTACTTTTGTCTCTTCAACCAAAAACCGTTGCTCGAAGTCAGCTATTATTTTATGTATTGACATTGTTAACAGCTGATTTATGCCATCAAAAGTTAATGAAAAGCAACGTTTGATTTCTGAATTTCTCAAATTTGTTACTTGAATTAAACTAATGTAACGAATTTTAATTAATAAATGTAAGTTACTGTTAGTAAGTTACTAGTAATGACAATTATGTTTGACGTTCGATAGATCCAATAATATTGCCTCAACCATTCTTAAAAATCTTTTAATAAATTACAAACATTAATGAATCATATATTAATCAAGCAAAAAGAAAATAAATGAATGTATAGTTATTATAAAAAACCCATAAAAAAAGACATATACAAATATATGTATACACATACATCCTAATGTTAAAAACATAAATTGATATTGTTGAAGAATACAAACCTTAAAAGCGCAACATAAAAATACTTCAATCCCAGTAGCTTTATTTCTTAAAAAAAAACACCTTAACTAAGTCTAAAATTAAGTAATAAAAAATACTTTATGTAATAAAAAATATTTCATGTAATAAAAACATAAACTATTTTTAGGCATGAGTTCAAGCTCATAGCATGTATTTACAAACAAACAAACAAACAAACAAACAAACATATGAATGTTAGCCAATAAATAAAAATATGTTTAAAAAGTTATAGTTATATAAAGTTTAATATTATTCAATAAAACTATTAAGAAATTTTGGGGGGAAAAACGAAAATACGCAGATACATAAAATAAAGTATTAAAAATTAATCATTCATGCTGTTAAACTGCACAGTTGATAAATTATATAATTAATTAATGATAATTGTTGAAATATGAAAAAATGTTGAAATACATTTGTAAAACATTTAATTATACATGAATAAATACATATATATACATAAATATATATATATAAAGAATGTTAAACATATACATGCAAGAGTAACAACAACAACAAATATTAAAATTAATGTTAAGATTTATTATAGCAAACTGAAAAAACAAAAAACAAAATGTACAGAATCATGATGTGAATGAATAAATATTAAAAAAAGGTGATGAAAACAACAAATATAAACATATTTTCTCTCATTAATGTTTCAAATAGCCTGTGTTTTATTTCAAGATCGACAAGGTTTTGTGTGTTTTTTGCCCAGCAAAACTTAAGGTAAGCAGTTGGCTTCAATGGTAAGCTGTTAGTTTGAAAATTTTGTTTTTTATACATGGACTTTTTAATAAAATTTAAAACTTGAATTTAAAATTTAAAATTTAAAATTTAAAATTTAAAATTTAAAATTTAAAATTTAAAATTTAAAATTTAAAATTTAAAATTTAAAATTTAAAATTTAAAATTTAAAATTTAAAATTTAAAATTTAAAATTTAAAATTTAAAATTTAAAATTTAAAATTTAAAATTTAAAATTTAAAATTTAAAATTTAAAATTTAAAATTTAAAATTTAAAATTTAAAATTTAAAATTTAAAATTTAAAATTTAAAATTTAAAATTTAAAATTTAAAATTTAAAATTTGAAATTTAAGTTTTAAAAAATTTTAAGTTTTAAGCTTTAAGTTTTCGTTTTAAGTTTTAAATTTGAAATTTAAAATTTAAAATTTAAAATTTAAAATTTAAAATTTAAAATTTAAAATTTAAAATTTAAAATTTAAAATTTAAAATTTAAAATTTAAAATTTAAAATTTAAAATTTAAAATTTAAAATTTAAAATTTAAAATTTAAAATTTAAAATTTAAAATTTAAAATTTAAAATTTAAAATTTAAAATTTAAAATTTAAAATTTAAAATTTAAAATTTAAAATTTAAAAACTTAAAACTTAAAACTTTAAACTTAAAACTTAAAACTTAAAACTTAAAACTTAAAACTTAAAACTTAAAACTTAAAACTTAAAACTTAAAACTTAAAACTTAAAACTTAAAACTTAAAACTTAAAACTTAAAACTTAAAACTTAAAACTTAAAACTTAAAACTTAAAACTTAAAACTTAAAACTTAAAACTTAAAACTTAAAACTTAAAACTTAAAACTTAAAACTTAAAACTTAAAACTTAAAACTTAAAACTTAAAACTTAAAACTTAAAACTTAAAACTTAAAACTTAAAACTTAAAACTTAAAACTTAAAACTTAAAACTTAAAACTTAAAACTTAAAACTTAAAACTTAAAACTTAAAACTTAAAACTTAAAACTTAAAACTTAAAACTTAAAACTTAAAACTTAAAACTTAAAACTTAAAACTTAAAACTTAAAACTTAAAACTTAAAACTTAAAACTTAAAACTTAAAACTTAAAACTTAAAACTTAAAACTTAAAACTTAAAACTTAAAACTTAAAACTTAAAACTTAAAACTTAAAACTTAAAACTTAAAACTTAAAACTTAAAACTTAAAACTTAAAACTTAAAACTTAAAACTTAAAACTTAAAACTTAAAACTTAAAACTTAAAACTTAAAACTTAAAACTTAAAACTTAAAACTTAAAACTTAAAACTTAAAACTTAAAACTTAAAACTTAAAACTTAAAACTTAAAACTTAAAACTTAAAACTTAAAACTTAAAACTTAAAACTTAAAACTTAAAACTTAAAACTTAAAACTTAAAACTTAAAACTTAAAACTTAAAACTTAAAACTTAAAACTTAAAACTTAAAACTTAAAACTTAAAACTTAAAACTTAAAACTTAAAACTTAAAACTTAAAACTTAAAATTTAAAATTTAAAACTTAAAACGAAAACTTGAAACCTAAAACTTAAAACTTAGTTTAACTTAAGACTTTTACATCTTTACCATTTGACTAAATCTTTTTAGCATGTGTAGAGAAATGCATCCAGCAATGTAGGCGATAATAATGCAAAAAGAACGAGTAGGTAGCATGATAGCACATTTAATTATTCCCACCTGCATATGTAAATGTGTGCGTGCACTACAACCTCAACATGTAGTCGATTTTATATTGTAGAAAGTATTGAGTTGCACAGCAAGACACAGATATGAAGGCATAACAACAGATTTGCTGTCACGAGTCGTAGCAGAATGCATTCATGTTGTCGCCATGAAGCCTCGTTGCTGACAATAAAATCTACTAGTTTTACGAGTAATTAAAACCATGCGGAATAAATAATCCTTTGCATGAATTTAATCTAGTAAAATAATTGCAGTTAATGAGCGAGAAAACGGATATGCTTAAACTTATTCTGATACACATGCAGATTTAAAGCTAAATCCTTTAAATATGCAATGATTATTTATAGCTCAATAAAAATGCAATTTTCTTTAGTATTTTGTTGAGTTTAAATTTATTTTTGTACGATTAACATGTCACTTACGCTGTATCATGATGATATTAAAAAAATGCAGTTTATTGCCACGTACATGTGTCCGGAATAAATGCGTTTCATAAGCGTTTATATTTATTAACACAAAAATTACATGTTTATCGTTTGGAAGCGTCTCTGATGATTTCAATGCAATGCAATACCGATTGCAATCAATGCGTTATTATTTGGAAAACATGAGCATTGACCATTTCAAGTAATCCCAGCAGCAGAACAGTTTGTTAATTGTTTTTATTTTTGTATTTTGCATATAAAATTTGGGGTGAAAAGCGTACAAAATGTCAAAACAATTTGTCTGATTATTGCCGATTCAGAAGTTAGTTTGTTAAACTCTGGTGACTTTTACTAATTAATACAATTAATAATTTTAAATTTTAATATGAGGGTGAAAATTTAACAATATTTGTTTCGAATTATTCCTAACGATTCTTCTTTATTTTAGCTGTGACCTCTTAAATAATTTTGTCACAATTTCTGACAAGCGGAAAATAATCATAGAAAATTTTAGAAAAATTTTTGAACAAATAATAATTTTTGAAATTTTTTAAATGCAAATATGGGGGAGATTACGATTTCCTGGGCGCCGCGATCTGACAATGGATTCGTGAAGTACTTTAAATATAAATAAGAATTGCCGAAGGAAAAATCGATTTATCGATTAGTTTTCGAGTTATCGATTTTTTAAAATAATTTTCTTTTTATAAGGTCTTCTTAGAAAACTGACTATATTTTTTTCTTATTATTAAACCGATATTAATGGTAATAGTACCATTTTGAAGATATTATAATAAGCTTTTAGAAAAATGTATAGTTAATCAAAGCCGTTTATTATTTCATATATTATAACTGTTTGAATGCAAAAGTAAAATAATTGCTTACATTTAACCGTTATTTTCTCAAAAACTGCCGTTATAACTATGAATTATAGAAAGTAAATTATAAAAGCCTGAAAATTTATCTTTCACTTGGTGTATAATTTATATGACCTTATTATTTTGTTATGGTGTTTTTTGATGATGAATTGATTTGCCCTTGAACAGAATGTTATTCTTTTAAGCATATTTACAATAGTTGTTCTGCTTTCTTACTACATATTTCCTTATATCACCATTGCAATAAGCAAATGCCCTTAATGAAACATTGTTACTGTAATATTTATGTGAATTTGTAGGATTTTCCAAGCAATGAAAAAAATTCGCAACTTTAAGTTGATCAATTTTGGTTTTATTAAATCCAATAGTTGATCTTCGCTTATACCATTAATAAATGCAAATGTAGTCACGGTCAATTGTGATTTATGTGACTATTTTCCAAAAAATGCATTTATTGTATTAATTTGTAGCATGTTGTTCCCGAAAAACGTCAGCGAGTTTTAGCCACCCAGGAGGAGATAGAATCTTAGGAAGAAGAGAATGAAGAAGAACAATGCGAAGATTTCTATTGAAGGTTTTCATTTGATTTATATTATTAATATCCTATTAAGATAATATTTATATTTAGATAAACGTGGTTTTCCCTTGTACGAAAAGTTAAAAACAAGCTTGGTAGTAATTTTTGGCAGTAAAAAGGTAAATTTTCCACAATTTCACGAATTTTATATCCTAAATCTTTTGTAAACGGGTTTTTTATATATATATTTTTGGAGTACGCAAGTCCAAATACATATAAAAAAAATTTAAAAGAAATCTTTGGGCTTGCCACCTTAAGTGTAGTTATTCCAAAAAAATTTTTTTTTATATTCTATATAACATATATATCGAATATAGTGTTTATTTAAAAAAAAACTTTTAACTATTGCATACCAAATGAAAGCTAAAGTTTCAGGCTTTAAAAATAAAGTAAATTTTAAGCATATTAATATTGCAAATTTTTGAGAAAATAACGGTTTTATCAGTAACAAAAAGTAAATATAATATAAAATCTCTTTAAAATTCTAGATCTTGCCAAAATGAACTTTTTTTTATTTTTTCTAACAGATAATTTAATTGTCTTTCCAACAACGTATCAATACATAAAATCTATTGGATATTGGAAAAGATATAGATGTTTATTTCAACAGATCTTGTAACAAGTAAACAATTTTAAAAAATCGATAACTCGATAACAAGATGAGATATCGATATTTTGTTCGACCAAACCTATTTTTTTGTTGTTTTAAACAAAAAAACACTTTCAAATCGCGGCGCCCAGGATATCGTAATCGTGCCCAAATATGTCATTATATGTCAGCAATTTGGCGATTTAAACGGAAAAAATTTTCAGAACAAACCAGTAGACTTGGGTATTTCACGAAGGAACTAGTTCAATATAACGATCCCCACTCATGAATTAAAAGATATAACGAACTAACACACCAAACTTCAAAAAATTTCAGATCAGCCCGGAGTAGGTTGAAATCATATTAATTATTTATTATACCCTAAACCTGAAAGGTCAGGGTATATGAACTTTGTGCAAACGCTTGTTACGCATATAACAAAGCGAGTTCTTCTTGATCATGGTCACCTCGTGATTCGACTTATGCATGTCCGTTCGTCTGTATATTGTCTGTATACACAGGATAAGAAGAAAGAGTTGAGATAATTGAATGAAACTCGGTACACACGGTCACATGAACCCAAGGATATGCACTATTGAATATTTTTTGAATCCGCTCACGGACACGCCTATCTCTCATACAACGCAAAAATTTAAAACTGCATAAATCAGCTCATAATTGACCTACAACAATAAAATGAGGTATGTATGTAACTTACATAAAAAATAAAAATGTTTTTGAAAAATGGGTGTCATCACACGCCCACCTCCCATACAACCAAAAATGTAAAACTCAATATATAAGCTCATGTTTAACGTACAGAGAAACGTACAGAGGTACGTATGTATTTTAAATCAAAACAGAGATGTCTTCTAAAATTTGGTGTCATCCGCCCACGGACACGCCTACCTCCCTTACAACCAAATATTAAAAACACAATAAATAAGCTTATGTTTAATCTAGAGAGATACAATTTGGAACGCATGTTTTATGTAACAAACCAAAGATGATTTTTGAAAAATCGACATAATTTGCCCTCGGACACGCCCACTTCCCATAAAACCCAAAAATTGAAAACTCAATAAATAGGCTAAAGTTAAACCTACATAGATAAAATTTGGTATTTGAAACCAAAACTAAGATGCATTAAAAAAATTGAGCGTTATCTGTGCACGAACACACCCACCTCCCATACAACCCACAATGGCGAAAATACTGAAATTTTTATAAATTTTTGTCTTTAGGTCTTCTATTTTTTATGAAATATTCGTTCAAATAGAGCCAAAAGCCAGGTAAAAGCAAAATGTAAGGATGTTGGTCCTTCTGTACAATAAAAAACAACATTCGAAGGCTGTGCCTGATTATTCTTTAACAATTGTTTCAATCATCTTAGCAAGGCAGATTTTTAAGCTTTAGTCATAGAAAAATTAATGGAACTATAGTTTTTTATCTTAATTAATATTGAAAGAGTCCCACTAATGGGCTCATTGATGGCATAGTTTGATCTGTGACATTTAATGTGAAAATAGTCTGATGAGCGTAAAGATCTAGACTGTATATTAAGGAGGGACATGAAATTGGCCGTTTTTTTAATTGACTTTTTTTATTTTAGTAAATACTCTTCAAATTCCAAGAAAAAAATTTCATGGAAAAATTCTTACGGGTTCAAAAGTTACAGTTGGATTAGTGAGAGCGCATTTTTAATTTTCGCTGTATTTTTTCTTTATTCACAAACTTTGAACGCGTTTATCTCGAAACCATGTTTTTCGTACTGGTTGCGGCACTAGCGGGTTCATTTTTTGACGAATTTTTTTTTTTTTTTGTATTTTTTTAAACTTGATTCGCAATCATATGATACGAACTTTTTCTTAAATTTTTTTTCGATTTTGTATGAATTTTTAAAGTCAATATATTTTTCGAAAAAACACACTTTCAAAATTGGAACATCATCACAAATTGAAAAAAATTTAAAAAACAAAAGCTCGTGCCATAGGATAACCAAACCTTTAATAGAGGTTCTCTATTAAAACCTCTATTAAAACCTAAACCTGAAAGGTCAGGGTATACTAACTTTGTGCAACCGTTTGTAACGCATAGAACGAAGCGAGTCCGGTATAGAAAAGTATATATATTATGATCGAAAAAAAAAGTTTAAAAAAACCACCCGAGAGGATAACGAAAACAAAAAATTTTTTTTTTGGACCACCGGAAAAACAGCCAAAATGATCTTTTTTGCATAACTTAAGCATTACTTCAGATTTCATCAGATCTTTAAAAATGTCGTTGAAAAGGGCTTTACGAGCACTACAATGTCTTCTTAGAACATTTTTACTTCTGAGGTCATATTCAACTAGTAAGCCCCATTATACCGATTTATCCCCCTTAAATTTTTGTTTTTTTTTCTCATAAGATTAAACTCCTTCAAGTTTGTGTAATTTGTGTTCAAAAAATTATTTATTAAGTTTCTTTTACAATTTTGTTTATATTATGTGCTTGTTCGTTGACTAAACTAACAGTACATTTTTTAGAAAAAAAAGGATTATATCAAATATTTGAACTATTATAACTTCTTTGTTTTTAAACTTGATAAAAAATTTTTTGAACACAAATCAAACAAATTTGAAGGAGTTTAATAATATTGGGAAAAAAAAAGGAAATTTAAGGTGGAAAAATAGGGCTAATGGGGCTTACTAGTTGAATATGACCTCAAAAATAAAAATGTTCTAAGAAAAGATTGTAGTGCTTGTAAAGCCCTTTTCACCGACACATAATTTTTTAAGATCTGACAAGTAATGCTTAAGTTATGCAAAAAAGACCATTTTGGCTGTTTTTCCGGTGGTCCAAAAAAAAAAATTTTTTTGTTTTCGGAATCCTCTCGAGGTCAACTTTAAAAAAGAGGGTTGTTTTTTCAAAAAATTTTTTTTTGTATGGAGGCCGACCCACTCTAATATATATTCTTGATCAGCGTCACGACATGAGTCGAGCTATCCATGTCCGTTCGTCCGTCTGTCCGTCTGTGTGTTGTCCGTATACACAGGATAAGAAGAACGAGTTGAGATAATTGGATGAAACTTGGTGCACATGGTCATATAGACCCAAGGATCTGCACTATTGAATATTTTTGGAATCCACCCACGGATGATTATTCTTTAACAATTGATTCAATCATGATTCTATTTTGGAGACAAACAGCCAAATCATTTTCTAATTTTAGTCTACTTCATTGTTTTGATGTTAACTGCTGGGTATGTAGCGGTAAATGGTACTAGGGTACCTTAAAGCCTTCCTTCCCAGCTATTCCCAGGAGATTATCCATGATATATTTGTCTAATCGTTAAATTCAGAAGAATCCAGTTTTTGTGAAAGAATTCCAATTTGATCAAGCCGTCAGCAGGTTAATCCAAGAAAAGAGATGTTCTTTAATTTTCGAAAAAAAACAGGCAGTTGCACTGACATGTCCAAAAAATTTTAATATGGATGAATTTTGTATTTTCTTTGTCATTAGCAGTAGTATCCAGAAGTAGGTGAATAGTTTCTTTCTAAATTACCTAAATATAACATTTGGTACGTTGCCAAACTACTTGAGAAGGTCAAATCCCCGAATGCAATTCTTGAGGGAAATGGTTACTTGGATGGTTCTTATGGATGGTTCAAAATTCTTAAAAGCTAGGCTAGAAAAATTGTTGAAAAATTTTTTTGAGGTATAATTCCCATCATTTTTGGCCATAAAAAGATTACAAAACATCCCTCCATATAAAAATTTTTTGGATATCTTTGCCTACTATCTTCTTCACCCGATATTAAGCTTCCTTTAAACATTTTAGTTTTTTATCGCTCATACATTGCCTCTCCAGCAATTTAAAAATTTGGGAAGTAGAGGGTTAATACATAAAACACAAGGGCGCTAATCCGCACCTATTATCGTTCAAACAATAATTATTTCTTGCTGTTTGTTAAAACTGTTTGGCTTTTTAACAAACATACTATGAGAAAAACGTTCAGCCTGAAAGTATGCACATTAGACCGTATCACCTTGTATGGCAGAAAAATATACCTATTTTGACCCCGCCTCAAACGTTAGATATATGAAAGACATTTTCGGAAAAAATATTTTTTTTTTGTTTTAAAGTGCTCCCTATGGTGCTATTTTGGTTTTTTCGTTATATCTTCGGTGTTTCTTGTTCGATCCTGAAGATTTTATATCTGTGTATTTGTTGGTGTTATCCAAATATTTTCTGATGTTTTTTTACCTCAAATGATTTTTTTTCGACTGATTACAGAATCGATCTTCGTTCCTACCATATTATTCTGCTCCAAAAAGTCCAACAAATTATAGCTTTGAAAAAAACATTATAACCATGGGAAGAAGTGAAATTGAAAAAATGGATATTAGGAGCACTATTTACACTATCTATTTTGCAAAGAATAACACTTTGGATCATAATAAATTTTTTTTAATTTTTGAAATTTTTTATCGTTTGACCTTGAAAACTAAATGGTTGAGACCATCCAATCTAACCAGCAAAAGTCAGGGTACCCTGATATTAGGTAGCGATTTTAAATTTAAAAATGCTGTACTGAAATTTTGAAATTGAGTTTAGCTGTTATTTCTTGTCGACACAAAATTATAGTTAAGAGCGATACGTAATTTATACTTCAAAGAAAATTTTTATAACACAAATCAAAAATTATTCACTATCTTTATGCTGTTTTAAGGCAGGGAAACTTTAAGTTTATTATTAGCAAAATTTTTACAAGATCAGAACCTTGTAAAAACCTTGAAACCTTTCTTAAATTCAAGGCATCAGAAAGAAAATAAAAGGAAAGCCAAACGTGCACATAATTAAAACTGATTTTTTATTTTATACTTTTTCGTTTAAAAACTTTTTATTTTGTTTTATATAAACAATATTTAATTGGAATTTCACTATTTCAAAGGGCCGCTACCCATCGGCAGGACATTGATGCCACTAGAACCTCACATACGTTATTAAAAATGCTTGCCTGTTGCTCTTTAGCTGAGACTTCGGTTAAATTTGTTATTTATAGTACACCATACTTAGCCCTTACTGCCCTTATCTTATCAGTAGTGTACGATGGTTTTAATTTTTTGTAATTATTTCCTTAAGATTGGTCGTATTTTATTTTCCAAATAAAATTGAAAGTTCCAGAAAAGCTTTTTATCATTATGTAACTATTTTAAAACTTCTGTTAAGCCCTTTTTTAACACTTTGGCGCAGTCATTTCATAAATTTCTTCCTCGTACTTTTCAGTAAAAAAGTCATAAAAACTTGCTAATGAAAAGTTCGCTGCAAATTCTTTTGTTTAGTTCAAAGCTCATGCTGTTTGCCACATCTGAGGCATAATATTACAAAGTGAAAAACCAAAGTATCAAAGTAGCATGAAACAAAATATCCACACGAAACACATCAAAACGTTTCCTTCCCTCTTCGAAGCTTTTTCGAAACAAAACTTCCGCTTGATTTAACTTAATTGGATAATTAAAACCTTATTTAAACACTGACTCTTTATCCCTTGTGGTTGTAAAAAAAATGGCTTAAAAGCAACCCAAATTCGTGGAATAGTCTTGTAAAGATTTTTAACATGACAATAAAAGTTCGCCCCACGCACAAATAAAACACCTCATCTGTTGTTGGTAAAGGATGAGGCAACATATTTGAAGTCGGATAAGCACTGATTTATTACATACATGCATTCGAAGTAAAGGTTTCGAAAATTTATGTGAAGAATGTATGCGCCAAAATGTACTTCAAACATACGCACGCTCAGCTCAATTCGGTTAAGGTGACAATATTGCAAAAATTATTTTGCTGTTTGCCCAGCTTGTTGTTAACAACGTAATTTGTTTTTACGAGCTTTGCTTTGTGTGAAATTTTTCAGTTGAAAGGATCTTTTATGTGTAACAATCCTTTTCATTTGTCTGATTTGTGGAAGTGCCAGCAACAGAATACATTTGTGTTGAAAGTCACATTATATAGGTAATTCACGTTTGCTGAGTTGATTTTTATGCGTATGCTTTTTCAATTATTTTGCGGTAAAGGCAAAAGAGTGATGAAGCAGTTTTAAAAAATGTGATTGTGGTCGCCACGCGCTGCGTAAGTGTGCAAGTGAAACTTTTGCCCAAAATGGTGGAAATATGTTTTTTATTAGTACAAATGGGTTCACCTTTAATATAGTCGCACGATTTATGGCCTCGTATTTTATCTTCAATACTTTCAGTGGTTTAATGATTTATTTTATTTCATTTTAAAATATCGTCTCTCTAATGCAATTTTTACACAGTTTGACAACATTTGAACAAGACATATTTTTAGTTTTGAAATTTTTATGCATTTCATTAAATCAGTGAGAAAAATCTTTAAAATCAAACGTATTAGTTTTTTTTTTTTAATTGAATAAATGTTGAAATATCTGAAAATCCTTAAAACCAAACCTATTAGTTTTTTTTTAAATTGAATAAATGTTAAAATATCTGAAAGTTAAAACCTGCTCGGACCTCTAAATATCTCGTATATATCTTTCATATTCTAAAAAATAACATAAGTATGACAATTTTACTTAATTTAAGTTTGAATTATTTTTCATGAATTATAATTTCTCTTGTAATTTTAACTATTTGCATTCTCAAACCGTTTTTTTTCATTTTTTTTTAATGTTTCATAAGTATTATGCCTCACACGAACTATGTTAGAAAATGTCATGATATCTATGCATTCGTCAAAAACTTAGGGAAATCATATGTTCCACTTAACCTTTTTTGGCACAAAAAGACGCAAAATTTTTCAATTTTTTAGCCACTTTGTTTTTTTCTGGTAAAATCATTCAACCTTGCTCACTCCTCATAACCTATAGAATTTTTAAAAGCTCTGAAGTGCCGAATCTGATAGAAGATTAATGCTATCTGGGGCGATTTTTTTTTAAAAGGGCGGGTCATATAAGACATCAGACTAATTTGTAAAGTTTTTATTCAAATACACACATATTGAAATTATGCATTAATTATGGCATAAATAGTTTATATAAAAGAAAGGAGCACTATAGAGGGAAATCAAACATGGTGGTTTCAAGATGTCACCATTTCAGCACAATTTTTTAGATGTATCTCTTTAAAGATTGCATTGATTATATAAACTTTATCTTATAGTTTTGCAAATTTAAACTTTGTAGAGGTTGCTCATTAAGAGTGTGAAAACAAAATTCCATATTTTAACATGGCTGATCCAACATACCGGACGATATGTTTAAATTTAATCGCATTTCGACTGAGAACTGTGTAGTCATACGTAGAGGTTTTTGGTCTCGCTGATAACGAATCTAAAATCAGATTAAAAAAAAAACAAGTAAAGAAAGTCTAAAGTCGGTCCAGGCCCGACTATAAAATACCCTAATCCTACTTTTCCAAAAAAAAAAATATTATTGAAAATGGGCGTGTCCGTGGGCGGATGAAGCCTATAATTTTTACGCATTTAAATGTTGATGAAAAATTTACAGATACCAAGTTTTATTCCTGTAGCTCACAGTTAAAGCCTTTATTGTGTTTTCGCTATGGGAGATGGGCGTTTTCATAGACGGATTAGTCCCAATTTCTTAACACATCTTAGTTTTGGTATAAAATACATACTTAAAAAATTTGATCTCTCCATGACAAACATAACTTTATTTATTGAGTTTAAAGCTTTTTGAGTTGTATGGGAGGTAGGCGTGTCCGTGGGCGGATGACGTCCATTTTTCAAAACCATCTTTGTTTTTCCGTAAAAAACATATGTGCCAATTTTTATCTCTATGGGTTAAACAGAGGTTTAAAAATTGGGTTTTCAATTTTTGGGTTGTATGGGAGGTATGCGTGTCCGTGCGCAGATAATACCCATTTGTCGAAGACATCTTTGTGTTTACATAAAACACATACACACCAAATTTTATTGATGTAGGTTAATTATGAACGAATTTATCCAGTTTTCAATTTTTGTTTTGTATGGGAGGTAGGCGTGTCCTTGGGCGGATGATGTTCATATTCCAAAACTTTGTTTTTTGTTATTAAAAACATTTGTGTCAAATTTTATCTCTGTAAGTTAGACAGAGGCTTATTTATTGTTTTTTCAGTTTTTAGGTTGTATGGGAGATGCGCGTGTCCGTGGGAGGATGACACCCATTTTACGAAGACATCTTTGTGTTGATACAAGACAAGTACGATAAGTACCAAGATAAGTACCAAATTTTATAGGTGTAGGTTAACTATGAGCCGAGTTATGCAGTTTTCAGTTTTTGCGTTGTATGGGAGGTAGGCGTGTTCGTGGGCGGATTCCAAAAATATTCAATAGGGCAGATTCTTGGTGACCATGTGTGCCAAGTTTCATCCAATTATCTCTACTCCTTCTTCTTATCCTGTGTTTACGGACAACACACAGACGGAGGGGCAGACGGACGGACTGACGGACGGACATGAATAGCTCGACTCACGAGGTGACGCTGATCAAGAATATATATACTTTTCTATACCGGACTCGCTTCGTTCTATGCGTTACAAACGTTTGCACAAAGTTAATATACCCTGACCTTTCAGGTTTAGGGTATAATTAAAATGGTGGATCTAGTATTGCGCACAAAATGTTACATGATCGATTTTGAACTGAAAAGTCTTAATGCATATGGTTTTTGGGTCGTTTATTTCGAGTCTGGACTTAAATGTAAAATATTAAAAATGGCGGATTCAACATGACTGACAAAAAATTAAAATATGATCAACTATATTCTTCAAACTATGTTTGTATAAGTTTTGGGTGTCTCGATATCCCTGCAAGCATTTAGAAAACGATTGGAAGACTAGTAGATTTAGTCCTAGTGATTCACCCAAGGGTTTCTTAGAAGATGGATCGCTTTTCAATCGCCGAAACAATGAATGCGCAATTCTCGAAAATTTTCAAAATCTTCCTTTATTCATTTCAGCGATCGTTGTAAGATGGATCGGTTTACGATCGTCCAATGGCTGAATGCGTAATTCAAAAAATAAAAAAAATTCCTTTGCATATTCCGGCGATTGCTGGAAGATGGCTTTTTAAAACTATTTCCAAATTGGAATATGATGCAGGCTCTGAAAAATCGCCAAAATTCATCAAAAAGTTGAACTTGTAAAAAAATGCATTGAATAGGGATGAGAGTCTGTCTGTCGAGTTTAAACTTACAACAACTTGTAACGTTCAACAACGATGATTGTAACAAATCGCCGAGGACGCTTTAAAACGATTTGTTTGCCACTCTTAGCGAATAATCGCTTTAAATCGCTTCTGCAGATTCGTTTGCGACTTTTTCTGTCGAATCGCTTAAGACTCCTCTCGGTAATTCGTTGACAAATCTTCTCGGCGAATTGCTTTAGGCCACTCTCGGCCAATCGTTCGCTACTGTTATTAGCAAACCGCTTATGACTCTTCTCGACGATACTTTGGTGAATCTTCGCGGTGAATCGCTGAAGACTGCTTTTGGCGATTTGTCGGCGAATCTTCCCGGCGAATCGCTTTTATGGCTTTAGCTGCTTACATTCGGCGATACCCGGATGACGCTGAAAAGAGCTCGCCATTGCATCATCTTCAAAACGATTTGCTGTAGATTCTTAGACAATTGAAAAATGTTTGCATGGATGTTTTAGGTTTCAATCTATTTGTGATCAATTGACCTGTTTGTTCCCAATAAATAAATCGATAACATTGGTTTTTGTGACACCTTAAGCAGACAGCAAAAAAAATTTCTAATATTAAATCGACAATATTAGAATCCATGACACATAAGCTCGTTCCCAGCAAAATTTTTCATACAAACTTGACATGAATTCTTAGATACACTGCTTCCAGAAGTCGTTTTAAAAATCCAATTGTTCTTCTCCTCAGCCTTATCGAAAAGTGGTTTCAGGAGGCATTCTCATAAACTTCTAAGAGGCTGTTTGAATATTTTTCAACAATACTTCCATTTTATTAGAAGCATTTTGTCTTATGTCATCTGAATCTTGGAATGCCTTCTTAAAGTTTTCCTAGAAAAATACCTACTAGAATCCTTTCATTGAAGGCCTCAAAGAAATCTTCCATTGGAAAATTCCAGTAGCCAATTCAGAGAAGGCTAAGAAAAAATTTCTCCCAATGACATGCAAAAGAATGCCTTCTGAGTATGAAAGTAGAAGGGATGGGACTCATGACTTGCCATTCCACTTTACTTTTTTTTGGAAGCACTTTTTTTGCTGAATTAGTTCAAATTATACACAAACTAGGTTGACGCGTCGTGGTGACCGTGGTATGCAGGTTAAGTGTTTGGCTTAGCATGCTCGGATCCCGGTTTCGATCCCCAGCTGCGGCGAAAAGTTTTTTTTAATAAAAAATTTTTCTGATCGGTCATCACCTCTCTGCAGACAATGGCAAACCTCAGAGAGTAAATAATGCCATGTAAAGCTTCTTGAGAACAAGAGCCGTTCGGAGTCGGCATAAAACATGTAGGTCCAGTTCTCAGTCAATTGTGTACAAACATTTAATCACACACACAGCACAATTGATCATAAGAAGCTCGGTCAAAGTTCTTTCAAGGGCTGAAATGGCCAATTTGTGTTTTTTTTTTTTAGTTTGACGCGTCTGTATCTGCAGCTTCTGCAGACATCGTTATGGAGCCTGTTTAATCTTCGTGCATGGTTTCCAATTAAACAGTGTCCTGTTAACAGTGCAGTGGATACCGTTAACAGTATTCATTTGATTCCTTCTAAAAGAAATTAGTTCTTTTACGGTTTTTAGGTTAAGGATTAGCCAAACATGACGCGTCGTGTGGCAAGTGCTTTCCATAGACCACCTAATGTCGGTTCTTTTGAAAGATAGCACATTTGAGAGCAATTTGCATGGGAAAGAAGTATGTAAATTATTTCTTGAGCTATTGATAAAATTGTTAGTACCTATTCGAGTGAGTTCATCTACTTTGAAATCTCCTGGAAAGTCTCTATGTCCGGGAATCCAACATGGGAAGATGTTGAGCGTTTCTGTCATCTCAGTTAGAGATATGCGGCAACTTAGGATTACTTCATATATTATTTTAACAGTCCAGGTCTTTAAAAGCGGCTTGACAATCAGATAGTATGCAAATAACTCTTGCTGACTTATCAAAAACTTACTTGAAACCATTTAGTAGCTTCTTCTTGGAAGACACTACAGTGGTCAGGGAGACTAAATGTAGGTTGATGTTTAGTGATTCAGAGTAGACTCCTCCCCCCATTTTGTTATCTATTTCTTATCCATCAGTGTATATTCCGACGATATTGCTATATGATGGGATTTTAGTCTCCCATTTATTTCTGGAGGTAATGGATACATCAAACTTTTTGCAGAAGAAAAGCTTTTGCGTGATGTAATCTACGGTCTTGGGAATTGGGGGAAAAAGAGTTTCCTAGTGCTAGAGTATCCTATTGTACCTCCTCTCCTTTGACGTATCGCTGTATTTCCATCCATCTGTTTTGTTAGGATATCAAGGGGTATAAGGCGGAGCATTCTGTCGAGTGCGTTTGTAAGAGTGGCTTTCGATGCTTTGGTAATGCACAGCTCAGCTGATCTTTGAACTTTACGAAGTATATTGTGGATTGTTTGTTTGTTCAGCGCAGTCCACCAGATTGAGACGTTTACCTTGGTAGAGATCTTAGCGTTGATGCTGTTCCGAGACTTGCGCTTATAATCCTGCCCACTAGCATTTGTTTTATAAGTGCTGACAGAGCAGCATCCACCCCAAGCTCCGCCAGTGCATAAGAAATACCCTCTGCCTTGACGTTGTTGAAGGCACCGTCTATATCATTGAATCATTGAATATTCCTTTTGATAAAGGGATATTTTCAATGGAAGAGACAATAGAGTGGATAACTGTTTCCAAGGATTTGGTTTTGGCGTAAACATGTTGTGTTGTGAAAGTGGTTTAACTTCTAGTTTTGTGTGTCTCGAGAGTTTTAAGAAGAAAATATTTGTGATTGATGGGTCCAAGGTCTTTCGGGTTGCCATCTCAGTTTTTTCCTGATTAAGGCATGAAAACTACATACCTTCACGTATCGCTAGCGTGATTCGGGTCGAAACAGCTTTGGTTGATCTTCAGAAGCCTTTGGCTTAGGGTGTCGTAAATTTTTTTTTAATTTCAATTGTAGCTATGCCTTTTGGTTCTAGTGACCCATTTTAGCTTCGATTTTGTGATAATATCAAAGGAGAAGTCAACATCGCACATAGGGGTATTTGGCTCGAAAAACCGCTCAAAAATATTTGTTTGTCCTAAGTAAATGATATTTGTCTAAAATAACTTGAAAAGGGCTATAAAGCTTGTTTCGACCAAATAAAGGTGTAAATTAAGTTTCTTAAGGAGGGACATAACATTCGCTGCAGAGAAAACAGACTTTTTTTTTGAAAAATTCATAACTCAGTCAAAAACAAACATTTTCCAAAATTTTTTTTTTTATTATTGTAGAGAATTGAACAAATTACAAAAAAAATATACAAACAAATATATTTTTTACTCCAACATGATTTTGTAGAGCTCCAAACTGGAGGCAGAGAAAAAAACGGGGCCTCGCGGTTGCAGCGCTGGCAGTCGCAAAAATTGTCCGATCTGGAAAAAAATTACTTTTTTTACATTTTTTTTCACTTTTTGGTGATGTTCCAAATTTGAAAGTGTGTTTTTCGAAAAAAATATTGTCTTTAAAATTCATAAAAAATCGAAAAAAAATTTAAAAAAAGCTCGTGTCATACGAAAGCGAATCAAGTTTAAAAAAATACAAAAAAAAAAAAAATCGTCAAAAAATGAACCCGCTAGTGCCGCAACTAGTACGAAAAACATGGATTCGAGATAAACGCGTTCAAAGTTCGTGAACAAAGAAAAATGCAAGGAAAAATAAAAATGCGCTCTCACTAATCCGGCTGTAACTTCTGAGCTCGTAAAAATTTTTCCATGAAATTTTTTTCTTAGAATATTAAAAACATTTACTAAAATACAAAATTATAAAAATAAACGGCCAATGTCATGTCCCTTTTCTCTTTCATTTCAAATTTTCTCTTTCATCAAACTAGACACCTATCAGGGACAATGATATCTGGGGGAGGGGGGCGGTTTCGGGCAGAATTTTTTTTCGGTTTTTGCTTTTTGACATCTTTCTTCATTAGCCTATACCAAAAATGTTACCCAATAACACCAAATAATATAACAAAAGGTTCATACTAAAAAAAAAAATTTTAAAAAATTTCCCATTTTCATACCTTCATAACAAATTATATATCTATATAAATAAAGCTTCAATATCCATAAAAAAAGTTGTATTTTAAAGTACATACCTGCAGCAAAATCTTTCATAGCAACAAACTTATTTCACAATATTAATAACAAAAAAAAAAAAATATTTGTTTAGGTGTGATCTTTTTCACTCAAATTAACTCAATAACAATGCAAGCTTACGATCGATGACTTTCAACTGATGCTGCGACGAATTGTGTGCATTAAAATTAAAAAAACAAATGGTAACTTATTTAATGAGTATTAACAAAAGCTCGAAAATAATTTTACTTCTCAACTTTACATTTTGAGAAATTGATTAATGAGCGGTTTTTTGAGCCAAATACACCTATGTGCATCGGGTAGATGCTCTTCTTGTATTGGAGCTGTCACTATCTTTGAACAGCCTCGAAAGTGAGTTTTTTCTAAAATATTAAGATATTCTTCACCGTTGGTAGTACACCGTCGGGTTAGGATGTCTGGTTGCGAGGATTTTCCTTAATCTCAATGAGAGTGCAATTTTTGTCAGTTTCAATTCTGTTTCCAAAAATACTTGATTTCTACATTAACCCCGTGTCCGGGGTTTCGTTTTTATTTTTTTTTTTTTAGGAAGATCAACTATGGTAATCTTAAGACTCTTTAAAATAATTAATATGTGTGTTCAATGATACCCCCGTTTCTAATCTGAACTACTACACGAGCCAGAAGAAATTTCATTTCAAAAATAGTGCAACTTGTACTAATATTTTATTTCAATCAAATTTAAATTTTTTTTTAGAATTAGAAAATAATTTCTACTAACTATAAAATATATTCAATGATTATAATTAAAATATTTGGCTTAATGTTTGGTATAATAAATAAATAATAAATAGAATCAAGCCACTTTGTCATTTTATACTTTGTACAAAATATTGCAATTTTAAAATTAATTTATGTCGATTAAGCTAGATAAATAAAATTTAAATACTTATTTGTAGACTGTTTATAAACTATTTGGCAAAAACAAATATAAGCATTTAACTAATTAATTAGAAAAATTTGTATTAAGCTTATACCAACAGCCAGATGGCTAGAATCCCTGCCCACCTTTATAGCGTAGCGATGCATAGCCATGTTGATAGTTTGGGGCACAATAATTTGAAGGCGTAAAAAATGAATCGCCGGCGGCCGAAACACCGAAGGCATTATAAGAATTTGTATAGCTTTTTGCCGCCGCTGCTGCCGAATACATGCCAAGTGAGGGAAAACCTAGCGAGTAAGCATGATGATGCGGTGTGGCTACCTGATGAAATTGCTGATGAAATAGCGATGCTCCGTGCGCTTTGTCAGCATTGAGCTTGTGTGCCGTGGTAATGGGTGGCACAGGTTGAGGTGTGGTCGCTAGCATGGAACGTCCGCTGGTGCAGCTGCGCTCGTTGCGACGAAATTTGGCACGACGATTTTGAAACCAAACCTGACAAGTAAACAATAAATATTTAGTTATACAGTAATAATAAAACATAATTAATGCCTGACCTGCACTCGTGCCTCACTGAGGCCCACTTTGGTGGCCAGTTCTTCGCGCACAAATGCATCCGGATAGTGTGTGCGTTCAAAAATCTTCTCCAGCGCTCCCAGCTGACAGCTGCTGAAGGTGGTACGATTACGTCGCGGTTTTCTTGAGCTCGAAGTTTGCATTTGTTCCGTGCTAAACTCCTCACTTGCATAGCTTTCAGCATCTATTAAAAGAACCAGGACATAAATTAAGAAAATTAACTCATTAACAAAAAATTCAAAAAAATCATTTCAATTCTACAAACGATGCTTAAATATTATAAATATTCCTTCTAATACTCTAAATAGCTGCTCTTATCTTTCTTAGAAAAACAATCAGTTTTCAATAATTTCTTTGAGTGAAAGTGAGAAGCCGTTAAATTTTTATTGCCTTCCATTTGTTTGACATCAATGGATTTTATGTCAAAATTTTATGGTTGACAACACTTTAGCGCATTCGTGTTCCCGTTGTCATTAAATTTGTCAGTCAAATATTTCTGTTCTTGCGACAATTTGTTTTATGTTGTATTCTGTAGTTTATGCTCTTCGCTCGTCCGTTCGTAAAGTTGACACATTCCCAATGCTATGCAATGTTTTTTTATTTATTTTTCATTCAGACGTTAAGTTTTCTTTATTTTTTGAAATATTACATCGTAAATTTTGTTATACCTCTTGCAATTGTGGCAACCCTACCGCGTTTTAAGTGGCTGCTAAACTGTTAAGATTCGTTAATTTGTAAATCGTTAAAGTTAAATTTATTGTTTTTCCATGAAAAATATTCGTTTGTTGTGAGTGTAAATGTAAAATAAAAATATAGAGCGTGAGTTATGCGAACTTCTGTACTTAGCTCACTAATTGTTTGAATCCGGATCAAAATTTCATCTAGGAGGAATACGGATGAAAAAAAGAGGACGTTCATGCAGATTAGTTGAAAAAGGAGGACACATAGATAAACACTACATGACTGTAAAATCGATTTTCTCAGCTACCAAAGTGCTCACTACAAGGTTGTTAATTTGAAACACAAAATTTAAGATAGAAGCAGAAAAAGTAAAGAAACTAAGAAAAAAAAAAGAAGTCCAGAGAAAAAACTATTGCAAAAACTACAAATGGCATGGCGTGCTAGGCAACGAACTGCTCCAGCCCGAATTCAATCCTCACATCTGATAAAATGTTTGTTTTAAGTAGATTGAATTTTCTGTTCGGTTGTCACCTCTCTGCAGGCAATGGCAAGCCTCAGAAAATCAAAAATGCCATGTAAAGTTTCATGAGAACCGTTAAGAGGAGTGAACGAATCGCCGAGAGAGATTTAAAGCAATTCGCCGAGAAGATTCTAAAACGAATCGGTATCTTAAGCAGTTCACCAACAACTCATTGAGAAGGGTCTTAAGCGCGTCGAAAAGAGTGACAAACGAATCGCTTTTAGGGGTACTCGCGATTTGTTGAAACATCATTGGACTGTCCAAAATCAATGAATTTTTTTGTGAATTTTTTTTTATTTCACTTTTTTTAAACGCGATAATAAGAAACTCGGTCAAAGTCCTTTCAAGGGTCGAAATGGTCAATTCGGCTTTGGTAAAAAAGAGGACATTTGGGACCGAAAGGAGAACATTTCATTTTTAGTGAAAAATATGGATATTTCCTCCTCTAGGATACCATCTGGTAACCCTCTGGTTGAGGAATCAGTAAAGGATGCGCTGCTTATATGAAAATAATCCAGGAAGATGTTGTACCTACAATTGAAGGCCTTTCGCAACACACGTAAAATGTTATTTGGTAGTACGATTCAGCACCTAGACATCGTGAAGTTTCTGTAAATAATGCATAAATTTTGTTACAATTAATAATTTCATGTGTTCTAAGAATTTGATATCTTTTTTCTTTACAGATATAATAATGAATTGGAAATAAATTCTTTGGAATGCAAACAGTCCTGACTTTAATGAAGAGAAAAATTTGAGAGAAGGAGCCGAAAACCACTGTAGATGTCAAAAAATAATCGAAGAAGTTTGGTTGAATGTCTTTGATGAAAATTGCCTACAGGCGCAGTACAATTTCATGTCAGATAGAGTGAAGTGTCATAAAGGCAAAAGGAGGCCATATAAACAAATAACTGCACAATTCAACTTTCCCGCTAACAACTGAGATAATCAAAGCCTTAAAACACCACCAAATAAGTGTTATATAAGTATTAAATCTTACTATTTTTAATAAAATTGTACAACCCATATTCATTTTGTGATTTTAATTTTGGTTTTAATAATATGACAAAGAAATGTCATATGACACATAAATAAGCAAAATCGCAAGTATTTTTTCCCTTCTGTTCTCTTATAAAATACATCCAAAGGAGATTGTTTTACTGTAAAAATATTAAAAATATCAATATAATATTAACCGTACATAACAAGGGGTGTACGGCCGCAGTAATGTCGCTAAGTGTAGCTTGCACACAAATTTTCTTCAAATCGAAAAGCAATTCAAGCATTTAAAGGTTAAGAGAATCAATTGGCAATAATTTGAGATAATTTGTTATACTTCCCTAAGGAGGGAGGGATGACCACTGCAATTAAGCTCTATAGAACAAATCAAAAGAAACTTTTTTGAATTCTTTCTCAACATCGCATCGTTACTTTGCGACTAGTATGTTACAAAACAATTATGCTGTAAAATTCTTTGATTCAGTTTTTAATAAATTACAAGTTTTAGTTTTGAATTTCGATACCAAATATGTTTGGTATCGATAAAAGCTTAGCCATAAGATTATAGTTATTGACATCATTTCAGCAAATTTTTATATAAATACTAGCTGTTACCCGAACCGAATCCCTTGTCCAATACCCGCTTTAGTTTGCGACTATTTCGGAGTAGTAGAATATCACCAAATATTTACTCTTCACCGAGTTTCTTTAACCCTTTCAATGGATTTGTCCATTATATTGGACACTTCAGAAAAAAATGTTTTTTTTTATTTTCCAACGTCTTTTCTAAAATCAAATAGATTGGTACTATGAAATGAAGTTGTGCTAACATGACAAAAATAATTTTAGGGAGATATATAACGTTTAACTTAGTTAGATTTTTGATTTTATGCTCAACAGAAGCCTTCAATTTTTTATATTGCGTGTTAATAAATTTTGCAAAAAAGAAGTGATTATTGTGATTGGTGTGCAAAGTATAATTTTTTTTTTTATAATAACAATTGCATAAATAACGCATTTGCATTTGTCTCCGGTTGTTTTAGTTGAACTAAAATATTATAATACAACGTTATCATGTTTTTGTTCATTATATTAGACAGCCTGCCAAAAGCAAAGCAGCTCATGTAAAAATCAGAGGGATGTTTTTTAATCTTTTTATTGCTTAAATGATGGGAATATAAGCTCAAAAAAATTGTCCACGATTATTCTAGGCAAGCCATTGAAGGGGTCAATATGTGACTATTATTTCCAAAGTCATTCAATTTAAAAAAAAAAATATGTCTTATATGGGCGAAGCCACACCCATGGCACAAAGTCTATTCTAGCAATCCATTAGCAGGACACCACCAAATAGTAACTTAATTCTGAGTTTAAATGTTCTCTGACTTTTACTTCTAAGCTATTCTGTATCGAAAATTTCAATTATATGGGCAGAGCCACGCCTTGTTTTCCAAAGCCCGTGTTTGTTTTATAATTGTAAGACCTGGCCAATCAGTTGCTTCATACTGAGTTTCATTGTTATACAACGTTTAGTTCCAAATCTATCCGATATCACAACATGCAATTTTATGGGCGGTGCCCTGCCCCCCTTACCAAAGATCGCTCAAATTTGATAGTCTCAATAGTAAGTTCGTACCGAGTTTCATTGATGTGTGACTTATAGACGGAAGTAGAGCCGATAAATTTGTGTTCTTGAAAAAGTGCTACGCCTTTCGCGGGTAAGTGGGTGAAAAATACTTTATGACCTATTCTCATACCTACCAAGTGTATAAAAAAAATTTCATTAAAATCGGTCCAGCCGTTTAGGAGGACACGAGATTTTTAAATATTAGATTTTTTTAATAAAAGTATTTTTGAAGTGAAACTTCTTTGGCGGCGAATGAAATTTCAAGGTCTCTTATTCGTGACGCTAGGCTAACGTTTTCAATTCATATGAAAATTTTCAAAAAATAATAGACGCTAGCGAGAATTGAACCCTGATCATTGTTGCTTAAGAGTCGGAATCTATACCTTCACGCCACGCAACGTAGGCACATAATAATCAGGCAAACAAAATGTAATTAAAGCTGAACGCGTAACATTCTGTCTGTAACATTAATTTTCATCCAAAAAGTATGCACGGAAAATTTATTTCTTTAAGCTTCAAACGAAAATATTTAGGCACATCTAGGGGGAAAAAATTTACTGCCTGTTCGCCGTATAATGAGCTTAATAGCATAAACACAATTGGAGACGCAGTCTACAAGCTTCTCGACTGCAACTTGTCGTCGGCAGCCCGACTTCAAATTCTTGATTTTTTTAAAGCGACAACAACGAGCAGCTTGTCTCATTTTCATTCATTCTAAGGGGGACATGACATTGGCCGTTTTTTGAAATGGTTTGTTTTTATAATTTTGTATTTTAGTAAAAATTCTTAAGATTCTAAGAAAAAACAGCCGGATTAGTAAGAGCGCATTTTTATTTTTCCTTGCATTTTTCTTTGCTCACAAACTTTGAACGCGTTTATCTCGAAACAATGTTTTTCGTACTGGCTGCGGCACTAGCGGGTTGATTTTTTGACGAAATTTTTTTAAAAAGTCAAAGACTCTTTAATAGTTAAAATTTAACTGTTATTTTTTATCTTGTGTTTTTTCGGGGAAAATGAAGGTTACTTTCGACTTTTCCTTTATCGTTCAAAAATACCAGTTATTTTGTGACTTTACCACCATGTGTAAAATGTCTCATCGATGAGATGAAAATAATGGTATCAAAAGTTTTTAGTCGGTTAAATTACTTATGAAAAAAATATAATATAAATATAAATTACCAGATATTTTTGACCGAAAAATTAACGGCAGAAAATAACTGTTATTTTTGACCGATTAAATAATAGTTAAAAGTAACTGTTTTTTTTTGCCCAAAAAACTATAAGGCACAAAATATCTTTTATTTTTGTTGTAAAAAATTAAAATTAAAAGTGACACTTTCGATAGTTCGATAGAGATACTTTCTCTCTCTATTTCACACTAAAATCTCTTTTCCTGCTAACTGTTTAAGAAGTTTCACTTCTGCCACGTGTACGTTGCTACACGCGAGTTTTTTTGTTTTTAATATTTTTTTAAAACTATAAAAAAAGTTTCTGAAGCAAAAAAAAAAACAGAGGGAACAGCGCTATCTTTATCGAACGATTCGAATACATACTGAATTCAAAAAATTTTTTTTCCACCATAAGAGATCATTGAGTATTTTTATAAAAACAAAGATCATTTCATTTAAGCAAAAATTTAAAAATTATTTAATTTAATCTGAATACCTGAAACGACTCAGAAACAAAGCTATAAACTTTAAAGCTTTAAATTAGAAGTTTCTATTTCATAATGATTATTTTATTCATGACTTACAATTCGTATAAAACTTATTAATTTTCCATTTTAATAAAATTTAAATTTTTATTACATTGCAAGATTCAATTTCTAATGCACAAATTTATGATGATGCATTTTATACTTTACGACACAGTAAATGGAAAGCGATTCACAAACAAAGAATCCATCGCACAGTTTCGGTAATCTTTGCTGTTATGCCGTTTATTCCGACAATCAAACAAACAGTTTCCAGACAATTCCGACAATCCGAACAGCTCCAACATGACAAGATGTTAATTCGTTTTGGCAGATCGGCCGACGTACTGGAAAAACTTTTTTACTTTGACTCAAAAATGGTGCTGACAAACAGAGATTTCTTTTTAGTTTTAGTTTTGTTTTTTTGTTTTGTGTGCTGTGCTTCATCCTGTTGTATTTCTAGCAGCGGCATTTTTAATGCTCATTTTTATGTGCATCGAGGCGGTGTTGTTGTAATACTTTTGGTTGTTGCTGTGTGTAAGTGTTATGCAGCAGCTACTAGTTGCACTGGAGAAGTTTTCAAGTGTGTCCCGCGAGAGTTGTTCGCTTTTCCCGTCTGTCTATCTTAATTTGGCTGCGCGTGGTTACAGGGTATGCAGCATGTGCATCAATCCATTCGCTTGTCTTGCGTATCCTTTTTCAATGGTGCCACTTTTTTTTTCTACATCTTTTGATAAAAAACAACTTTACTCAGTTTGTTGTTGGTACGTTTGTGGTGATGGGGAGAGAAAAAACGAAATAAAAAAAGAGTTTTTCCCAGTCCATCAATGTCAGTGCTTAATAAACGTTGTTTTTTTTTTCAAATTTCTGCTGTATTCTATACCAACACTTTTTATGATATTACCTCCAGGGAGGCTTCGTTTTTTAGTAAACTTCGCCCGGCTGCCATTGACAAATTGCCGCGCGTGTTGTGACAGATTTATTCGTCACAATCAGACCGAAAGAGTGAGACGTTGCAGTGCAGTTCAGCTCGATTGATTAAAATAAAAAAAATACTCCAGAATAGAAGAATTCGTTGACGAAGGGCAGCCGCTGGGAATTTATGTGAACGATGTGGATTTCAATGTTAAACTCAATTGTAAATTCAAATTTTTTTTTTTCATCTTAAACTTTATTGTTTTATAATTAAGTAATTTCATTAGCTTTTTTATTAAATGTATGCCAACGTTAATGAGTGGGTGAAATCAATAAAAAATTTGAAAAAGTTTGAGATATAAGTGAGATGTAGTTGAGATATAGTTTTCGCCAGACCAATTCGAAAACGTTTGCACAAAAATTTGGTTCTCAGAAGTAAAATGCGTAGGAGTTACCATTTTATTGTTATTGTCTGCCGAAATTATAGATATATATTGGCTATTTCAGTCCACATAACTGTTACCCCAAACCAGATAGCCAATAAGTTCGTAGGACAATTTTGCTTTGGAAACCATGTAAAATACGAAAATATCGTCATATCTCCGTAACTAAATTAAAGTTGTTATTTTGGAGCACGTGGTTTTACCAATAGTAAAAGATATCTACCGTTCAATTGAGGTCTTCAATTAAATTTGTTCCATGAATCAGCAGTTCGGTAAAATTATGTTGAATTTTTATTTATTTTGTTTATAGTTTGGTGTTTTTATTAATACTAGTATCGCCTGGGGTCGAAATTCGACCAATTTATTGATTGCCTATTTATAAATATATGCGAGATGATCAAAATAAGTTCGGGGCTATAACTTTTCATTGATTGGAGATATTAAGCTATTTTCTTCAGAAAAATTATTTATATATTTAATTATTTCTTTCAAAAACAAAAAAACAACATATAAAAAAAATTTAATTTTTTAAAAAAAATCATAGCCTTGATTTTTTGATGGCACGGACAGTTTATTAATTTAGTGTCAAGACAAAATAAATTCACCGTCAATTCGGTATGAACTTTGAAAGAAAATCAAAACTGCAATGGTTTTTTTAAAACAAAAATCATTTTTACCCCATATTTTTAGAATAAATCAAATTTTATAGTCTTTTTTTAAAATGAATAATTTAAATATAAACAAACAAAAAACGGTATTATTTTCAAAAGTTTTTTTAAGTTAACTGATAAGACTTAAATACAAAAAAGAAATAAATAAAATCTATTCACAGATGGCGGAGATATTGGCTTCCCAATTTAGAACATTAAATTTGAGACAGTTTTTTTCTCTCTCTTGGCATTTGGTTGAAACACACGCTAAATAACTAACGACAATATTAAGAAAATTCATTAAAAATACTTTTGGTTAGAATTTTGCTGTAATTTTTAGCACATTTAAAAGAAAATTTATTAAACTTTTAGAAAAAATGAAAAAAATTTAAAAACCGTTAAAATCCGACCAAGATATTCACATGGAAAGTCAAATTTTTGAGTTCAAAAAACATTTTTTACAAATTTAACAATTGATGAATGCATAAAACTACAATTTTTTAAGAAATTGTTACTTTTAAAAAAAATTCAAATTCGAGCGACTTAAGAACTCTCCTCCAACCATTTCATATCAATCAAAGAGCAGATTTTTTCTCAAAAATTTAATTTCTCTCTTAGAAGGTTGGGAATCCCCTCTATCAGATATATCATTTATATATACATTCTGCACATCTGGACAACAAAACCTTTCAAATGATATAAGTTTCGATTATTTTGAGTTTTAATTAATACCAAAAAAGCGTACGACAAACTTTAATGTTCACGTATTAATATATAAGATGTATATTATGGCCTTCGAAGATGATTGACCCGCTTCTCACTCCTTATTTATATCATCGCAAAAGTTTTCAATGTTACTTAACGCAGGCACTTCTTTTTTATTAAACACCAATATTAGTTCAAAAATTATTATTATTATTTAATTAATTATAATTAATTATAAAATTATAACAATTCATAATTATTTACTAACAGTCAACCGACTGTTGATTTGATAGTTTCATTTGTTGGATGGTATTTAACAGTGAAATCTGTTATTTTAACCCATGATTTGGTTGATATACCAGCATTTTCCCTGAGTGTAGATTGAAAAGAAAAGTGTAGATTTAAAAAAAAAAACATAGGAGAGAAGATAAAATCATCTAATATATAAAATCAATTGTTTGTCTGTCTGTCTGTTCCGTATAGGCTCACGCACCGTTTATCCGATTGCACTGAAATTTGAACACCGAGTACCTTTCATAGTGAGAAAGAACATAGGGGGTTTAAAAAAGTGGGCGGAAGTTTGTGGGCGTGGCTTTCTATAATAACTTCTAAGCGCCTGGACCGATTTCAATGAAATTTGGTGCGAAGGTTCAACTGCTCTCAAAATAAAACATAAGTCATAAAAAATTCCAAAGAATTACGCAAGAGGGCACTTTAAGTAGTACATTTTTAAGACTCAATAACTCCTAAACGCCTGGACCTATTTCAATGAAATTTGGTATGAAGGTTCAACTGCAACCAATATTAAGCATAGGTAAAAGAGTGGGCGGAAGTATGTGGGCGTGGCAATATGTAATAACTTCTAAGCGCCTGAACCGATTTCCATGGCATTTGGTATGAAGGTTCAACTGCTCCCAAAATAAAACATAGGCAATCAAAAATTTCCGCAAGAGGGCGCTTTAAGTAGTGCGTTTTTATTAAGACTTAATAACTCCTAAACTCCTGGACCAATTTCAATGAAATTTAGTATGAAGGCTCAACTGCACCAAAGATAAAGAACAGGTAAACAATTGGGCGGAATTATGTGATCGTGGGACTCCAGAATAACTCCTAAACACCTGGACCCATTTCAATTAAATTTGGAATGAAGGTTCAACTGCGCCCAAGATAACAAAGGCTATAAAAATTCGAAAGACTTCCGTAAGGGGCCACTTTAAGTAGTGCGTTTTTAAGACTCAATAACTCCTAAACGCTTGAACCGATTTCAATGAAATTTGGTATGCACGTTCAACTGCACCCAAGATAAAACATAAAATATAAAAAATTCCAAAGACTTCCGAAAGAGGGCGCTTTAAGTAGTGCATTGTTAAGACTCAAGAACTCCTAAATGACTTGATTGATTTTACTAAAATTTGGTACATGAAATAATTTGACTCTGCAACAGAATTGAGGCTATTTAAATTTCAGAAAACTTCCGTAAGAGGGCGCTTTATTCAATAAACTATGTTTGGCTCATTCACGTCAAAACGGATGAACCGATTTTGATGAAACTTGGCAAGCATTTGTATCTGTTACTGAAAAAGATCCTATGCTTTTAAAAGTTCTTTCGACAAAAAACAAGGAATGTTTAACGAAGTTTTACGAATATTTCAGATAAAATTGCATATTAAATACATGCTTTGAAAAACTTTAAACGCATTTGTCTCGAAATGACTTTTCAAACTGCACTCAGAAAATAGTTTCTCGGAATATGATAAAAAAAGGCATCATATTTAGAGAAAATTGGTATTGACCTTGGTCCAGAGAATGCTTTTTTCTAAATGCGATCCTAAAATTCTCTAAAAATGATAAAACCTTCTATGAAAAAGAGAAATATATAAAAAAAATTCGATTTTAGTGAAAAAGACTCTTTAGTTTTGAGAAAACATTTGTTTTTATTGAAGAAAAAACTTCTCATAGTGAATTTTTTATCAAAATATATGAACAAATTTTCATTTTCAAAAAATTTTTCTGTATAAATGAGAATTTTTTTGTGCGAGAAATATATTCGTCATTATAAGAGACATTGAAATATTTCCATTTAATAAAAGTGAAGAAATATTTTTTCGAAAATGTGAAAATTTATTCTAATTGAAGAAAATTTTATTTGAAAAGAGAAAATTGCTTTTATCGAAAATAGAGAAATTTTTCACCGGAGGAAGATGTGTGTTTTTTTTCTGAGTGTGGGTGTCCATTTTCCTCAGAAACCAGACGTCAGATCGAGACGTTGAAGATGTAATTTTTTGTTTTAATCATGTCTGGCAGGTACAGTTTTATGGAAATTTGACTAAACACTTTCGACGGAAGGAGGGGGCAAAACCCCAAAAAACGATAATTTAATAAATTTTAAAATTGAATTGATAATTTTAAAAACGTAAAAATAAGAGCAAAATCGTCCTCTTTCTGTGCTCGAGGCACAACCCCGAGTAACACCGGGTTACATCCGCTAGTAGAATATAAAATATACAGAAAAAGGGCTTCAAAGAAAAAAATATTTTTTCAATATTTTTTTACCCTTCTTTTAGCCATTCGTAAGAAGTGCTTCTATCAGGCCTCTTTTGAGCAATGAGAGCGGAAGGCTTGCAAAATTTTCCCATTTCATGTGCAAAAGAAAATATACTTGGAAATGAGCGTGGAAGCACTTAAAAATCCATATGAAAGCCTGCTAGTAGCGCTTTGAAGTGGTGCCATTGCCGACTGGGTTTCCGTTCACCCATAGATACGAGCCTTTTGTTTTAACTGTAAAATTATGAGTATCCAACTGCAACAAATTCTCATGATGACTAATGGAGTTTTCGTTTCTACCAAAAAATGTTGCCTTTTTATTGCTCTTGCCTTTTTTCGTGTTCGATTCTAAAATAAGTGCAAACGGGTGAGTAAATTCTGTGTTCGTTTCTTAAAATGTCACACTCACAGAGGGCAAAAAAGGCGCATTTTCTGCCCTGCAAAATTTCTCAGGGTAGATTATTGCCCTGCATATCATAAAACGATAATATTATGATATGCGTGCGTTAGACAAGGATGGTTATATTCGTTTATTTAAGTTGACATTTTTCGAGTAGGCAAAAACATGCACTTTTACAGGGTTGCGGGCAACATTGAAAACATTTTGCACTGCGCCAGGGCAACATTTTTTGGTAGAAACGAAAACGCCATAAGTGCTGATATAAAATCGAATGTATGCTTGTCCCACTTATGCCCAAGGATGACTCTATTTCACGGCAAGTCACATGCTGTCCTACTTCCAACAGTTCACACATATTCTCGATGTTTACTGGCGCAACAACTCTCACCGAAAAACCAACTTAGTTGACCAAACATTATTTTCTTGTTAATTCACTATAAAAATTGTCAAAAAAATTTAATTTTTAAACCACATTTTTTTGTTGAAATACAATTTTAAAAGCACTGTAAACAACATTCCCTGCAAACATTTGGAAGACGATTAAAAGAATAGATTATTTGGCGACGTGCTAGCGATTCGCCTTAGAGAATTTTGGAAGATGGATTGCTTTACGATCGCCGAAGCGACGAATGCACGATTCTCGAAAAATTTCAAAATCTTCCTTCGTTCATTTCGGCGATCGTTGGAACATGGATCGCTTTTCGATTGCCCAAGGGATGACTACGCAATTCAAAAAATTTTCAAAATCTTCCTTCGCTCATTCCGGCGATCGTTAAAATTAATCAAAAAATTTAACTTATGAGGAACTTCATGGAACTGCTAGTTCAAACTTGCAACAAATTGAAACGTTCAACAACTTTGCAACAAATGGCTGACGAACTCTAAAAGCGTGATGTTGCCCACTTGACATGTCTTGTCAGCATATCAGCATATCATTTAAACCCCTTCTGCCAATTCATGAGCGAATTTCTGGCAAATCGCTTAATACTCTACTCGGCGATTCGTTGCCGCATCTTCCCGGCGAATCGCTTAAGACTTTTCTCGGCGAATCGTTAGCGAATCTCCCTAGCGAATCGCCTAAGTCTCATCTCGGCGATTCGTAGGCGGATCTTCCAAGGGAATCGCTTAAGACTCTTCTTGGCGATTCGTCGGTGAATCTTCCTGGCGAATCGCTTTTATGGCCTCAACTGCTTACATCCGGCGATACCCGGAAAACTCTCAGAAGAGCTCGCCAGCGCTTGTTTCATATTCCAAGCGATTCTCAGGCGATAGAAAATTATTGCAGGGTTATAATTGCACGATACCAAAATATTTGCAAAAATGGTTCAAAAATGTAAAAATTTTAAATGAAAACTGTATAAATTCATCTAGCCGAAAGAATTAAAGGCAACCCTCGTATTATTACATTTTGATTGGGAAATAAATACTATAATAAGTTTCGAAGTAAGTACGCTTCCATACGATATTAACGTAAAATCAATTTTCATTTTTTTTACAGTAAAGCTAGAACAACTTAAACATTTTCAAGATTTTAAGATAAATAAGACATTTTTATACCCCCACGCGTACTGCGTAAGGGGTATATTAATTTTGTCACGATGTGTGTAACACCCAGAAGGAGGCGTGGTAGGTATGGAAAAGTATATATATTCTTGCTCAGCATCACCACCTGAGTTGATTTAGCCATGTCCGTCTGTCTGTCCGTCTGTCCGTCTGTCCGTCTGTCCGTCTGTCCGTCTGTCCGTCTGTCTGTCGACACGATTACAGCCGTAATTTTGAAGCTATCATAATGAAATTCGATATTTAAGCTTTTTTTAAAAAAACTAAGGTCAAGTTCGAGAATGGGCTAAATCGGATGAAAACCACGCCTACCTCCCATACAACCCCAAAATTGAAAACTCTACAAAGAAGCTAATATTAAAGCTACAATACTGAAATTTGGCACATGTGTGTTCTATGTCAAAACTGAGATGTGTTAGAAAAATGGGCGTCATCCACCTACTAACACGCCCACTTCCCATACAACCCCAAAATTGAAAAATCTATAAAGAGGCTAATATTAAAGTTAAAAGACGGAAACTCGGTATTTGTGTATTCAATGTCAAAACTAAGGTGTGTTAGAAAACTGAGCGTCATCCACCTATTAACACGCCCACCTCCCATACAACCCCAAAATTGAAAAATCTATAAAGAGGCTAATATTAAAGTTACAAGATGGAAACTCGGTATTTGTGTATTTAATGTCAAAACTGAGGTGTGTTATAAAATTGGGCGTCATCCACCCATTAACACGCCCACCTCCCATACAACCCCAAAATTTAAAAATCTATAAAGAGGCTAATATTAAAGTTACAAGACAGAAACTCGGTATTTGTGTATTCTATGTAAAAACTGAGGTATGTTAGAAAAATGGGCGTCATACACAATCTAAGACGCCCACCTCCCATACAACCTCAAAATTTAAAACTTTATAAAAAGGGTTATATTTAAGCTGCAAGAAAACAATTTGATATGTATGTATTTTAGACACATAAAAATAATAAAATCTTTCAAAATCTCTTACAAAAAGCTCTCCAATTTAAGATTCTTCTACCCATAAGAATCGGCCGTGGGGGTATTTTAACTTCGGCCAAGTCGAAGATATACCTTACTAGTTTTTATTAAAGTCCGTTAAAAAATTATTTTTGCATCAGGACCATTTTATTTTTGAGTAAAAAGCTTTTTAGTTAGAACTCATCAGGTAAAATTTTGTTTAAAAATTTAAGTTTGCTCAAAGTAAAGTCATAGAATCATAACCGTTTTTAATTTTTGCCGTTACGGCGTTTGTCATTTAGCAGGATAAAGTAGGGAGAGTATGATTATTTTCAGATTTTTGTGTTTTAGTAGTTTAGTAGTTTTAGTAGTTTTGTATATAAATAATTCATCACTATTTTAAATAAACAGATTTATGTTTCTAAATTTTTTTTTTCCTATTGCATTTCTGATAGATCAATATCCAATATTGTTGAATTTTGAAATACACCATTTTGAAATTATTGTAGCAACTGTGTGATATTGCAACGATGCAACTCATCTTATTACCGTGCTGCCTCTAGCATAACACAACATCTTGCCATTTACTACGCAATGCAATCTCAAATCTCAGCAAAATATTTTCCGTTATGCTGCACTAAATCCGCCCAGCAACACGCCTTCGCATTATTTTTGCTCCATTTCATATTAATTCGCGCATAAAGTTTACCTCTCAACTTAGTTGATTGCATCTTCCGACAACATGCATCAAATTGAGTCGTTTTAACCATTCTGCTGTACCATTCTAAGTACAACAGCACTTCATACACCGCAGACAATGTCAGACGTTGTGGCCGCCAAGGAAGCCGTTGTCGCTTGATCACATTCCTTTGGATGGTTGCCGCTGCCACTGTTTGCAGGCACGAGTTGTCAGCGATTTCTTTATTTTTGAGTTTTTGTGTTGACAGACGAAGATGTGGTTGTTGTTGTAGTTGTTGTTGGAATGGGTATTCATATTCAGATCATGTCTTTTATGTTGACAGCGCGCCCTGCTGTCAAACAAGCAACCGATGTGAAAATTACCCACATATGGGAATGAGCACACCCCTCACGCACCACTTCTTCTTTTTTCTACTGCCACAACAGTCATCATTGCGGTCGGCATCAGTGTCTCAGGCTGTGGCTGACACAACTCGAGATGAATAATTAAAATTTAAAGAGCTCTAAATTATCACCTAATTATAAATCATGCGCCTTTTGAACAACTTCGAAGATGGATGGGCGCCTGTAAATAAGTCACGTCATTGGAGATCAGAGGATTCGGTACGTTTAAGGGATGACTTGTGATTTGTTCGAAGGAAATGGTTGTGATTTTATAAGTTTGATGTTTTTTTATGATTTGTGAATGAAGGGATTTTTATTGACTATCAACCGAACAGAAGTGTTTTCAGAAATAAAATGTGACTGTATATAAAGTATGGCAAGGAAATTATGTTAAGAGTTCTGTTTACAGAACTTCTTTTCATTTAGATGATGTTGATATGTTCGGTTGGTTGGTTCAAAGGTTGATTTAAGACTTGATTTTTTAAAAATTGAATAAATGAGCAGTATTGAATACAGAAATAATTGTTAAGTTAACTGCATTTAGAGATTGGCTAAATTAAACATAAGTGAAAGATAACGCATTTCAAGTACATAAGAACATACCGATGATCATACGTTACCACAATAGTACAAGTGAGTATTTGGATGATATTTTAAGTATGAGAACGCATAGAAGACATTAATATTTTATTTCGAAAAAAAAATATCAATAATTTTGCATAACAGTCAACGAGTTACCGCTGGCAACACTTTAACAGCATTTATTGTTGTAAAATCAGTGTTGCCAGAAGAGGGATTTTTCCCCGTTTTTCAGGAATTTCTGATCTAAAAGGGAAAACGGGAAAAACAGTCGTAAAAACGGAAAAAATAGGTTTTTAGATGAAAAATTATATTTTTCAAAAAATCAACTAAAATTTTGATGCATTTTTCTTTTCATATATTCCAACTTTTAAAAACATTTCAGAATAATATGAAGGAGCCAAAAACTTCACATGTATTTATTAGGATTTTCGTCAAACATTAGTTGAAATGCAATTAGCTGAAATTGCTGAAATGCAATTTTTTGCATTCAAGTAATATGAGTAGTAAGTTAGTCGGTCTCCATAAAAAAAGCTTGAAAGTGCACTGCTTATTTTAAAGATGGCCTAGAGACAGTTCCAAAAAAATAAAAAAAAAATGTTTTGCACTTCCGGAAAAACCATCAATATATTTTTGTTCATGACTTACATTTCATTTCCAAGCTTAAACGACATTTCGTTATAATAGTTAGTATTCTATTCATTTTCAAATTTTATTTATGAGCAAAGAATTCAAGTTAAAGTGAGGTTAAATCAATGTAGTAGAGCTTACCATTCGAATATGATTTCGGAAGTCAAAAGGAGGAATATGTAGATTTTTCGAAGAGGCAATACAAATTCCAACAATTCGGTATACCGAACACCAAATGTGGTATATATACACCAAAGAAAAAATTTTCTCGGAATATAATATAAAAGGCGTCATATTTAGAGAAAAATGTTATCGACTTTGCTCCAAAGTATGCTTTTCTCTAAATGTGATCCTCAAAATTCCCTGAATATAATAAAAAGCTTTCATGAAAAAGAGAAATATATATAAAAATATATCGTTTTGAGAGAATAAGACTTTGTTATTTTTGAGAAAAAATTTGTTTTTATTCAAGAAAATATGTCGCATAGTGTATTTTTTATCAAAATATACTAAAAATTTTGCATTTTCAATGAATTTTTATCTATAAATGAGATTTTTTTTGTATGAGAAAAATACTTATCATGATTAGACATATGAAATATTTCCATTTCACACAAGTGAAGAAATATTTCTTCGAAAATGTGAAATTTTATTCTAATTGAAGAAAATTTTATTTGAAAAAAAGATAAAATTGCTATTATCGAAAATAAAGAATTTTTTATCGCAGACAGATAAGTGTTTTTTTCTATTGATTTTTATAACTCAAGCGTATCACCATGACCACCTGAGTTGATTTAGACATGTCTGTCTTTGTGTTCGTCTGTCTATCCGTCTGCCTGTCTGTTAACTTAATTACAACCGTAATTTTCCAGCTATCGTAATGAAATTTGATTTTTGAGTATCTTTCTAAAAAACAAAGATTAAGTTTGAAATTTGGATAAAAACAAAAAAAAAAACAAATGAGCCATTTCAGCCCTTGAAAGGACATTGACCGAGCCTCTTATGATCAATTGTGTTTTACATGCAATAACAATAGAGTTCAGCTACTACAGCTTTTTTGCACATTCTCAGCATTAATATATCTGAAGCCACACTCCAGATCTCATTGAATTATTTCAATGACATGAGTTCCAGCGGCTCAAAACAGATTAATGTGGGAAAAATTTACCCACCACAGAGTGGATTGGGCTCAGGGACAACAACAGGACATAACAACTAACCATGCATACACAAATATAGATCTAATTAAACAACAGCTTTCAATCTACTTTTGAGTTGACCTTTTGACAAACTAACATCAAAAAATGTACATTTATTAACAAAGGAACTCATGCGGTTTAAGGGAGCAGTAGCCAAGTAATTTGTTCTACGAAATGGTAGATAAATTAAGTTGTTAGCATTTCTACTACTTCTACGGTTAGAGTTAAAGTTTATAAGAGAAAGTAGTTCCGGACAATCGAATACACCGGTTATGAATTGGTGTAAATAGACGATATCCGCAGACTTCCTTCGTTCACTTAGAGATTGCATTTTCAAAAGTTTTAATCGATCCTCGCAAGGAGGAAGGTTCAAAAAATCAATCCCACCTAAGCCCCTAAGAGCAAACCGAACAAAACGTTTTTGGATTCTCTCTAAACGTTCAACATGTACACTATAACTTGGAGACCAAACTTGACTTGCGTACTCCAAGTGAGGGCGCACTATTGCATAATACAACGTCGTAGTTGTAATCATGCTATTGAATTCTTTGGCCCAGCGTTTTATAAATCCAAGCATTGAAGATGCTTTTTTACAAATGTATTCAATAGGATTGTTGAACGATAACTTAGGACCCATGCATATACCAAGGTCTTTGACGGCATCTACACGACTTAAAGCAGTATCTTTTATATTATAATCAAATATTAAATTATTCCTTTTGCGCGAAAAGGTCATAGTTTGGCATTTATCTGGATTTAAAAACATATTATTTTTAGAACACCAAACTTCAAAGGATTTCAGATCAGCCTGGAGTAGGTCTGAATTATCTTTAGCATTTATTGTTCTGTATATTTTCATATCATCTGCATAAATTAGCAAATGAGAATTTTTAATAATGTGAGTAACATCATTAATGGCTAAAATAAACAGAAGTGGACCAAGGTGACTGCCTTGAGGAACACCTGATTCCGCAACAAATGCAGACGATAAAACCCCTCGGAATCGTATTTGATAAGATCGTTCAGTCAAATACGATTTTATCCAGCATACAAAATAATGTGGAAATCCCAATAACTTTAGTTTGAATAAGATTAAATCATGAGGTAATTTATCAAATGCTTTACTAAAGTCAGTGTAAATGCAGTCAACCTGGTTACCAGATTCAATTGTATTAAGGCAAAATGTTGTAAAATCGAGAAGATTAGACACAGTGGATCTGCCATTAACAAAACCATGCTGTCGAGTTGTTATGACTTCTCCGCAATGAATTTTTACCCGATCATACACGATACGCTCAAAAAGTTTTGGAATCGATGAGAGCTTGGCAATAGGCCTGCAGTTAATAACATCATTCCTGCAACCTTTTTTATAAATTGGACTTATGTTCGATTTTTTCCAAAATATTGGAAAATGACTTTCGTTGATTGATTTGTTGAAAAGCAAAGAAAGTGGTTGACACAAAATTGAACCGCATTGAGTTAACACTGCGGCAGGAATTCCATCGGGTCCAGCATTAAAGTCCTCATCGATCGATCCGATATACTTTAAGATATCCTCAGAGATAAAGGATATAGGTTCCAAAGAAACTTTGGGTCCTGAATTCATATATTCAAAATACTCTTCATCAGGATTGAAAGAATCAGAACAAAATGATTCTTTGAAAAGATTGGCAAACAAGCTAAAAATTATAACGGGATCGTCACTAAATCCATCAATGGTTTTGAATGACGAAGGGAATCCATCAGATTTCTTCTTTGTGTTTATGAATCCCCAAAATTTCTTTGGATCAGACAATATCCTTAACTTAATATTGTCTAAATATTGATGATATAATTCAGCTGCGCTATTTTCAAATTCCAGAAACAAACATTTGTAAGTTTCCAGGTCATTTAAGTCTAAGCTACAGACATATTTCTTCCAGGCCCTATTCCTGTTGTTGCGAAGAGTTTTCAAATCCTTTTTATAATCTTGAGGCTGTATGGCACGGATTGAGAAAACATAGCAAAGAGCTCCATATAAAAAAAATTAATGGAATCATCAAGATTACTTCCATTTATGTACTCTAAAATAACATTTAAATAACAGCTTGCTATGAAGTAAATGATTCAACTTCAAAAAGTCAGCTTTTTTAAAGTTGAATTCATAAACCTTTTCTATTGAACTCGAATTTTCTATATGTGTTGTGTGTGTTATTAAATGTTTGCACACAATTGACCGAGAACTGGACCTACATGTTTTATGCCGACTCCGAACGGCTAAAATTCATGTTCTGAAGAAGCCTTACATGGCATTATTTACTCTCTGAGGTTTGCTTTTGTCTGCAGAGAGGTGGTGACCGATCAGAAAAATTTTTTTTGTTGAAAAACTTTTCACCGCGACTGGGGATCGAACTGGGGTTTCGAGCATGCTAAGCGACACACTTAACCTACATGCCACTGTCACTACGACATTGGGATAGATCGGATGAAAACCACGCCTACCTCCCATACAACCACAATAATGAATACTACACGGAGAAAAAAAAATGAGCTAAAATCAAGCTCAAGGCGTTCGTAAATGAAATCAGCTCAAAAGAGCTCAAAACCCTTTCAAAACATACTATTCTTGTTCGCAGCTTATGCCAGATATTGGGCTTGAAAATTTTTTTGATAAACACGTCAATTTCTGCTTATTTGTTAAAAATTTAATTTTGTTGTTGCTTATGCACATCAAAAATATGAACAACCGAACGATGTAATACTCAATTGTTTGTTATTCCTGTTAGGATAAAAGTATATAGAAGTGCAGAGAATAAATTAATAAATTATATTTTTCTGTCCAAATTGGATGAAACATATTTAATTGGACAATGAAAATATAATTTTTATTTTGCTTAGGCCCGTTAACTGCTCTCAATTTTAAACAAAGTTTAGCTTAAATAAAGTTTAAAATTCCTTAACCTCAGTTTAAATGTTAACGCCGATACCTCATCTCAAAAAATCGAACTTTAACTTGGTCAGGCAAGTTTAAATTTAAACACAGAAATTCTAGGTTTAAAAAATTTAAACTTAGATTTTGCCAAAAATTCTCTGAGAACTTGTGAAATATTCTCAATTATAAACAAAAAATCATGATAGAATAATTTTACTAGGTATTGTTGACAAATGTTGATTCTCTCAGCTACAAGTAAACGAAGCCTTATCAAAAACAACTGTTCGTTGTTATATTCGTTGGCCACATTCAGCTGTGTCAACTGTTGTGACAGCAACACATCGGGGAGCGCTATTATTGGTATTGAAGTTTCAGAAAAACTGTCAAGTTTATGAAATATCAAGCTTTGTATCAAATACGAATGGAAATTTTACCGACAAATTAAAAAGTTTATATTTTTAAACGCTTTTTAATGCGCAACTTCATATTTATGTGCATCAAGTTTTGACTTAGCTTAGTTGGCAACTGATGGGTACGCTGAATGTGACCAGTGAAAAATAATTGTATGCTATGACGCATTGTGAGCGCTCTCTTTCTTGTTATATTTTTTGACAAACGTCCGTTTCCAACAGAAACGTCAATACTACCTTGGAGTAATTATATCATGACAAAAAATTAAAAAATCATACTTCAAAAAATTCAAAACAATAAACAAAAAACAACATATTTAAAGTTTTGAAAACAAAATATAACAATGAAACTGAAAATTTGCATTATTTTATCAAAAATTTTTGAAATATTTTGATGTTCTATGTAAAAGTTGTAAGATTTTTACTACAGTTCCGCTCAAATATGTTTTCTAATCTCAGTTTAATTTTTTAACAGAGTTTAAGTAAACTGCCTACTGATAAAAATGAGATAAGTTACGAAAATAATTTTAACTAAGTTTAAAATTTAAACTCTGTTTACGAAATCTGAGATTAAAGAATTTAAACTTCGGAGATCAGTTAACGGGCCTTAATGTCATTATACCCCCACGCGTACTGCGTAAGGGGTATATTAATTTTGTCACGATGTGTGTAACACCCAGAAGGAGGCGTGGTAGGTATGGAAAAGTATATATATTCTTGCTCAGCATCACCACCTGAGTTGATTTAGCCATGTCCGTCTGTCTGTCCGTCTGTCCGTCTGTCCGTCTGTCCGTCTGTCCGTCTGTCTGTCGACACGATTACAGCCGTAATTTTGAAGCTATCATAATGAAATTCGATATTTAAGCTTTTTTTAAAAAAACTAAGGTCAAGTTCGAGAATGGGCTAAATCGGATGAAAACCACGCCTACCTCCCATACAACCCCAAAATTGAAAACTCTACAAAGAAGCTAATATTAAAGCTACAATACTGAAATTTGGCACATGTGTGTTCTATGTCAAAACTGAGATGTGTTAGAAAAATGGGCGTCATCCACCTACTAACACGCCCACTTCCCATACAACCCCAAAATTGAAAAATCTATAAAGAGGCTAATATTAAAGTTAAAAGACGGAAACTCGGTATTTGTGTATTCAATGTCAAAACTAAGGTGTGTTAGAAAACTGAGCGTCATCCACCTATTAACACGCCCACCTCCCATACAACCCCAAAATTGAAAAATCTATAAAGAGGCTAATATTAAAGTTACAAGATGGAAACTCGGTATTTGTGTATTTAATGTCAAAACTGAGGTGTGTTATAAAATTGGGCGTCATCCACCCATTAACACGCCCACCTCCCATACAACCCCAAAATTTAAAAATCTATAAAGAGGCTAATATTAAAGTTACAAGACAGAAACTCGGTATTTGTGTATTCTATGTAAAAACTGAGGTATGTTAGAAAAATGGGCGTCATACACAATCTAAGACGCCCACCTCCCATACAACCTCAAAATTTAAAACTTTATAAAAAGGGTTATATTTAAGCTGCAAGAAAACAATTTGATATGTATGTATTTTAGACACATAAAAATAATAAAATCTTTCAAAATCTCTTACAAAAAGCTCTCCAATTTAAGATTCTTCTACCCATAAGAATCGGCCGTGGGGGTATTTTAACTTCGGCCAAGTCGAAGATATACCTTACTAGTTTTTTTTTAATATCAATCCATAAGTGGCATGCATTGGACACAAATGGGTATGTTTTTGATTTTATAAGCAATTCCAAAATTACTTAAATTGGGCACAAGTGAGCATATTAATTTTTTGATAAATGATCCAAACACCACGTAATTTATGCACGAATGGGCGTGTTAATTTTGTGATAAGCAATCACATTAGAACTTGATATCAAAAACAATTTGGCTTAGCTCAGAATCACTCCCAAAATTAATTGGTTTGGGATTTTTTTTCAGATCATATTTCACTCCGTGTATAAAGAGGCTTATGATTAAGCTACAAAACTGATATTCGATATTTGTGTATTCTATGTCAAAACTGATCTTTTAAAATCTCATAAAAAAAGAGGTACGATTTAAGACTTTTGACACTCACGGGGGTATCAGCCATGGGGGTATATTATTTTTGGCCAAGTCGAAGATATACCGTACTAGTTTTATTTAAAATACATTTATTTAAATTGGACTTAAAATTGGACTTAACTTTACTTTTCACCTAAAGCTGCACTGTCGTTCCGCTGCCGCTGTTGCCGTTGCCATTGTTGGTTACTTTCTTCAAAATTTGCCTGCATCGGCACGAATATTTTCCAGCGCAATATTATTGCGAAATTAATTGGAGCGGTCGATAACTTTGTGACAGCGCATTATGATTGTGCAATACGTGAAATTAATATTTTATTGAGGTCGGTTATTGACCGACAGTTAGTGTTGCTAATTAGATGATATTAAGTTCGTCGTTAACTTACACACTGATTTACCGATCGCATATGCGATGATTGCGCGATTCCAAAAAAATTTTAAAATCTTTCTTCGCTCATTCCAACAATCGTGTGAAGATGGCTTTTTGGAAATTTTCAAAAACTAACATTGCAATACGAAGCAAGCTCTGAAAATTTGTTCTTATTAATAAAAAAATTGAACTAGCACGCGCAAAAAATGTTATTCCGTGACTCAGTTGGTTAATCGGTTGTCGATTTGATTTGTTAAATCGAGTGACCCTGGTTCGATCCTCAGCCAGACCGTTTTTAGTATTTTTGTTATTTTTATTTTATTATAATATAATATTATTACTAGCTGGTACCCGGCGCATTGCTGCCTTCCTTGCCCAGTGTCTGTTCCAGTTTGCAAAAAGAAGGCCATCAATAAAGAATAACTCCACTCTGAGTTTCTTTGACCATAATGTCCAAAGCTATAAAATATAAAAAATTTTCTTTTATGGGAGGAGGTAAACTCCTTGTCTAACACCCGTGCATATAACACCATAAAAAAATATGCGTTCTAGTTTTCCAGTAGTAGGACACCATCAAATAGTAATCCCATTCTTAATTAAAATGTTCTCTGCTCCTTACACCGATAGCTATTTGTTCCTAAAATTTTAATTGTATGGACGAATCTACCCGTTTTCCAATACCCGTGACAATTTCGACCTGGCCAATAAGTAACTTCATACTGAATTTCATTGTTATACGATATTTAGTTCCAAATATATTTGATATCAAAAATTGTAATTGTATGAGTGGTGCCACGCCCTTTTTATAAAGGTTTATTAAATTTTCCAGTCGAAGGGTACAACTAAATTTTTAGTTCATACCAAGTTTAATTGTTGTGTGACTTATAGGTTGAGAGTTAAACTGAAAACTTGAGTTCTTGAAAAAATACCACGCCCCTCGCATGTAGAAGGATAAAAAAAAACTTTGCGATTTATTCTCATACCTACCAAATGTACAAAAAAAAAATTCATTAAAATCGGTCTAGTCGTTTGAGAGGAATTCAAACATTAACACCGTGATACGAGATTTTTATAAATTAAGATGTTTACAAGCAATTAAAATTTTTGAAGTTAATTGATTTATTTATTGTCTAAGCAAGGAAACTTACATATTGTAACAGGATTTTTTTTCTTTCTTTTCTTTCCCCTATCCGTGTCTTGATGTTCTAAGATATGTAATTCGAAGTGGGCTCAATCCGCCTAACTGAATAACATGTAAGAACAAAAAGGCAAGAAAATATAAAAAAAATATATTTGCTGTGAAATTTAAAAAAAAAAATTGCATCGGAATTAAGGAGGCGGTCAGAGATCGGCCAGTCTACGTTATTCTATATTTCATAAAGAACTGTCAACTATAGATAAGCATATACATTGTACTGAATACTTTGTAAAATGATACTCCATTCAACGTGTTGTTGACTAAACTTTCTTTAAGTTAAGGCTAAGCTATATATTTCCAAGCTTTAACGAAAAAGCAATTTAGTGGTTTGTTTCTTAATTTTTTTTTTCATACGTCCTTTTTCATATTGAAATTCATCGATAACAAAAATTTCGTAGGAAAATGTAGCATATGTTAGAAATTTTGATAAAAAAATAATCGGCTTACGATGATGGGTTAGTTCGAACTCACTTACTTGGATTATCCATAGCATAGAGTTGTTGTTGCAGCTTTCTAGATAAATTACTTTGGCATTCGGTGGCCAATTCTAGCAAATTATTGACCGAGAAACGTTTAACATTTTCTGAACCTTTGCCAGTTGGTGTTGCTGTAAGAAATCGTCCGTTTGATGGTTTTGCTGTATCAGCAACACCAACAGCAGAGGCGGCAGCAGCAGCAGCAGCAGTTATCATTGTTGGCATTGCATGAGAATTTGTTTGATGTTGTTGCTGTTGATAGTTTGTGCCTTGACTGTTATGATTATTGTTGTTGTTTTGATTATTGCCTATTGTGCTATTATTGCTATTATTGTTGTTACTATTGTGGTTATTATGACCGCCATAGATACTCTGTTCATGTGTTAAACTTTGCAGTTGCTGCAAGGATGTCCCAACATTATGCTGAGCATGATAGAAAAATGTACTTGATTCAGCAAGTGGTGCGCTTGCTGCATTGGCAACACTTTCCAATTGTTGATAGTGTAACATGTTCGCAGTATGTTTGTTAAATTCTTGCGTATTTCGTGCAAATTAATTCAATTAAGCCAACATTAATTAGCCAAATTATAACATGTAGAACTCGTTGTTGCCATTGGCAACAGCTAGCAACAGTTTTCTTCACATCACGTAAACGCACATCACGTATGAAACAGAGTAGAAAAAACAAGAACACAAAAAAAAAATAAAACAAAACGATACGAAATACTTGAAAAACCTCAGAGTCAATGTAACAATCAACGCCCAAGTTCAACACGAAACGGTTTTCGAAATTTGTTCAAACTTTTTTTTTACCGTCTGCATTCACATTACCGCCGCTTTTCTATAGAGCAGAGCGTTTACAATTTTCTCGTTTATTTTCTTACTCTTATTTTTTTTTTTGGTTTTTTCAATTTTTGCATTTAATTAAATTAGCAAAAGCACAAATGAGTTAATTAAGCTAATTGTTGGCTCAACACTAAACAATTCCTTAGTCGAATGACTACTGAAATTATTTTCAAATTTTGTTGATGTTCTCGAGTGGTTTTTTTTTTGTCTGTTTTTATTTGTTGGTGTCTTAATGCGTGCGTTTTTAAAAATAGCTACGATCATGATCGCAGCATCTGTGCTAGTCATTCTCTATCTCATTTTAGCTGCTTGTCTTCTCTTACTTGCCATGAGGATCGTGCATTTTCATTGGTTCGCGCTGAGTGCTGCTTCTAAATTGAAACATTTAGCAGTTGTTCTTATTTAAATTTGACTGCCTACGAGTGGGCGTTAGTCACTTTAGTGCTGTTTGTGGTTACGCCTTCATTTTCCATTTTTGTTTTTATTATTATTTACGATTCTTGCTATTAATTAAGAACTGCACTTTTGGCCTCCGATCATAGCTTGGCATGTCTGTATTTTTTTTTTAAGTTTTCTTTTATTTTGCTTTAATAATTTTACTACCACAATCAATTAGGTTTAAATGGAATTGGATTTTAAGACAATTTAAATAAAATTTTTAAATTGATGCGTTGATGTGAACTGGCTACACGGTTAAAAATCTTGGGCTAAATTTTAATCTTTTTTGGATTACATATAGGACACGACCAAAAAAAGATTACTTTTTAATCCAATGAAAAGTTTTAAATTTTCCAATCCAAAAAGAACTTATTTTTAATCCGCAAAAAGTTTAAAATTTTTTAATCCAAAAAGGAATAATTTTTAATCCGCAGAAAGTATAAAATATTATAATCCAAAAAGGATTAGATTTTAGTCCAAAAAAGTTAAAAATATAAAAGGATTACTTTTTAATCCACAAAGGTGAGAACTCGTGAGAAAAAAAGGTAAGAGATAATTCTCATATTTCATAAGTCTACGAAGAAAAGTTATCCTTTGACCTCCATAAGCATGTATATATATATATTAAAAAAAGTTCTTACACTTAATTTATGCTAAATTTTGCATATTTCTATACGAGCTAAAAAAAACTCAGTTTTTTTTTGTCGCGTACTTTGAACTAATTTGTACTAAATTTTGCCAATATTTTTATAAAATGTAGCACTCTTTCATCGCGTTAGAACACTTAAAATACATATCGGTTCTTTTTGTTTCTTTCTTGTTTTTCGAGTGATTAAAACCGTGCGAATGTCGCGTCCGTGCCAATGGCTTTTCAGCTGAAAAGCTACATAATATTCAGCTTTTCGCCATAGAAGAACTGTCAAAAAAAGAGCTGCTTTTCGTTGGCTTTTCAGCCAAAAGGCCTTCGTGTGAACATATTATTATATTGCCATAAACTTCACTATATATACATTAAGGGTATTCATGGAAATGGACAATGCCCTTATAAATGATATAAACCGTATAAGTTTATCAGCCTTATAAATGAAATGTATGGAGAACCGTTTACACAAACCAGATATATCACAAACCAGCAATCAGCTGTTTATATGTATGCTGAAAGTTGACTGTTAACAAGTTAACAGCTGACATATCTCTCCAAATGCACAATCGACTGATAAAAATAACTAATTGCCCAAAATACAAGCTTGCCGCTTTGCATGAATACCCTTATTATGTATTATGAAACACTGCTCAATTTAATAATGAATATAATTATATTTTGGTTCAGATTTAAAGAAACAATTTGTTTCATTTAATTAAAAAATAAACTTCGGATGCTTTAACAACATTAACTATTATATTTAGCGTAAATTTCGTAGCAGTAGTAGTTTTCAATCTTAGGTAACATAAATAATTTTTCCTGAAAATACTACCTTAATGTAAATTTGTAGTCCAAAAATAGTCTTAAACTTAAACTTTTTTGGATTAAAAACAAATTAAACTTAAGTATGGAATAAAATATAGTACTTTTTGGATTAAAAATTCCCTTAAACCAAAGTTTGGATTAAAAACTAGTCCAAAATTTTTAACCGTGTAATGATGTCAAAATTGGGTTAGTTTTCTTGATGTGATAATAAGATGATAGATAAGTAAAGCAAAGGAAAACATCACGATGTGCTTCATCAACATGATAATGTGCTTCAAGAGAATTTCTTGTCACATAAAGAAATTGATAAAGAAATGGCTTGATTGAAAAAAAAAAAAAATAAAAATATATTGAAAATGAAAAATTGTTCCTTTATTTTAATAAAAAACACACTTTATACGAAGTATTTTCTTCAATATAAACAAATCCTCTCTCAAAAATAAGAAGTCTGCTTCTCTAAAAACGATATATTTTTATATATTTCTCTTTTTCATGGAAGCTTTTAATAATTTTTTTGGGAATTTTAAGGATCATTTTTAGAGAAAATGATTCCTTGGAGTAACGTCTATTCCATTTTTCTCTAAATATGATGCCTTTTTTATCATATTCCGAGAAAATTTTTTTCTGAGTGCACAGAGCAAATACATCGAATACAGAACAGTAGTATATAAACAACATGTACTGAAGAGTACAGTGATTTTTCAAGTAGTGGCATTACCAGTACAAAATGAACAAAACGAAAATTAAATGAATTAATTTTATGAACAAATTTATAAAACTGCCCAATAGCACAATAATTGGGTTCAATATTTCTGGCACACTAAGGCCACAACCTCCGATTGTCAAAACTGCAACAACATATATTAAAAACACTTTCGTTAAGTTTTAAAACGGTGTCAAAGCATATAAAACACTTTCGTTAAGTTTGAAAAGGTGGCAAAACATAAAAATTAACACAATCTTATAAAACCAGCTTAAACAAACTTTCGTCAAGTTCAACAAGAGCCTATGCCTAGGAAAAAATAACAAAAAAAAAAACATTCATAACTCAAATCATTCAAATTTATCGTTAAGTTTGAAAAATTACTTCACTCTTTGTATTCAACACGCTAAAATCAAGTTTCAAAAAGTTCATTGGCTACAAAAAACATAACTATGTGTTCTGAAAAAATGTTAGCGAATTACAAAACTTTCGTTAAGTTTGCAAAAATTCGTAAAAATGCCAAATAGAACAATATTTTGTTTAAATATGGCTGGCTCGCAAAGACTATAACCTTCAACACTCAAAAAACAAAAATAACATAAAAAAAACACTTTTGTTAAGTTTGGGAAAGGTGCCGTTAAGTTTTATGAAGGTGCCACAGCATGTACATAAATAAACAAATCATTAAGGACAAAATATTATAATACAAGCTTAAGCACAATTTCGTTAAGTTCAACCAGAGCCTTAGCTTACAAAAAATGTAACAAAAGAATTTTATAAAATTAATAAAAATTTCGTTAATTTTGAGAAATTACTTCATTTTTTTATTCATAATTCGATAAGACCAAGTCACAAAAAGTTGGTTAGCTACGAAAAACATAACTATGTGTTCTAAAACCAAATTGTTCAGAGTTATAAAACTTTCGTCAAGTTTGCAACAATTCATAAAAATGCCAAATAGAACAATTATATGTTTAAATATGGCTGGCTTACTAAGGTCATGACCTTCGATAGTCAAAAAAGTGGCAGCATCAAATAAAACACACTTTCGTAAGTTTAAAAATGTGCCAAAGCTTATAAAACACTTTCGTTAAGTTTGAAAAAGGTGCTAAAGCATATAAATAAGAATATAAAACAAACTTTCGTTAAGTTCAACGAAAAACACAAAAAGGAATTAACAAAACTTTTCAAGTTTTTTAATCGTCAAGATCAAGTTTCAAAAAGTTGGTTAAAAAAGCATTTTACGAACTACGTTAACCAACTTTCGTTAAGTTCAACAAGATACTTTTGACACGTCTGTCGAAACGAACGAATATTCCTTGAAAAATATGGTGGCGTTTTTTTAAACATGCTTAATTACGAAAAAAATTGTTCAAAACCATACAATATTAAATTTTATCGATTCTACGTATAATAAAAAAATATGTCCTAAAGACTGTGAAAAAATTATATCCTCAGTGTACATATATATATATATATATCCTCAGAGGAGAGGACTCAGTGTACAGGACTCAACTAGCCGTTCTCGAGTTGTTTTGATCATCGACTTGAATTTTTAAGAAAATTGAAATTTGAACCCTCTCTCCATAAAGGATTTTTTTGACTATTCTCAAGACTGTGTACTTTTTCAAAAATGCAAAAACAATCAATTTCTCACTGTAAAAAATCTTCTCAACATAAATTCCATTCAAAACTGGTATTCGAGACAGTGCACTCGCCAACTTTTTGCAGTTAGGCGTTGATATGAAGGGAGCCAAGTCGCGTTAAATCCAGAATGTTTAATGAAGTTAAGTTTAGCTTTAAAATTATTTTATGTAGACTAACAAATACAAATGCACTCTTTATTACAATAATGGGTTTTGTATGTTAGAAATTGGTTAAAAAATTTAGTTTCCTTCCTATTTACTCAGTAAAATAATAATTTAGGTTAGTAACCCGCGTTATCATTTTTGGACAACATATTCAGAGAGTCAAGTTTTTTCAAATTTTTCTGCTAAATTTGTAGGTAGAATTTTTAAATTTTGCATAAATAAAAGCAGCAGGATTTCAATAAGTTTGTACTTTAAAAATCAGCAGTATCAAATCAAAGTATTTTAAATAATCCAATAATTATGCGGTAACTCGCATTACAAAAAATTGGTAAATCGCATTACTTTTGGTTTTCATATTAAATTAAGGACTTCTAATGCACTTTTTCCTCTAATACTCTAATGCTCAAAAATTAAAATTTAATATTTTATTCATGACCGACTTTCTGTGTTGTCTGCAGATATTGATTTTGGTAAAAGAAGGATCTTTGATATATTCCATTAAGAAGGATGCTGTAATGTTGTGTTGAATAATTATTGTGTTGCTATTATTGTATTTTATATATCGTGATATGTTCAAAGAGAGCTGTAAGAATTATTTTAATGAATTTAGAAAAAATGCCATCTGATCAAATTTTAAAAAAGAAAGTCCCGTTATAATTTTTGTTGTAAAAATATTTCATTGCTAGTTTAATTTATGTCAATTTGGTTTAGAATTTCACCACATTAATATGGAGTGGGGCGAAAGAGAAAATCGTATCGCTGTGATTGTGCTACACAGTAAAAATTATGAGGATAAATTTTATCCTATTTGGTATAAATATAAATCCATACCAGAAATGTTATAAAATTTATACCATAAAATCTTATAAACCAAATTTATACAAAATTGGGATAGATTTTATCCGAAAAGTGTATAAAATCTTTTTACACCACGTGGGTATACATTTTTATAAGAAAAAGTATAAAATCTTTGAAAACCACATTTAATTTTTTTTAAAGCAATGTTGTATTGTTGCACATACATTGAATGTGTGTTACATTGAAAGTCATAAATCAGGAATAATATCTAGATTCAATTGATAGATTTCATGTTATATCTGCTTTTTTTTATATTTTCAAAAACAAATTGACAAATTGACAGAGTAAAAATTGTACTCAGAAATTTGGATGTTGGATCATGTTGGCAGAGCTTCCAATTCAAGTGCAATATTTTTGTCTTTATATATGTGTACAAGAAAATATTCAACGGAACTATTTGCGCATAACATCATTACTGACTGAAGAAGAAACGCAAACTGATTGCCTGCTAGCATCGCTGAAGTTCGGTAGCTTTTAATACTCGACTTGTACGTGAAGACGAGTGGCTCCGTGAGGTTTTCGTGTGTATAACTGGAATAAATATGTGATTTTTATAAATTCATGTTATAAAATGTATACCATTTTGGAGTAAAATAGCTGTTTTAATGGAAATGCAAGTTTCATAATATTGAGTGGGATAAAACTTATAATAAATTTGGAATAAAACAAGTTTATACTACAGAAATGTTATAAAAAAGATAAAATTTACCCTCAAACTTTTTACTGTGTATGTAAACGAACGATGCGTGTATTTGACGAAGCCTTCCTTAACAAATCAGACTCAGCTTTGATGAAAAATTTATAACGTGTACAAACGAGAATAGCTTTTTTGTAGTTATTTTTCACTTGAATGCCTTTACATTGTTGATTCGTCAACAACTTTTCAGGAAATATTTGAAAATATTTTTTTTTTTTATCATATTCCTTTCTACTTCGTCTAAAAACTTTTTCAAAAATTGTAGATATAACAATTTCTATTGGTTCAAAATGCAACAGTGCTCTTTCCTAACATATAACAGTATTATTTTATTGTACTAAATATATAACAGAAGAGTTAATACCTCGACTTAATTTTAAAAAAAACATGGTTGTTCAACGGGTTCCTGTTCTAAAACCTTTGTTGTTAAACCTTCTTTAGCATGTTCTAAGACTTTTCTTTTTAGTTTTCTTTCATGCCGAGCCTCATTTTTTTGTATGTTTTTTCCATCATGTATCACAATATCTAAGAAGTAAAAAAAACGCATATTATTAGCACAAATTTCTAAAGCCAAATGTCAAGTTTTTGGCTCTTGATGGTTGAGTTGAGTTTTTTGACATAGACTTAAAAATAAGCGTTCATTGCAGGCAAAATTTTTCGTATGAAGCGATAAACTGCTACATGCTAATTTTTAACTTGTATGTCATAATACCAGCAAACCTCTAACTACTACTGGAACCACCACAATTAATTACAAACCCGCTTACAATTACCGTGTCACCACTAACAGCCGTTACAGCTACAAAACCAACATTTACAGCTACCTCAACAAGTTGTAAATTATTCCATAATGCATGTAACCGTCAGGAGGCGTAACACATTCAGGTTTGGCGCCAAACTTGCTCGGCGTCACAACAATATTTAAGGATCACGCAAAGAATGCGACTCATCTGACGAAATATCTTTGTCTAGCAGTCAAGCCCTAACGTAGTGAATAACTGAACAAAGTGCGTGTGCAGCAAAACCCATACCACAAAAATACTATCTCTCACGCACACACACACACACACGTACTACTGCGCTGTAATTAGGTAGGTTCCTGAAATGTGTTGGTACTCATTACGACATCATAAGGACATCAGCATGAATGTCAACACCGTTTCGTGTTAGCTTGCAGAGAGGGGGAGTAGCGTAGCGTAGGCGTAAACAAACAAGTGACATTTTAATGGCGATTTATTGCTACTTAAATATTGGAAAATCGTGTCAATAATTTTTCACCTCATAACTTTTATATGATTTTTGCTTCTTCTACTTATGTTGATTTATCTTTATATTTTCTTTTAATTTTCTTCTGAATTTTTTTTTTTTTTTTTTGTTTGTCTTGCTTCATGAAATGTTTTTATTTTTTGACACGTTATAAATTAGCCGTAAAGGACATAGTTTGCATTGTTTGAAGGGAGGGCGGAAAATGTTGTTGTTTCTTAATTGGGCGCAGCCTGAATTTGTGAAGGAAATTCGTGAGATGTGTTTTTAGTTATTTTGGATTTTTTTATTTTTTTTTTCGTAATGTTTGCCGTTCGTTAATTCGGAAATGAAGTAATCGTTGTCAGATGTTACGCTCATGCGTTAGCAAGCAAACTTAAAGACTCAGTTGGGTGTGGATTTTCTTCATGAGTGATTTTTAGCGTTTTTATATGAAGATTTTTGGCTCTTCCGATATGTTGAACTTTCAAGTTGTGGCTTTAAAAATATATATTGTTGTATTAAAATTAAAGATACCTTTAACCGAACTCTTAATTTAGTTTCAAATACTTAGTTATATGTATGTCACATTTTTAAAAGTGTAGTAAGGAAAAATTAATTGCAAATATATTAAAAAAATTTTTAAGAAAATTTTAACAAATGCATGCATTAAATAATCAAAAATTTATTTTTTGATTATAAACATATAATCTAAAATTACCCGCTATATGATATATATATATAAAAAAAATTATTAAATCCCGACTGCTCGATTTCCTCATTTTTAAATTACCCGCAAATAATGTAAGTTGACAACCCTGTCTCATACAATTTTTAAGCTGGGACACAAACCAAAGTCTAAAAGGTTGCGATATTATCTGCTAACAATTAAGAAACACAGTGGTGGCTAATAATATATAACTTTTTTATAAGTGAATGCAAAAGGAAAGTTCAGTTTTTAGTTCAGACCAAAACCAGTCTCTTTATGTTACAAAGAAAACTTTTTATGGTGGCAAACTTTTTAAGCACAAAAAATGGCAAAACTTTACATAGCCGGTTTGTATCTTCAATACCGAAAGCACAGAGCAGAAAGCTCGAGAGCACTGTTGAAATTTAAGTAGAGACCAAAACAGTGACTAATTTTTTTATTCAGTTCTTTTAGAATACAAATTTTCATTAGTGTGAACCGTAAGTTCAGGGGCGCAACCAGGAATTTTTTTTGGGGGGATTTTATCAAATGTAGAACCTTTATATAAAAACAATTTTACGTAATTACAACGGCTGAGTTGTAGCGGTTAGTGCGTTAAATTTTTGCACAAATGGTTCCTTGTTCAAATTTCAGACATGACCAGCACCATATTTTTTTTTTTTTTTAAATTAAAACGGGTCACTGTCACGACATTCTACTGTAGAAGGTGAACAGCAGTAGTAGCGGCCGTTTGAAAACAAACTGGCTGCAACGTTGTTTAGGATCTGTTCGGCCAAAATATTTTGCAAGCACCAGTTGTAGGCCGTTTAATGGATTTTTTTCTTGTTTGGCAGTTGTACGAAGGTTATAAGGCTTGAGCTAAAATATTTTCATTTTTACTCGGGCCCCAATAAGGTCAGCAAAAATTCAATATTTTTCTCCCCACACATTCAGAAAAAAATACCTAAATTTTTCCGATAAAAAATTTCTCTATTTTCGATAATTCAATTAGAATAAATTTTCACATTTTCAAGTAAATATTTCTTCACTTGTGGGAAATGGAAATATTTCAATGTCTCTAATAATGATAATTATTTTTCTCGCACAAAAAATTCTCATTTATAGAGAAAAATTTAAGAAAAATGAAAAATTTTTACTAAATTTTCATAAAAAATTCATTGTGCGAAGTATTTTCTACAATAAAATGAAATCTTTTTTCAAAAATAAAAAAGTCTTATTCTCTAAAAACCCTATATTTTTATATATTTCCCTTTTTCATGGAAGCTTTTTATCATTTTTAGGGATTTTTTAGTACCACATTTAGAGAAAAGCATTCTCTGGAGCAAACTCTATAACATATTTCTCTAAATATTATGTCTTTTTACTTATTCCGAAAAACTTTTTACTGAGTGCAGTGAATTTTTCATCCATACATCTCTTCGTTGTAAAAATACCCAATTGGCTGGCACTAGCTTTAAAATTTGTCCTTTAGTGAGCACTAATTATGCTCAATTCCGAAAGTAAAAACCGCTAAATTTTTGTCACTTGGGATGAAAAACAAAGAGTCTGAATTTGAAAAAATCATTTGGTATTACTTGTTCAATGCGCAAATGCTGACGAAATCGAAATAATACATTTTTAATTTAATTTGCGCAATTTTGAGGGATTTTCATGAAACTGATTTTGAAAATCCAATGGAAGATTATGAATAAGGCGTATAACTATATTATGTCACTGGATGGGCGAACAGAAGAAAAATTAAACCAACATATTTTTTTCCCAATAAGCCATAATTCCTTAATATCGGATAATATTTAAAAATTTAGAGAAATTTTATGAAACGGATTTTGGAAACTACGATGGAAAATTAGAAATTGTAAATTTTTTTCTCCACTTTCGGAAGTCAATCGGAATTATTTTTATAATGAATCACATGACTTCACTATGAACTTAATTCTGTAGAGTTTTTGTTATCGATGTTTAAAAAATGACTTGAAAAAGGACGAAAAATAACAATTGAACGGGAAATTTCTTTGATTTTTTCAGTGGCGAGTGACTCAACCGATTTTCCTCAAATTTAAGCTTTTTTACTATGTCTTACTTTGGAATTAATTTGTTTCCAAATATTTCAAGTTTCGTTCATGCTAGAAGTTGAAAAGATAACTCAAATCGAAATATTGTCAACAACCCTTCAAGTGGTCAGAATCAGAATATAATAAAAATTAAACATGTGTAGTAAGCCGGATCGAAATTAAATTTGACTAGATACTGACTTAAAAGTTAGAGGAACTCTTAAAAACAATTTCTGTATAATTTTGTTTGGATCGGAGAAATCCCCATGGAGCGGTTTTGGTTCTTCTGAACGTCTTTTCTGCAGAAAACGAATTTTTTTGCATAAATTTTTTTCTTCAGAATGCATACCCTAGATAAGCAAAAAACTTAAGATTTTCATGGTACACTAAAAAAATTTTGGAAATTTTTTGTGCTTACAAACTCTATTGAGACCCCAAAAAATCCATATTTTGCCATTTTCGAAAAGAGGTTGTTTTAAATACGTGTACAATATGTATTTTTCATGATATTCACATGAATTTAAATGTATTGGAAAATTATTGAGCTCTCCTTTCCATTGATACATCGTATGTTGCGGTTTAACCAAAACTAAGTGCCACAATTATATAAAATGTGAGAAATCGATATTCAAAAGCTTCCTTCAGCTCAATTATTATTGAATTGCCATAATTTCTGTTTGATTTTGGCAAAAATAGGTGCGTATATATATATATATATTAGTGGGTACATATGAGTTTTTAGAAACACAAATCGATTTCTTTTAACCAGTTTTTAGTTAAATGTGCGCCAGATAGCGCTCCAGTACAAAATTCATGATTTTCGAATATTTATATTTTTTAACACTTATAAAAAACGCATTTTTCAAAGAACTCAGTTTTGATTAAACAACACCATACGATACACCAAAAGAAAGAAGAGCTCAGTACTTTTCCAATAATCTTAAATGCATTTGAATATCAAGAAAAATAAATTTTTTATAGGTGTTTAAAAAAATATTTTCTAGTTTTTAAGAGTACTTCTTACTTTTGAGTCGGTGTCCGGCTCACTTTTTTTTCTCCATACAAAATCGATCCGGCTTAATGTGCAGTCTGAAGGAATAAAATATGACTAATTTAGCAGATTATGCATCAACCAGAATCGATTTGAAAAGTAGATTTGGGGTTTTCACTCATTTAATAAAACGTGTGATTGCTTTTCATGTTACTCAATTTGATTGAATACTATTTTTCTTGGTACTACAATAATTTTGGGGGGGGGGGTTTAAACCCCGAAATCCCCCCTTTGGTTGCGCTTATGCGTAAGTTGAAGAAAATTTATGAAATTTTTATCTTTAAAATGCTCAATAGTTAAAAAGATTTTTAGAAATAAAATGCTTTCTAAAATTTTAAATATTCATAAAAATGTTTTCTTAGCTTTTTTTGTTAAAATAGGATCACTTTCAATTTAAGGTGGGAACAGTGTCAAATATAGTTTGTGAATTTGATAAAATCAATTATTTTTTGTTTATTTGTTACAATTTTATTAATATTTTGACATTCAAACAGGCAAAAAATTTTGTTAGTTATGTTTTGCTCTGAAAAAATTGTCACTTAATATATTTATTTTCAATATTTAGAAATTTGGTGCCATGCTTTTATGTTTTTTTTTTTAAATAATTTGAAGTATTTTTGTCAATATTTGTTTTATCAAGGGTTTATTGAAGGTTTCTCATATATGAAGCCTTTATAAGAGGTTTTTGTCAATATTGGACGTTTAATATAATAATTTTTTGTTTATGTGTCACAATTTTTTTAAAACATTTGACAACACTACTCAATATGTAGCTCATTAATTCTCTCGCTAGAAAAAGTTTTTAATCGTTCGCTCGCTTATTCTCACAAAGCTTTAAAGTGGATTTAAACTTGATTATTTCTTTAATTTGCTTTTGCTTTCTATGGCATTGGCGCATCTTTATATTTGATATGTGATCTTTGGTAAATGTTAACTCATTGACAAATATGTTAAACCAAGCTGCTTATATTTGGTCGCATTAACCCCAAGTGGGTTAATCAAGTTATATGATTACTGATATAGCTAATAATAATAATACTAATAAGTAAAGACAGCTGCCTGAAGAAATTTTATAAGCAAAATATAATTGTGGGCAGTTGTCTAATGAAATACATAATATATTATATTATTTTCTATTAAATTCATCAAAAATTGAAGTGATTTCACTTAAAAGAATTTCAACTTGAGATCTAAATAAATTGACTTGATTTTTTTTGATCAAATTTCATATCTAGTGAATTTTTGAACAAAGGTTTTTAGAAGGTTTGGAAGGTCTATCAGCAGATATATAATTTTAAGACGTTATAAATATGTTTTAATGTCATCTTGATCTTCAAAATATATTTATTAATTTGGAAGGAGTTGATATCATAGAAAAAAGTGTTTGGTATTAATTACATAGATTATAACAAGAGTGACAAATAAAGAGGAAAAAACCGTGCGTGCTTAGTATGTAACGTGCGAGCCAACGCGCCTCGGCAGCCTAAGTTCAAGCCTCACATCTGACAGAAAGTGTTTTCAATAGAAGTCAATTCTTCTGATCAGCCTAAAAATGACAGAAACAAGATGATGCGTTTCGCAAGGGAGAGGCAGAGACATAACGACACTTTATAAAATCACTGCGGTACTTCATTTTCAGTCATTTCACATGCATATACAGTGGAATTTGGTTATAGCGACCCTGAAGGGACCGGATTATTTCGTCGTTATAACCGAATGTCGTTATATGCGAACATAATTTTTTTTTGTTGTTTTTTATTAATTTAATTAATTTATTATAAAGAAAATTAATTCCAATTATAAATATTAAAAGCTTAAACATAAAACTTAGTGGAAATACATACAAAGACGATATACGTTATTGAAGTATGTTTATGAATAAAATAATAACATATGCATATGTAATAAACTTATATTTGCTTTAAATAATCTGTAATATTGACTTGGCGTAAGTTGCTCTTTGCAGTGTAAATCCGCTCTGACTTCCGTTCAACTTCAAAAAAGGTATTCAAGAGACAAATTTTCAGCACGTTAACCGAATAAAGCAAACCTTCAAAAACTTTAAAACTAATGTATACCTTGTCTGTAATAAATAAAAACAAACCACACAAACAAATTGGCCATTTCAGCCCTTAAAAGGACTTTGACCCAGCTTCTTATGATCAAATGTGTTGTGCGAATTATTAAATGTTTTCACACAATTGACCAAGAACTGGTCCTACATCTCTTATGCCGACTCCGATAGGCTAATGTTCATATTCTCAATAAGCTTTACATGGCATTAGTTACTCTCTGAGGTTTGCCATTGTCTGCAGAGAGGTGGTGACCGATCAGAAAAATTTTTTTATTGAAACAACTTTTCGCCGCGACTTGGGATCGAATATGGGCTACACTAAACCTGCATGCTACGGGCACCACATACTGTAATAAATACAAACCTTTTGAAAGAAGATAAAGCATTAAATGCCGCTCTGGATGGAGGAATTTGATCCTCTAATGCAATCTAAGTGTGAATTTATTTTAAAACGGTTATTTCGGTTTCATAAAGCGAGAATTTCATATATCTAGTTACATTTTGCTTTTGACATGCATTCGTCGTCGCTATATGTGAAAATATTTTACCATATTTTATGAAAACTGCGTCGCTTTATGCGAACTCGTCGTTTTATCCGACGACGTTAAAAGCGAACTCAGTTTCTAAGGAATAATCAATTCAAATGTGCGGACTTCAAGAATACGACGTTATAACCGAAATGTTGTTATAACCGAGGTCGTTATAAGTGAATTCCACTGTATATTCTATGCCAAATTTTTTTTCAGTTTTTCTAAAAGAAATATATCTTATTTTCTAAATTTCTTTTTACGTTAAATAATTTTTACCAAGCCCTTCATTACAAATTAACTTTTTTGCAAGAATTTACTTAAAATCCTTCAATTTGTGGAATTGAATAACGAATTTTAGGTCCAATTTCAGATTAATCATTAGTAGAACCTTGATTTTTCCATCATACTTGGGACCAAAATCATCAAAAATCCCAATTAAAACATATTTTATAAAAATATATTAACATTACTTATTCATTTAATTTTTTAATTTTTTATTAATTTAATGCAAAAAGATGTGAATTTTTACCCATTATGATAAATATGTAGTTTTTTGTTGTCCAATGATTTATTGAATTCATGTCATCTGTTATTTTTACCAACAAAATTTTGCACGATCAATTAAAATCTTTTTGGAAAAATTCATTCGGCGCAACTTGCGAGCTTTTGCTTTAATGATATCGACGGAATAAGGAACGTTTTGCTTTCTTTGTTTTAAAAACCATTTGTAGAGAGCCTTTTCCATTTTTGGATATTCGCAGGATTATAGAGTTTGCCGTTTTTTTGTCCCAGCTTCCATATTTCCAGCATATTTCAGAATCTTGTCTTCTTTTTTTTTATTCTCGTGATTGTTGACTTGTGCACATTATATAGGCTGCACAGTGCTTTTTTCGATACACCACATTTAGTTTAATGCAAAGTTTCACACTTTTGTTTAATAGTTAGCTTTATCAATGTTTTCGTGATCGGCATTACCTTTCATCAAAAAACACTATCGGGCAGTCGAAGTATAAGCAGATACTAATTTTTTGTGTTAACGATTGCGCTCAAAGCAAACGCACCAAAGAGAAAAGAATTCGACGAAATAACTTCTTTAAAACGGTCAAGCTTAAAAATCCAGAAAAAAATAAAGAACAAAAGAGACAAAATACAAACTAAAACCCATCATATAGATATATTAAGCGTAGTCAGTTGCAGTTATTGAGGTTACTATTTTTAGCGAGTTGCGCTTATAAAGGTTACAATGCTTTGTCCCGCTCTGTTGCAAAAATCGAGGAATTGCGTGTATCGAGGGTTGCGGTTACCGAGTTTGTACTGTATATATATTCTTTGGACTTTGGAAGTTGTAGTTGGTGGTAGAGATGTTTGTGGAATGAGATTGCTTAATAACTCGAATTAGAGATGGGCACGTGAGTGATTTTGACTGACGCGCAAAAGCGAAAAGCTTAAATTCAAGAAAGCGAAATTAGTTGTTGTCGCTTTCTTAAAAGTGGTCAGTGTTGCATTTTGTATGCAATTGGTAGCAAAAACATAAGAAAACATCATTACGAAATTTGGCACATTTACGACAAATTTTGGTACACAAGTCGTGACACGAATAAATTTAAGTCACGCATGCTCACGCACGAGAGAAATTTAATCACGCACGATCACGAATTTTTTCGTGATTTTTTATTGGTTCGCTCACGATCACGACGTGATTCGTCATGACACGTCGTGTCACGTCAAAATTTCGTGACACGCGCCCATCTCTAACTCGAATTGACTGAGGTAACATAACAATTATATAACATTTATATACAATTATATATAGCAATTGTTATATTAATAACAATTGCTCCAGATTCAAATTCGCATGTTGATATGGAGCTCCGCCACACATATAACATTCTAAACTTGTTTCTCTTGATGTCACTTGCTCTCCTACTTATCTATCTCCCCATTTCCGAACCAAGGCAGGCTTGACTGAATAGGTTTGTCACCTGAAAAATGAAAGATTATTTTCTTAACTTCTGAGAAATTTAAAAAAAGTCTGAATGTAAAAGATCTATTTGATTTCATGATTTTATAATAAGAAAAATATCAAGTTAAGTACTAATTTTAAATGAATATAACAAAATAGAACTTATGAAATGCAAAAACGAAAATAATCAATTATGGTAGTTACAAAATATTAATAACAAAATGCCTTATTACAAATTTTATGAGAAATTCCAAAAACGACGAATTTATTATAATCTTAAAATTATAGAAATTACAGAAAAGTCAAATTTTATGTTGCTATTTTGGTTTCAAAAGTTAAATAAAATTAATTGACTTTTATGTAATAAACCAAAATATAGTGGAAATAATTATTAAATCATAAATATTTTTTATTAACTCATCACTGTGCACTTTATAAGTAATTATAAGGGATATTCACATTTCATTGGATAGTTAGGTAGATTGACAAATGCCATACATTTTATTTTCGTAAAAGTGCCATTGTACCCAATTACCCATCTACCAATCTACTCTAGCTGAACCCCTGACTTGTCTGGGTAAATTGATTTCTTGTCAAATTTAGTAATTTTTCATAGGCTACTCTGAAAAGTAAGTAATTATATTTTCTAAAAGTTAATTTACTTTTTATATTTTCTAAAAGTTAATTTACTTTTGTATTTGAAAACTCAGACTCAGAAAATAACAAATTACAAAACTATCTTCTTCTGCAAGGTTGAACAATCAAACTGAAATGGTTGGATTCTTTTTTCAGAAATTTGAAAAATATCCTTAAACTAGTATGGAAGCACGTCATACGACGGGTCGTATTCATAATAATTACATAGCGATATGACATTTTTTTACATATAGTCGTCAAAGTGTCCTTACAAATATCTATACATCGAATAAATTTTGTGTGCATACTTTTATACTAACAATTTTTTCATATAAAAAGGACTGAAGCAAGAATTTGGTTTGAAGCAAGAATTATGTACAGTATGAGCGAAAGAGGTTCTGGATCAGACTTAACAGGCTTTAAAAAGCATAGCAATAACAACTATGAACAGTTTGAACGATATATGGCACGGAGCATGACGCTTGTCATTGAAACCTTAAAGTTTTAATTTATAAAATCGAAGTTCCGCCAAGAATTCGAACTATCAACTATTAAAGTTGGAAACGTGCACTATATTGTTATATTTTGGTCATTAAAAAGACGATTAAAACGAAGAAAGTGTCAACTTTAATATGAGATGTGATAAAAAAATAAACTTGTTGAATTTTAAAAATGCAACTCTTCTTAAATTGAGTTTTTCTCTTTTTCCATTCATCGGTGAACGCATACTCAATTTTGAGGATGAAAAAGCAATTGATAAGTAGAAAATATCTATTTTCAAAATGAATAAAATGCAACCACTACCGGTAGGGAAACCTAGCTTATGTGATGAAAAGAAAAATTATACCAACTAGTTGAAAATATCATCACTAAGGTTGAAATAATGATAATATTAAGGCTAAAAGATCATCTCAACAGTTCGAAAGTTCAACTGCAGTATGAAAAGTGAACCCTCTATATTTTAAACCCAAATTTTTTAAATCAAGATGAAAAATTAGACTTATTTCTAGACCGTGTAGAAATATGTATTGTGCTTGCTTTATATTATAAAATAAAAGAGTGAAGTGCACACAATCCCAGTGTGCCGAACGAGGGTTAAAATAACATATCTTTTAATGTTGAGAAAAAACACAATTTAAGAGAAGCACTTACTCTATTTTTATATCTAAACAAATAATTTATATATATTAGATAGATTTATGATATAGTGATATATAAATTATCAAACATATATAAGTGAAATGACACTAATCAAAGGCATTCATATTGAAAATACTTGGTGTTGGAGATAATTGGCTTTTTCTATCACAAACGAAAAGTTTGCCGGTAACGTACAAAATATTGAAAAAAGTAAGAAATACCTCAAAAAAACGTACAAAAACGAACAATTTGGGAAGATAAGGGTTATGCAAGTTTGCTTCTTAATAATTCTTGTATTCCCACTATGTAGAATCTTGCACCTTCGTATGCAGAAATTCTTTTCGAGAACGTAGTCTTGCACTCTCGATTTGTGAAAAAAACTTGAATGTGAACTAATCTCGAGACAAAGACATAAAACATCAATAAAAGTCCAAAAGTTATCTCGCCTGTATTGCTCATTTTGGCTATCAGTTATGCAAAGAGAAGAGTGTAGTTTGAGCAAGAAAGCTTAACGCGCAGCTGCGAATAGCTTCACATGTTGAAATTAATTAAATTTTGTTTAGTATTTATTCACCTCTCGCGTGTGTTTAAAGTGTTACTAGCCGGGTGCTTGCTTGCTTGCTTAGAAAGTATTCAAAAAAAAAAAGGCGGAATTTGTTGTTATTATTGTTGTTGTTGTGTAAAATACCTTGTTGTACTTTGGCTCTTAGAAGAAAAAAACTATAGTGTTTGCGTGATAGCTGAAATGTCTAAAATAATTCTTTAAAAAGTTGCAAAAAACGTTCACAGCTGTTTCAAGCAGCCACAAAAATAAATTGCTTTGCTGTGTGAGAGAGCAAAAATTAAACAAAACAACCTATAACTAGCACCTGTTTATCGCTAACAGTTGTTTTTATATCTACAATTAACTAAAAAAAAAAATCAAATTTTCAAATTTAAAATTAATATAAACTAATTGGAAAGTAAAATAATATAAATGAGTCATCTCTTCGTAAGCTAGCCGAAAAATTTTATAGAAAAAGAAATTGAAAAAATACCGGTAAGTCATCAAAATAAAAAAAACTCCAATTTTTAAACCCACAAGCAACCAGAAAAGAAATTTCAATAGAAACAAGTTAAAGATGAGCACACAAATAATTTAACATAAAATTAACTTAATTAAAAAATCAAAACAAACACCTCTCGCTAAAAGTGAACGCTAAACCGCATCGAAAAAAAAAAAAAATTGACGTACCGGTGTCTGAAATGAGAGTTTATGTCGAGAAAATAACCTGCTCGAAAAAATTAAATGGGAATCCCACAAAAAAGTATTGAGTTGTTAGGATGGTAACAAGATGTTATTTTTTTAGAATTTTTTTGGATAACAGGTTGTCCCAAATTATAATTGTGTACAATTTTTTTTCAAGAAAAAAACACTAAAATATATAAATGACATATGAAAGAGCTTTCAATTTAATTCTTATTAATGATTATAATGCAATTATTGAAAGTTCAAAAATATATTAAACTGAATGTTTTTTAATAGGCATTAATAAATTTTTGTATTTTTTTATTAAAAACAAATTTGGGCAGCCCGTTTTTAAAAAAAAAAAATTTCAAATATTATGATCTTGTTACAGTCCTCAAAACTGCATACTATTTAATGGTGGTTTCCATTAATTTTTTTCCGACCAGTGCCTAAAAGCATTCTTGCTAACTAGCAGTACACTGTAAAAAAATTGTTCTTTTTCTCCACTTAAACTCTTATTTCAGACACCGGCACATCTACTTTTTTTCGATCCGGTCTAGTGTACACAGAAAAAATAACAGTCGACAATGAGCGCATTCGGCGATCTTAACAGTTTCTAATCGTAAACAATCGCAAAAACTTAAATTTAAGTAGAGCTCAGTTAATGTGATAAAGTTGCTAGGGTGACCAGAGATAAAACAATAAGAACAACATTTTAAATAAAACAATAACGCTGTGAGATATTAAAATAATTCAATTTGACCGATCAATTTGGCTGGCTTTATTTCGGCAGCATCTCACCAAATTAGAAATATCTCGCCAAACTAGCGGTTTCAACAACCACTTTGGCGAGCCGAATTTAATTTTGACAAGATGATGTAAAAGTGGAGGTTTTGCTAGCAATATTGCTGGAAAGATTAAGAGATCCTTGAAAATATGCCAAGTCCTCTTTAACGTTAAGCAACACTTTACACAATATATACAAAGTTCATGATAAAAACGCTGGAGAGAATAATAGATCTGCACATAAGAGAATCTCTGAACGATATTAACCGTTGTGCATAACACGCCTACCTCAAAGAGAGATAAGTGGAGACACCACTGCACGATGTGGTTTCGGTCATAGAAGGAACCCTTCCACACAAAGAAAAGAATTTAGCAACGTTTTTAGATATTAAACGCGCATTTAACAATTTGAATACGGAATCTATAAAAAATGCTTTAGTTAAAAAAAGAGAAACCCCCAAATCTTACCCCCAATTCCGGTACCAAAATTAAATAGTACATGAAAAAAAATTTAATTTTGGTACTGGAATTGGGGCTCATATGTTCGATACACTAATGATTACCCATTGGATTCATAAGATTCATCTATTCTGAATCTCGATAGAACTGAGGTATCAAAAGGAACAACCGACTACATCATACCTTGGGTGGGATTCGGCACAAAATACACCACATGCATTCCCAGCAAGCGAGAATGGGAAGAAACGAACACAGAACCTTATGGTAATCTCGAATTCTACACTGATGGCTCCAAAATGGAGAAAGGAACAGGATCAGGGGTGTACTGCGAAACGCTGCAGATCAAGGAGTCGTTCAAATTTCCTGATCACTGCAGTTTTTTTCAGGCAGAAATTTATGCAATTGAATAAGCAGCACAGGTTATATAGCACAGTAGCTCGTTCTTGTAAATAAATCGACAAGTTACCGATTTTTATGACGTCACGTTGTATCGATCCTTATTTACCGATTTCGTGAGAACTAGTGTTTGTGTAAGTTCAAATCGCTAAAAATTCGGTCCGTGATGAAAAAGAACACAAATCGAGAAGAAATTATGCGAAACTGAATCAAATGACAAACAGCTGTTCGTTTATTTTTATTTTATTTGTCAAGCTGTAAATTTTTATAATATTACTATTATTGTTATTATTTCCTTGTTATTAGAAAGTGAATATTTTAAATTGAGATGAATGAAACTTTTGTTTTTATGTATGCCATAAGACATGCTGTGACTTGAAAACTCGCTCGGACTTAACTTGCTATTAAATAAATATACTTAATCTTAATATTATAAATATTTATACATAACTTTAGCTTACCTTCTCATTATTTGTATTCAGTTCTTCGGTTTTGTAAGCGTTTTTTACTTGCACAAAGTAAATAAATAACAATCGGCAGTGTTCTCATTTTCCTCAGAGTCAGTGATAAAAACTTTAATTTTTATCGATTCACTTTTCTTACACAAACACTTCTTTGAAGGATTCTATTGAAGTGGAATCGGAACAGCTGACAGTTTGTCGATTTGGAACAAAAGAATTGAACAGAAATCGATTCAGATTATTACACGAACACTGTAGGTAAGAATTACGTCAGAGTGACGTCAAATCGGTAATATGGATCGGTAACTGCGATCGGTACGAGTTACAAGAACGAGCTACAGGTCATAGACACATGCACAGAGAAAAATAGTGCCACATAAAATCTAAAAGATTTCTTCTTAAAACGTATATGAAACAAGGGTCATGAAAGACGCAAGAGGAGAGATATTTTTAAAGAAGAAATCTTCTTGTTTTTCAGAAAAATTCTTCTTAAATTTATTTAATAAGACATCTTCTTTATTTTTTCTAAAATCCATATTTTCAAAACTTTTCAAAAACAAGGGTCATGAAAGACGAATGAGAAGAGGTATTTTTTAAGAAGAAATCTTATTTTCTTCAGCAAAATTCTTCTTAAATTTATTTAATAAGATATGTTCTTAATTTTTTGTAAAATCCATATTTTCAAGATTTTTTTACAAGCCCTAGACTTCGCGCATCGTTTATTTATTATGCCTTATTCATTTATGCCTACACTCAGAAAAACAGTTTCTCGGAATATTATAAAAGAGGCATCACATTATTACAGGAAATATTTCCATTTTCCACAAGTAATAAGAACAGGATGGTTTCGGTGAACAGGAATAAAAGGGAACATGGTTTATTGGGCACGACAACATAAAAAAAATATAAAAAAAAACAAATTGGCCATTTCAGCCCTTGAAAGTACTTTGACCGAGCTGCTTATGATCAATTGTGTTGTGTGTGTGTGTTATTAAATGTTTGAACACAATTGACCGAGAACTGGACCTACATGTTTTATGCCGACTCCAAACGGCTAAAGTGCATGTTCTCAAGAAGCTTTACATGGCATTATTTTACTCTCTGAGGTTTGCGATTGTCTGCAGAGAGGTGGTGACCGATCAAAAAAATTTTTTTATTGAAAAAACTTTTCGCCGCGACTGGGGATGAAACTCGGGCTCCGAGCATGTTAAGCCACACACTTAACTTGTATGCCACGGTCACCACTACATAAAATAACGGGTACGACAACATAAATAGGTTAAAAATAACAAAATAAGGGATACGTAATAGACCAATAGGCCTCGACGGAAGCACCTCATAGGTGCACGAACCTTCTAACCTAATCTATGCCAGTCGGCAACCTGCCTTGGATGTTTAATGGACATGCTCGTTTCCGGGGTATATAATAATCTGTTGGAGACAAAAAACTAAAAGATATATAAAGGGCGGTTAAACTTTAAGAGCCGATGTGGAATGTGAACCACATCTAAACGTCAAGTTTTTGTTTTTTCTGCATTTCATTTGACATTTCTCAATTTCAGACTAACTTAACTCTAACTTTTGACAATGTCAAGCGTCGTCAATGGTCAGAATGGTGGCAAGAAATGGTAACAGTGGATGATCAATTTTCGAAGAAAATCATCTTCAGTGATGAGGCACATTTTCACCTCAGTGGATTCGTCAATAAGCAGAAATGCCGCATTTGGGCAAATATTAATCCAAGAGTGATTGTCGAAAAACCAATGCACCCATAAAGAATGACTGTTTGGTGCGGTTAATGGGTTGGTGGCATCATCGGGCCATATTTTTTCCAAAATGAGGCCGGTCAGGCAGTTACTGTGAATGGTGTTTGCTATCGTGAGATGATAACGAACTTTTTATGGTTCTAATTGGTAGATATGGATGTAGACAATATGTGATTTCAACAGGACGGTGCCACTTGCCACACAGCTAACGGAACAATGGCTTTTTTGCGCGACAAACTCAAGGGCCGTGTTATCTCACGTGGTGTCGATGTCAATTGGCCGCCAAGATCATGTGATTTGACATCGTTGGACTTCTTTCTTTGGGATTATTTGAAAGAAAAGTTGTACGTCGATAAGCCAGCAACAATTCAAGAGCTAAAGGATGAGTTAATTCGGCACATTAACGGCATAGAACCTCAATTATGCCTCAGCGTTTGCCGCCGAGGTTGCGGCGCCCATTTGGCCGATATTTTGTTTCATACATTATTGAATCATACACTGAGAAAAAAACACATACCTTGCTCCGGTTAAAAATTTCTCTATTTTTGATAATAGCAATTTTCTCTTTTTCAAATAAATTTTCTTCAATTAGAATAAATTTTCACATTTTCGTAGAAATATTTCTTTACTTCTAGGAAATGGAAACATTTCAATGTCTCTAATAATGATAAGTATTTTTCTCGCACAAAAAATTTCTCATTTATAGAGAAATTTTATTGAAAATGAAAAACTTTTCTTATATTTTGATAAAAAGTTCACTATGAGAAGTATTTTCTTCAATAAAAACAAATATTTTCTCAAAAAAAAAAGTATTTTTCTCTAAAAATAATATATTTTTCTATTTCATGGTAGATTTTTATCATTTTTAGAGAAGTTTTAGTATCGCAATTAGAGAAAAGCATTCTCTGGAGCAAAGTCTATACCATTTTTCTCTAAATATGATGCCTTTTTTATTATATTCCGAGACACTTTTTTCTGAGTGTACCAATTTTATTATAATTAAAAGAAATGACAACAATTTCCTGAATAATTTGTGTTTTATTCAAAATCAACATCGGCCCTTAAAATTTGACCACGCTTATATTTTCTCGTAGAGAAGTTTAGTATAGAACTAGAAAAGTGGCTAGGAAACGGAAATGTAAAAGGTAGCAACATGATTCATTATTTAATTAGGAGTTCTTTTTTAATTTCAAAAAATTAACTTCTAAAAATAGCATTAAAATTATAACCTGACACTAATACAATCTCAAGTGTACATAGCTGTCCGACACTGTTCTATAACCATGATGCACTGTTGACGGTAGCGGTATTCCCTTCCTTATTACAAAAGAAAAAAGCTTCAATAACACCGTCGTTTCCTAAGCCGCAGCAAACAGTCAATGCTTGGTCGAACACTTGTGGATTATGGTCGCTCCAATATTGGCAATTTTGCTAGTTGTAGTAGCCGCTGAGCCAAAAATGGGTCTCGTTCAAGAAGATAATTTTTAGCCAAAATTTGAATGTCCGTCCAACACTTCTAACGTCTAAATTAGGTAACTAACAGCTTTTTCAATAGTCGTCCGGCTTCAGTTTTCCCTTCAGAACAATCTTATACGGATGTATACTGAAATCTAATATCAAAAGCATACATTTTGCCAACTTGACAATTTTTGTAAAGTATCAACTAATTCAGAGAAAAACAGCTTTTACCAAGGAACCGCCACGATACCAGTTGACAACAACAGATGAGTCTGCTGAATGCGCTCAATATCTACAAGACAAAACTAGTTTAGAAAATTGGTGCCATAACATCCCAATAAATCTTTTTGTTCAACATTCATTTGAGGCTCGTTTGATATCAAATAGCTTTCTCAAATCTTCAACGCTAATTCTCAACAATATCTCAACAAGTGAATCATTGTATTATTCTCCACTTGATATCAAAGTTATAAATATTTTCTTAAATCTCCCACAACTTCAGCTGAAGTTGAAATATGAAAATAATTAATCTCAAATGAAAGTTGAAACTAAACGTGAGAATTATAAATATCTTAAATGCTAGTGAATTATTTTCTTCTGTTTGCTGGGATAGCTGTTGAAAATGTTAACTACTTTCAAACTTCGTCTTAATCTTGATAGGGAATAGATGTAGTTATGTACTTTGTACATGCATTTTGTTGACATGTTATATATATCAATTTCTGACTATAGTGTACATTATAGTCACAGACTATATAACTAGACTATATGTTGTCTACGCCGTCTATTATTAAACATAGTTTATATGAAATACAAATATTTTACTGAATGGGTTGTTTTAAATTGAGCAAAAATTTATTTATAATAAATTTTTTCCTTTTATTCTATATAATTAATAGGAAAAAGGTTTTTTGTTATGTCAACAGACCTACTCGTTTAATTTATGATAAAATTTTATTTAAAATTTAACCAAAATTTAATAACTTTGGTTTAAATTTAATGGTTTCAGTTTAATTCTGCAACAAATATTTTCTCTTCTTTGCTCATTAATCTTATGTTGATCAAAATCTTTTTACTCAAACTAACAGATCATTTTCTCTCTTACACATGCAAGATATCAAAATAATGGTTTTAACATGCAATTAGTGCGCGGTGAAGCGATTATATCGTAGACAGGTGATTGAAACATTAGATTTGCGTGCTTATACCTGTTCACCGGCTCAAAATTCCAAAAAAAAATATTTTTGTTTTCATTAAATTTTTTTGTATTAACCAAAAAATTTAATTGTAAGCCAAATATGTTGAGAAATGATTACGAGTTTTGTAGGTATGGCGGATGAACGATAAAATCATGTTTATAATACATGAAATAAATTGAGTGAACCCAGCGGAGATAAGCGGCATAGTTTAAAAGCTAGTAATAACCGAAAATGTCAATTTTTTTATAGTTTCATGACTCATCAACATAGTTATAATTTACATGTACATATTTGCTAGCACAACTCTACAAATTAAAACACTAATGTACGTGCAGACTGTTCATAGAAAAAGCTGACCATTGAGAAATTGTTTTCAACCTAAGTTTTTGAAAAAAAAAAAAAGGAAAAGACATTTCAAATTCTTGGAATCGTTGGAAGGGTTTTTTGTTTGGTCACATAAATATTACACATCTTGCTGTAAACCTAATTAAACTGCTACAAATGTGACGATAACTGACTGTGCAAGATGCTGTAACTATCAACAATTTTAATTTTTTTTTTTTTGGGAAGTACTTTACATTTCTTATTACATGTTATCAAATTGATGAATAAGTTTGTGGTGGTCGTTGAAGTGCGTGCTTACTGCTAGCCAACGAAACACGCTTCTGTCAGAAAGTTAATCTCAATAGAAATATATGTTTCTGATGGGCCATCACCTCTATGCCGGTAAGGCAGACCTAAGAGAATAAATAATACCATGTCAAGCATCTTGAAAGCATGATCCTTAGCCGTTTGGAGTCGGCATTTAACATGTAGCTCCAGTTCTGGGTCAATTGTGCACAAACATTTGAATTGGTCATAAGAAGGTCAATCGTAAAAAAAAAGAAGAAAAAAACAAAAGGTCAGCTCGAAGCTTGTAAGAAATCAGTACTTAGAAACTTCACGTAGAGTTTTGAATCTTGTATCTGTTGCTGATAACCAATATGACTTTGCGCAGATATCTAAACAAAATATTAACATTACAAAAATAATTTACATTCATTATATTCCAAACCATATTTTCCTTTCCCGCTTGTTAAAGTGAAGTGATTCAACAAAACTTAAATAATAAACAAAAAAAAAAAAAAACGAAATAACTATAAGTATTGCTAATAAACACAAACATTGCTTACATTCTTTAAATAGTTCGGCTTTACTGCTGCATTTCCGTTTCTAATAAATAGTGCAGTTAAATTACAGACCTAAATAACTTTCCCCCCCAGTCTTAACGACTGAGTTGTTGATGGCTGAGCTTGACCGTATTTTATTTTCAACTATCGAATTACTTTTAGTTACTCAAGATAAGTTAGTGAAGCACAACGTAAATTAATAATTACAGTGCAGTGTATTTGGTTTATTCCGCTGTAAAAAGTGAGTAAATGTTAATATGTAAAAAAAAATCGAATTCTAATTAAAACTAATTTTTTTGTGGATGTCTCAAAAAATTGTTAAATTGTGAATGTTTTGGGTATCTTATATCTCTATTAGTGCCTAAATAGTGAGCAAAAACTTAATACAGTGTTTAACGAATGGCGAGCTTCATATGAACACCTCATAACAAAGAAGTAATTTAGAACAAAGACGATTTAAAAGATTAAACAATATTTTATTAATTGATCTCGAAATCCAATCCAAGTAGTGTCCGACCGAATAATCGGTTTCTGTTATGGCCAGTTTTGGCCCTTATGGCCCTGTTATGGCCCTTATAGTACTATGAAAATTAAAGCTTTTTGGTAATATTATTTTTTATTTAAAGAAAACATAATAGAACATTTCAAACCTTTAAGGCCCGTTAACTCATCTCAAAAGTTTAAATTCCTTAACATCAGGTTTCGTAAACAAAGTTTAAATTTTAAACATAATTCAAATTATTTTCTTAACTTATCTGATTTTTATAGGCAGTTTACTTAAATTCTGTTTAAAATTTTAAACTGAGCTATGAAAAAAATTCTACATATCAAGAGATAGCAATGGCGGAGATGAGAATGAAAAATTGTCATTAAGAACGTCTAAAAATTTTAAAAAATATTCGAATACCAAAAAAAATTTAACGTTAAGCTCACAATTCAAACACTTTGGATTTTGCTTTTCAAGTCTTTATTAGCTGATAGTTTGGGTCATGGATAACACCATGAAACTTTTAACTTCTTATTTTATTGGAAAAGTCGTTACAATTTATTCAGTAACATAATAGAAAAGGGTACAACCCTTGCACCGCAATTTAACACTTGTTTTGTGAGGAAAATCCAAATTCACCGCTAGTTCTGCGCAGTTCTTCTCTGTTTCTTCAGATGATATTAAATAAACTCATAACAATATGCATTAAAGCAGTGAATATCGCAATTTGATGTTGCTTTTATTCTTGTTTTTATTGTTGTTGCATTTTATATGACTCTTGCATATTATTCCTTTCCACTTAGTTAACGATAACCGCAAGTGTCTTTTACGCGTTTGGGAATTCCACTGATGTTGATGCTCTACGGAAAAAATAATATCAAAGTGAAGTGGCTAAATACTTGGGAAGAAATTAGCTCAGCATTAAATGAACAAACCAAAAGACTCAAAGCTATGTTTGTTACCAGAATCAATTATATCTTTAGACTTTCATTCTTTATTCATTCGTTAACGAACGCTCTGTTCTCTTTATGTCCTTTTATTTCTTCGGCTAATGACAGTCCTATTTCTGAGGTTTGAAACCACAATTTGTCTTAAAACCAATCTAGAAATTACTCGATCATTGTATTCATACAACTAACATTTGTCAAAAGTCCCCCAATCAAAAATGTCAAATGTACCACAAATGCTCTCGGATTCTTTTTAAAAAATTTTTTTAGTTTATATTTAGTTTTATTGAAATTCATTTATATTTTCAAAAACATATATAGTTGTTTTCAGCTTTTGCAAAATATACTTTGATTAACTTTTATAACTCGATCAGGAGATCCTTACGAATCAATACCGGAAAATAACAGTTAGGCACGCAAAAACACCTTTTACCTTTCTTCATGTAATACAAGAATCGCCAAACTTCGTGACGATTATTGAAATACAATGATGCAAAATTTATAAAACAAATTATAGGAAAATAACGGTTCGTTCATACCGAAATCGTCAAAGTCAAATGTGCCCCAAAGTCAAGGGTACCTCAGTTTATCCTAGGTGTTTTTTGAGAGGATTAAGAAATAACGTTTAAAGATATTGAATTAAAAATGTTTGTGGTGTTCAGTTTAAATGGTTATTGTGGTGGGAATACTACTGACCCCTTTAAGAATAAAACAGGTTAGGCTTAAGGCTTTTAAAATGTAATTGTACTGTTATTGAAAAAAAATTGGAGTGATTTTAATGCCTTTTGCAACAAATTACTGATGCTGTAATTACTGTAATTAGTTAATTAATTACTATAAGTGTGATATCACCATAATTAAAAAAAATTAAGAGCATAACTTTGTTGGTTTGCAAATAAAGTAATATCCAGCCATGAGTATATATTATCCATTATCTTTAATTGAACCAGCCATTAATATCCGACTGCACTTACATTTGAAAACAACGTCGACTTGATATCCAGAGTGACAGGGAGACAAATTGTAAGCCAAACATGCTTGAATTTTGTTCCGTCCGAACGATATAGATAATATATAAAAAATGTCCGAAGTGTAGAGATGTCCGTATTACTAAGACGTACAGTGTAGCGAGTACCCAGATTAACGAGACTTTACTGTAAAAAATTAAATGAAAAACTAATTTTTTAGTCAAAAACTTTATATCCCACCCACCTTAAAAAAATTATTCTGAACAAAAAAATGCATATAAAAGATAATACACAATTAGTCGTGGGGTACACCCCGCGCAAGTCATGAAGGGTTAAAGACCGATGTAATTTTCACCTACTTTGCTAAAGCCTTTGATAAGACCTTTGATTGGTGCGTTGCTGTTTTAAATATTAATAAACTTCTCCCCGTTTAATAAAACATTCCAAATGCCAATATATTGCTGACGACCTGCAACTGCTTCATCCAATCACAGTTGGAATGCCAACTTCCTTAAGCAGTGTTAGATTGTTTGACTTTGTTTATTTTTTTATATGAATGCACAACATCTCAAAAATATTGTGTCCAAATTTGAAGTCTATCCGAGTAGAACCAACGGAGATATGAATATTTAAGTAAGTGTACCTTGAAGTGGATGTGTTCCCACAAGTCGTATTTTCAAAGTCCGTGTTCATTGCCACTTTAAAAATACTTGACCAATTCATTTCAAACTTGATACACATTTTCTGCATATAAAATACCTCCGCCAAAGGTTTAACTACAATTTTTTACATTAACCCCCTTAATGTGGGCCAGAAAATGGCGTAATTTTTGGTGGAAAATTTTAAATGAACAAATAATTTAATCATAGAACTTTGGGAAGGATTTGATAATACTTTGACTAAACTTTAATGGTTTTTGATTTTGGATAATTTCCGACCGAAATATAGTCGAAATACCGCAAATTGATATATTACTAAGACCGTTTCTTCGTTTTTCCGCATGAAAAAATTACAGAATATTGTTAAAAGTCTTCTTAATAATGTGCAATCGATTTGAATAACTTTGCTCGATTTAAAAAAAAAATTCACAAAAACAGTAATATTAACATGGTGTTATAAAAATTACCTGCCGCTAAACATCTCAAAATGTCAATATTTCAATTTCACCAGATCTACGACCGAATAGTTGGATCACTCGATAGCATATTTTAATAACCAGATTAAGGCCAGATTAATCATTGCATCTGTTTTATGGAACACTTCGTCACTCTTACAATCCTTAAGAATTGAACGAAATAATTTTTTGATTTTTATTTTTCTGGTCAGCAATAAAACTCATTTGTTGGTTTTTAATATATCACTCAGTAATAAAAATCAGTTACTTGTTTTTTTTTTTTTATCAGAAATAAAAATCCACCTCACACGCTTCCTTTTCTTTGAGCTAGAAAATAAAAATCAAAACATGATTTTTTATTGATTAATTGAAAAATAAAAATCAAAAATAAAATTTTTGTTTGAGTTAAAATGGAAATCAAAAAATTATTTTTATTTTTGATTTAAAAAATAAAAGTCAGAAAACGATTTTCATATCTGAGTAAAAAATTAAAAATCATAAAATAATGATTATTTCTTAACTTTTTTATGTTTGTCATAACGGAAAGGCACGGACCGTAACAGAAATATTTAATAAATCTTATTAATAAGGAAAAATATGTCTACCTATATATCAGAGTTTTTATCCTTTCAATGCACTTTAAATAAAATTGGAATATATAATATACTTAATCTTTTAAACCCATTTTTTAAATACTTCAATGCATTGTTATTAATTTTTATTTGTTGTTTTAATTATTCGGGAATAAAAGTATCACACGTTTTGAGTATTTTTGATTCCAAATACATAGTTTTATTATGCTTTTTTTAATAATTTTAAAATTTTGTTATATTTCACCTAAACTTTTTAAATATTTTTAAGAATTCGTTACTCTTTATAGAAGCATTTGTTTTAATTGTATAATTTTTTTGCGGCAACATTTTATCTATAATATTTGAAAAGTTTGTTTTCCACTTCATTGTGCATAAAAAAATAATTTATAAAATTTAAAAAACAATGTGGTTTTTACACCTATCTCTTATCTTTTAAAATTACCTAACCTTTTATACATTGTAGGAAGATCCATTTTTTTAGTATTAAAAGCCTTGTATGGTGTAAAAAACCATTTGAGTTCCAACAGAGAGTTGCTAAAATTATATTCTAAAAAATGGTTTTTTGTGTAAAAAAAGACACTTTTTCAAATAACTGCATGTAATATAAGGGTTAACCCATTGCGAAATCGTATCGTAGAGGGGTACTACAGGGAGCCAATGAATATTTTAGACAGAGTTAATCAAATCCCTTTTTTTTTGCAATCCATCCTACTGTATATTATAGATTTTACATATCCTTTTCGTCCGATAAAATATCTCTAAAAACGATTTTTTGCCACAATATTATACAATTTAAGCTATGGCAATATCGGCGCTGATTTTGATAGCAATGGGCTCATTTTAAATAAGCCTATGACCCATGGCTCTTCTTTTTTACATAAATATATTTTGTAACAAACCTTAAATTTATATCTATCACATATCTCAGCTTGCTACAACTTCGTTTTAACGTTACACAACACTTCAATCATATTTTCATTTCGAGCTCAGCGCACCAATAGTTGATTGGCGTTGTAGAAATAATTTCATGTGTGCAACTGTTCCTTCAAATAAAGCTTCAATATGGGTTTGTGCATAAGATTTATTTTACTGTCATGCCTACAAGTATGCAATGATTTTTTGTGTACCGTAGAAAAAGAGCATGCAGCAAAAATTGCAATAAGTATTAAAAATAAATTCGTTTAATAAATTATTGATTGTCCTGTATGCGTGATCTCCATTTATGTATCCTTCAAAGGATTTCTAATTGGATTTTCGTGTTTTATTGAATTTTAGCTATAGATTTTCAACATAATGTCTGCATAATGTTCTTGCATAATATCTGATTCAGGGTTTCTTAGATGGTGATGTATATGAAAGTATCTGCATGTTTTGTAGCAGCGTTTTTTAAGATAATTGTACGGACATTTTAGACCATCCAACATACTTTTCTATGCATGGTTAGCAGTAACATCTTGTGCTTGTCCCTGAGCCCAACCCAAGCTTAGTGGGTACATTTTTACCACATTAACTTGATTCGAGTTAGGATTCCATAAAATTAAATTTTTTGAAAAAAGCTGTAGTAAGTGATCTCTATTATTATTGCAACATGATAGCAACAATCTTGTTTTTCAGAAGATTCTGAAAAGGTAGAAGCTCACACTTTAATCACATTTGGCGTTATGACATGATGCAGACTAAGGACCTTTTTATTGACTTCGTTCGGGAAAAATATCTTGAATTGGAAAAGTTATGCATGCATATATTTTGCAAAATACATTGGCCGATTGCTTATCAGGATTGATCGATAAGGCAAACAGGTTTAACAATGAGCCATTTATTAATTTTAACCTGGGAAGTGAAAAGAAGATGAGATTTGTTTTTAAATAAAACATCTTGTTATCTGATCTAATCATCTGTTTGACAGATACTTATCTATATAAATTTATCTCTTATTGTTAATAATGAAAAAAGTGCAGGTTTTAATTTAGATGTAAATTTTTTTTTGTGTTTATTATTAAAAATTGCCTATACAGAGACGTATTTCTTACAACACTTAAGATATTTAAAAATATTAGCTCAGCTTTAATTTGTTTCTATTTAGATGTCATGCTCTTCCGGTTGATCGGTTTTGTTTTGCAAAAATTTCTTTATTAAGTTTTATTTATAAACTGTGACGTTGCAACATCCGATCCGAACACAAGCAAAAGCATCGTTAATTAAATATCAATATGAATTCAATTATTATAGCAACAAAAAATCTGCGATTTTTTTATATAAAAAGCGGCCTCAGTAGTCGGTAGCGTGCTTAACTGCCAACCCAGAGGTCCTGTCTTCAAATTCCGGCTAGTCCATGGTTCTTTTTTTATATAAATGACAAGTTTTTAGGGCTGAACAAATAGCAAACCCTAAAAAAATTCTTCAAAAAAAAAAAAAAAAAAAAAAAACAAATTGGCCATTTCAGCCCTTGAAAGGACTTTGACCGAGCTTCTTATGATCAATTGTGTTGTGTGTGTTATTAAATGTTTCTACACAATTGACCGAGAACTGGACCTACATGTTTTATGCCGACTCCGAACGGCTCATGTTCTCAAGAAGCTTTACATGGCATTATTTACTCTCTGAGGTTTGCCATTGTCTGCAGAGAGGTGGTGACCGATCAGAAAAATTTTTATTGAAAAAACTTTTCGCCGCGGCTGGGGATCGAACCCGGGCTCCGAGCATGCTAAGCCACACACTTAACCTGCATGCCACGGTCACCACGAAAAAAATTCTTCACTGATGACTAATTTCGTTATTTTAAACTGTATGTATACTTAACTGTATGTCTGACCACAAAAGATGCCAAAATGTTAAACACATTTATTTAAACTCATGATTGTTTAAAAAACGAACTCAACAATTATGGTTAAATAAATTTGCTTGCGCATTTATGCGGTTAATTTAAAATGGCTTTTACGATTTATTTACACAGCGCCAAAAAAAAAAAAAATGAAAGCACAGCGCAAAAAAAAAAAAAATTAAAGCATGAATGTACCATTATAAAACCATTGCAGTCAACAGATGAAAATTTAATGACTTAATTCCTCTTTTTATTTTCAGTTCAATTGTAACGCTGGTGACCTTAAAGCGGACTAAAGTTTAAGGTAAGTTTTTATGTAATAATTCCTCACTATCGTTAGCCTATTTATTTTTATATTTAAATAAAATTCCAAAAATTCATAGCGTTCCCTTGTGAATAACTCTGCTTACTATTGTTCTGAAATCTTAGACCTTTTTTTTCTCGTGCACATATTTTGGTTCGAAATTTTCATTTCATTTCGTGTCAAAATTAATTTTTTTTTTATATTTTGTATTGTGTTTTTTTTTGTTTGTTTATTTTGATTTATATATTTGCTGCCTGCTGTCAGCTCAGCTCGGAATATTCAACAATTAATTTGAATTATTTTGAATAATTTTATCAAAAACCTAACAAACAAATAAAAACTTTTATTTACATTTTTTTTTTTTATAAAAATTAGACGTGCAATAGTCAATGTGATTTTTTTATTTAGACCAAAATAGTTTCTCTCTTTGACAACGTGTTCAAAAGAGGTTCGCGCTTTACAAACAATCAATTTGAACCAATTGAACTTTGTTGAGAAGAGTGAAAAATTTTGTGACGAAACTTTTTTGAAAGTGAATTTTTATGAAAATCTATCAAGTACTCAAAGCCAAAAAGCCTAGCTAATCTTGATCGATAGTGTTTACTTGGAAAAGTATTGATTGATATTTTGTGTCAAAAGAATATTTGTACAAAACGACGAAGTGCACGATATGGAGGCTCATGAAAGGAATAAATGGCATTTTTGCAATCAGAGTTCAAACTACCACAGCAAGTAAGTGAAGTTGGTGTATTGAAATGAGTGAAATGAAACTATGTTTTTATTTTGGAAAATGAAATGGAAAATTTTGTAAAAATTGAGTATGAAAATCATTAAACTGAGCTTTAAAATAAGTATCAAGACTATGTGCATAATTACAAAAACTTCTACTATACTTAGGCAAATAAAAATACTTTAATTTACCATCACCCTTTGATCAACCTTTGAATCAAATTAAAATCGATTGCTTTAATTTTTCATTAACCTCTGCAAGCTGTTGTGTAAATCGATAATTTCTATCTCAACTAAAGCGATAATTTTTGAAGACAAACAGCATTACCTCGTTAATATTTGTGAGAAGCTACTAAGAAGCTCATTTGAAGCACTTGAGTGGTTTGCTCTCATATTATTATTATTATTATTATTATTGATTATTTATTAGTCTAATAAATTAGAAAAACAAAAAATGAGAGAGGCACTAACAACTAAGGTTTTCGGCCTACTATCATATTAAATAGCCTCGCTCTAACTTATAATATAAAGCTCTAACTTATAATGTAGAATGTTGTTTGCAACCTTGCTGAGCTTTAAAAAAGTGCTTTACTTAATGCCCGCACGAAGCAGTTTGACGAGTATCCACTCTCATATAAACACCCTTGCAAAGTACTCAATGATGAATTCGCTCTCATAAAAACATTCTAGTTCTAATAAAAATAACCACCTTTAAATTCTCTGAGCTTTAATAAAATGCCTCACTTATGTCATTATGAAGTATCCTTAAAAGGATTCATTATCATATCAACATCCTCACTTACAAAAAAAATGAATAGCAGCTTGAAGCTTATTGAGCTTTGATAAGATACCTCGTTAATGCATGGAGAGAAAACAAGTAAAGAATATCAAAAGTCGGTCTCGCCCGACTATGAAATACCCTAAAACTACTTTTTCAAAATGCAATCATAGCATTGAAAATGGGCGTGTCCGTGAGAGTATGAAGCTACTCATTCAATTTTGATGAAACAAATTTTATATACATATATAAAACATATGATAAACATGAGGTTATTTCTTGAGTTTTTAATTTTTGGTTGTATGGTAGGTGGGCGTGTACGTGTGTGCATGACACCCATTTTTCGAAGACATCTTTGTTTTGATATAAAATACATAAGTTTCCAAATTTTATCTCTGTAGGTTAAACATTAGCTTATTTATTGAGTTTTAAAATTTCGGGTTATATGGGAGGTGGGCGCTTCCGAGTGCGGTTGAGACCCATTTTTCGAAGACATCTTTGTTTTGATATAAAAAAACATACGTTCCAAATTTTATCTCTGTAGGCTAAACATGAGCTTATTTATTGAGTTTTAGCTTTTTGGGTTGTATGAGAGGTGGGCGTGTCCATGGGCGCATGATACCCATTTTTCGAAGACATTTTTGGTTTTGGTATAAAATACATACATACTTAATTTTATTATTGTAGGCTAATTATTAGCTCATTTATGCAGTTTTCAATTTTTGCGTTGTATGAGAGGTAGACGTGCCCGTGAGCGGATTCTAAAAATATTCAATAGTGCAGATCCTTGGGTTCATGTGTACCGAGTTCCATTGAATTATCTCAACTCCTTCACAGACGGACAGACGCACGGACGGACAAACGGACATGGATAGATCGACTCACGAGGTGACCTTGATCAAGAATATATATACTTTTCTACTCGTTTCGTTCTATGCGTTACAAATGTTTGCACAAAGTTAATATATCATGATCTTTCAGGTTTAGGATCTAAAATGGGATAAAATTAAGCTCAAAGCGTTCGTAACTTAAATAAGCTCAAAAGAGCTCAAAATTTGCTATTCACGTAATGCCATAAATTGGGCAATGCCATAATTTTTTTTGATAAACACGTCAATTTGTGCTTAATAAGTGTCATCTTGGGCTTGATCATAAAAATTAATTTTTGTTGTTGTTGTTTTTGCTCATCAAAAAAATGAGCAAACGAACAACATAATTCTCAGTTGGTTTTTGTTGCTGTTAGCATCACAATTGATCATAAGAAGCTCGGTCAAAGTCCTTTCAAGGGCTGAAATGGCCAATTTGTTTTTTTGTTTTTTTTTTTTTTTTTTAGCATCAAAGTGCAGAACATAAATTAAAGTATTCTAATATCCTGTCCGAATTGGATCAAATATCTAATTTGGACAATGAATTTATAATTTATATTTTCATTGAATAATTTTGAATTTGCATCTGGTTAGCGTTTTCTTTTTTTTTGTTCCGTTCTGGCTATTCTGCCTGCCTGTTCTGCCGAAATAAAATTGGCCTGAGCCAGTTATATTTCGTCATCTTTTGCCTTGTTTTATTAAAATTCATAAAATTTTACATCCCAAAATTTCTTTGGTTAGACACATGAGTCCATGTTAACTTGTTTTATTCACAATCCATAAATGACATGCATTGAACACAAATGAGCATGTTTGTTTTTATTATCAATACCAAAATGTCATAAATAGTGCCCAAGTGAGCATATTAGTTTTTTGACGAACAATCCAAAAATCACATACATTATGCACAAATGAGCGTATTAATTTTTCATAATCAATCACATAAAGGCTTGATATCAAGAATATTATGTCTAAGCTCAGAATTACTACCAAAATAAATTGATTTGGGATTGTTTTAAGCTCAAATTTCTCTCCGTGTACATTAAAGTAAAGTTTGGACATTTATTTTGCGAAAAAATTACTCAAAGACTTAGAAAATGTATTTTTTGATCAACTATGTCTGAAATTTGAACAACTGATCATAAGAAGCTCGGTCAAAGTCCTTTCAAGAGCTGAAATGGCCAATTTTTTTTTTTTTTTTTTGTTTTTGTTTTTTTTTATGTCTGAAATTTTAAATACCTGATTTTTAGTTAAAATCCGATCACCGTGACCTCTAAAAATTTTCCAAAAAATTTCTCCACGCCTACTTCCCATACAATCTAAAAGTTATTTTATAAAAGCTACAGAAATTAAATTTAATATTTATGTGTTTTGTAAAAAAAAATAAGACATGTTCAAAAAAAAGGCGTGATCCGCTCACAAACACGCCCACCTCCCATACAGCCCAAAATATTGAAAATACCATAAAAAGGTTTTTATATGATCTACAGTGATAAAACTTGGTATGGGAGGATTATATATCAAAATTAAGTTGTGCACACAAATGGGTGTCACCCGCCCACAAACACGCCCAAATCTTATACAACTAACAACATTGAAAATACCGTAAAAAGGTTTATATATGTTCTACAGGGATAAAAATTATTACGGGAGAATTTTATATCAAAAATAATGTGTGTACACAAAATGGGCGTTTGAAGGTTAATTTCGACAAAACAGTTATTGAAGCAGAATTCGAATTTCAATAATTATATTAAAATTTTTGATGCTTACCAGGATATGAACCCATGTCCTCCGCATAACAGTCTAGTACACTTTAACTGAGATATTTTATGGGGCCTCCGCAGTCGAGTGGTTAGCTCGCTTGACTGCCAACCCAGAGATTCCGGGTTCGAATCCCGGTCTAGCCATGGTCCTACGCTTTTAATTTTATTAAATTCTTTTCATATTTCTAATCAACTGAAATAAATAAATAAAAATTGCGATCGTTATAAATTCGAATCAAATGCGGTTTCATTATGTGGTATATTGGATAGTGATATTTTGTGGTATTATTTGTCTCTCGCACGTATGGTAAAATTTTCTTGCATGACATTTTTCTCACATAACGCAATAATTTTTATCATCTCGCAGCATTCCACAAGAGTTAAAAAAATACCTAAAGTACTATTATAGAACAAAATTGACAACGCAGTTGTGCTTTTTTATTCTTTTTCTTAACAAATCAAGACTCGCTTTTGATGATTTGCATGAGTAATTTATATATGAGTGCTTTCAATTCAAAACCTCAAACCACATCACCACGTCATATATAGTATAACACATTTGATGACTTATCCGTTGATTGCAGTGCGACGTTATCAACAATATCTGCGTTGACATAACTTATTAACTTCATTCAAAATAAAAATCTGATTAGTGTCAAAGGAACCACACACATAAATAGCGAACAAAAATTATGTTGGAAATTACAGTATACATAAAAAACCTACTTAAATTTCGCTTGAAATAGTTATACATCCATAAATATATATATATATTTTTTTTGGCATGCTTTTGCAATTTTTCTCACGGGATCTTCGTGGTTTATATTTACGTCACGCTACATTTCTTAACAAGCTAAGAACGCTTTGTTTTGGTTTTGCAAGCAAACGATTTCCAACGAATTTCTCTTTCAATCGAGTGTTCAAAAATTTTAGCATTAGTCATGAGTTCAAAATCTTTTTACACAATACAATGATTCGATTCGATCATATTTGCCGTTTGGGTTTTTTTTATTTACCTGCACTTAATATCATTTATTCACCACCTCGATGACGCTTAAACAAAATAATGTTTAGAATAATTGTTGCGGCTGCCTTTTGAGCGGCAAATCATGACCACAGACAAGAGCAGGTGCGAATCATTTAAGCACACATAACTGCAAGTTAACCACGTGGCCAACCGTGGCCGCCTACAAGTGACAAGCAGGTGAAATACCTTAAACTGTAAAACTCAATGAGTAGATTTGGAGTCATTAACTTGTTTATTTTATTGCTGTTTTTATATTATTGTTATTATTATTACTATTACTATTGCGATAAATGTAGTTGTTGTTGATGTATAATTTATAGCTTTGATTTGTCTGGCTGAAACTAAAAGCATGTTTGGGATTTTGCCGACTGAGCTTGACGTGGATGAGTGATGATTTCAGATACTTATTCTTTTGCTCTTATGACTTAGTTTATAATATTATGTTAATTAGTTATAATAAATAATATTTTATAATATTATAGTTGAGATATTTTTATTATGCAAACTGAACAAAGCTGTCATGATATGTTTCAGCATTTTGAAATGTGGGTTTGATTTAGATTTTTAAAAATCTCGTTAGTGTTAGTGTGTTAGCGTTAGTGTTGTATACAATATTTTAAACAAAAACTTTGTATGAATATTATATAATACTGTTGGTTTTTAAAAGACTCGTAAAAAAACCATCTAATATCGTGTCTTCTTAAACGTTTTTCAATCTTTTAACTGACGTCATATTTTTGTGGTTTTTGTCTTTATTGCGTAAAGTAAAATACAACAGTTAAGTAAATATATTATAAAACAGCACTTTCCAACAATTGCCATAATTTTGGGAATTCCAGTTTGTATTGTATTTGAAGCATTTAACTTGGTTATTAAACCACTTGAGCTCGAATAAGCTGTGTTTATATCATATGATTGGCGTTTCTTTGCTTCAAAAAATTTTCTCTAATGATAAGTGGGTAAAAGTTATTTTTCTGAAGATTTAATCTGTTCATGATAGTTGGGGTTTATAGACAGTGGGGAAAAAAATCCCGCATTCTAATTTTCGCTCATCTTTTTAATAGAGTTTACGTAAATTATCATACCTAAGTGTGAGACCTGACCAATTAGAAACTACATACTTAGTTTCATTGATGAAAGTAGTTTCCAAGTTATTTGATTATAAAAACTGTATGGGTGGTGCCACGTCCCTTTGTACAATGCTTGCCAAATTTTGCCAGTCAAAAGACAGTCAAATAACAGTCAAAGGGTAGTCAAAAGACAGAAATTGTATACCGAGTTTTATTGATGTGTGATTTTTACTTTGGGAAAAATTATGTTACCGAATCCACGTTATTTTAACCTGACCAATTTTGTTAAAAGAGTCAACCATAATTTATCAACCTGTTCCACGCTACTGTAGCCTGACTGATCTGGTAAACAGGTTGTAAAAATAATACATGATTATCGTCTACATATTGCTCACGTTCAAACAGACAACAGCATGGCTTGTTGGTTAGGCGATGGACTCTCATGTGGTAGCTATAGAAGTCCAGGTTCGATTCTTGTAATGAACGGTTTTGAAGTCCAAAAGTGAAGTATGAAATAATTTTGTATTTTTTAACCATTAAAAATTAATGAATATTTGGTAATATTAACCACATTTATCAGTTTGATTTAGCCACAAAAATAGGTTAAATTGACATGAAAATGATGTGGTTACCTTAACCTGACGGTTCATGTTGGAAAAGCTTTACCTGATGTAAGGTTAAAATTTGGCTAAATTAAACAGCTTTTTTCTTTGGGTATAGTTCGAAAATTTTGGCTGCTAAAAGATTGCCACATCCCTCACGTAGTGCCCCTTGCAGAGCCCCATGCAGTACCCCTCATGCAGCTGCCTGCGACCTATCATTCCAAAGCAGTTCGATATCGCAAATTTGGGTTGTATAGAAAATCCACGCCCCCAGTGTTTGATCGGTTCCAAACCTTACTAGAGTACTCTCTTCAAGACTTTCTTCAAGAATTTCCTTGAAAATTTCATTAAAATTGGTTAAACAATTTTGGAGTCCATATTTTCAGTTGTACACATATTAGACCGTTCCGCATTACAAAAATCATATAATAACCCGATGCGCATTCATTTTCTAAAAACTTGATCCTTTATGAGAACCAAAATTTTAGACAAACCATTAGATTCCAGTATCCTTTTGATATTGAAAATTTAAGTAAAAGAGTAGATTAATTAAAAAATGATTTGTTTTAATATAATTTTGAAAAGTCAAAGGTTTTCTACCATCAATTAATCATACCATACCACTAGTTTTTATTTATTGTAAAAACCTTTATCCAAAAATTTTATGGTGGTGATAAAAAGGAAAACAGTTGAAGACACACTTATTTTACTACCAACATTTTTTTGTAAGACAAATGGCAGTTTCCTGTTTAACAAGTGTAAGTTTAGCTTCCTTGTCATGAAACAATGAAAAATTGATTTCATTTGGACGAGTCAATTTTGGGCTTGAATTAAAACAGATTCAATTCAATTAGCTGTAAAACAATGCAATCACCGTTCTAAAGTGCTCTATACTTGGCAATAGAAGCAGAAACTCTGAGGTTGTAAGCCTTTGAGCTCGGTTTTACTTCCCGTTTCAATTCACCATATTGCTCTGTAAGCTGCTTATGTAGTTTCACTTAAAAAAATTACGGACTGAAGCTTTGATGATTAGGTATTTTTCTTCGTTAGGTCTGTTTGGGTTGTTTCGTCAGTTTGGACTCAAACCATTTCACCATGAGTAATGGTGAGTTATTTAATTTGTTTAGTTTTGTTAGTTTGAACAAACCATTTTAACTTGGCTTATGATGAGTTTTTTATTTTCTTGATTTCGCTGCGTTTCATTAAAGAGTTTCATCGGTTTTACTCCTCGTTTAGTTCGCCATATATTGTATACGCGGCTAAAGAAGTTTTACCTCAAAAATTTACTTAAAAATTTAATCCATTAAAGTTTCAAGGACCAACTATGAATGACCTTAGAAAATCCCATTGCATTGGTCATAGAATCATACATTTTGGTCAAAATCATCTATGGAATCCATAAAAGTGCCAACGACCCGCCTGTGACATTAGATAATCCATATTTGTCCAAATACTCCATGGAATCCATAAAATCGCAAATGACCCGCTTGTGACCTCAGCTAAACTTACTCGTATTGCATTCGATTGGCCACTGAATCATACACGTTGAAAATTCTAGCGTAACGTGTCACGGTTGGAAATTAAAGCATAACGTATCGAGTTGAAAATTCCACCCTCAAAAAGTACGGTCTAAAACTTTGTTGATTAATTCGTCTGTTAGTTTGGACTCAAACCATTGTTTGATAATTTTTTATCTCTCCGAACACCTTATGAATTCTAGTTTATAAGGTTTTTCGAACACCTAATTTCAACCAAATTCACCTTAATTCACCTAAATTAATTTCTTAATTCCTTCACTAACACCTTAATTCGCCGCCGTTTCATAAAAGTGAAACATCGTTTTTACTACCCGTTTCGTTCGCCGTATGTTGTATACGCGGCTAAAGCAGTTTCACTTCAAAAACAAAGTTCAATTTAAAAATGTGTTTATATTTTGGTTGTTGTGGAGCCTCAGAGAAGTATTATTTTCCAGAGACCGTAACTGTTTTGAGTTTTATTCAAAAAAATCCGTTCATTTATTTTCGAGTTTTTTTATTTTGCACTGGGAAAATAATACTTATTTTCGAGTTTTATTTTTTACTCACAAAATTATACTTATTTTTGAGTTTTCGCTTTGAAATAATACATATTTTTTGAGTTTTATTTTATTTCTTAGATAATTAAACTATTTTTTCGCTCTGAAATAAACCTTTTTGTTTGAGTTTTATATTCTTACTCAGAAAATAACACTTATTTTTGAGTTTTATTTTTTGCTATTAAATAAAACTTAGTTTTTTAGAAAATAAATCATATTTTTAAGAACATTTTTTTTTTGAAAAATGAACGTACTTAATTTTTAAGTGTTATTTTTTTTTTCACAAAAAAAAAAAGACTCTTGACGTTTTTATATCAACTCTTAAATTGTATTATTTTTTTAATTATGGTTTTTTTGCGTGCTATATTTTCAAAAAATAAGTTTAATTTTCCGAGCAAAAATATAAAATTAAAAATATAAGTTTTAAAGTTAAATATTTAACTCAAAAATTAGTTTTATTTTCTGAATAAAAAAAAAAAATTAAATTAAAAAAAAGTTATAGCTTAGAGCAAACATGCACAACGAAATCAACAAAATTTTATCGTTTCGTTGAGGCAAAAAAATAAATTATAAAATTATTTATTTTTTTTAAATAACGTTAAAAATTTAAACGTCAAATCAAGTTTCGTTTCGTTGAAAAACGAAAAATTTTCTATTACAGTAGAGGCTCGGAAAAGTTAAGACGCGCAAATGTTAAGTATACGGAAAAGTTAAGCAGCTTTCAGTCGCCACACGGGGCTCTGAAAAGTTAAGTGTTTCTTAACATTTTCGAGTCATATATGTGTGTGCAGTGCTGCACACAATAGTAGCAAAAAAATGTAACGACATTTACTGTTATAAATTTCTTGCGAATGCTTACATACGTAAATATGTTTGCACACATCAGTTGCATGCTTAAGAGACCAGTCGCATTTGATTTGCTTTGATCGCAACAATGTCAGCAGCACGTAAGCAAAAAAGGTTATCGGTCGCCGAAAAATGCAAAATTTTAAAAAAATTAGATGCAGGCGTTTTAGCCAATCGATTGGCCATGGATTTTCATGTTTCTGAAGCTTCAATTTCAAAAATTAAAAGAAACAAAGCAAAAATTTATGCTACAGTATCGGGAACATGTGACGAAATTAAGAGAAAAACTTTACATAAGGCAGAATACGAGGAATTGGAGAAGCAGCTGTACAAATGGTTCTTAGATCAACGCGAGAGAAACTGTCCAATAAGTGGTCCTATTTTAAAAGCTAAGGCGAAGAAACTTTTCGGACAAATCTATCCAGATAGAACCCCAAATGACTTTAGAGCAAGTCAAGGTTGGTTTTCAAAATTCAAGCGCCGACATGGAATACGCATTCTTAAGGTCTGTGGTGAAATTTTATCTAGCGACACGTCAACAATCACACCATTTATTTATGCTTTGCGGTCAAAAATGTATGAAATGGAAATCACAAATGAACAACTGTACAACGCTGATGAGTCTGGCCTCTTTTTCCGATGTCTTCCTGATAAAAGCTACGTTGCCGCTTGTGAAAAGACTGCGCCAGGCAGAAAAATACGTAAGGAAAGAGTTACATTTATGTTATGCGCCAATGCAGAAGGGTCACACAAACTTAAGCCACTTGTGATCGGGAAGGCTGCCAAGCCACGATGCTTTCTAAATTTTAAAAACCCTCTAGGCTATGATTATTCTGCAAATGCATGGATGACAGCCAACATTTTCAAAAGATGGTTTCATACAACGTTTGTAGTAGAAGTAAGAATTGATTTTATTCAATAAGTGATTTTAAACTAAAATAAATTTCGATTTCTTCTTATAGGTACGTCATTTTAGTGCGCAAAATAACTTGCCTCCAAAGGCCATTCTTCTATTGGATAATTGTTCAGCGCACTCGCCTATTGAAGACCTTCACTCTGATGACGGGAACATATTTTGTATGCTTCTTCCACCAAATGTCACAGCAGCTATTCAACCAATGGACCAGAATCCAATAAAAGTGACAACTTTCATATCGTAATCAGTTATTGGCGTCCATTGTGGCTCAAGAGGGCTTGTCGATTCACGAATTATTGAAAAAACACGATCTTCGTCACGCAATTTTGCTGTTAAAACTTGCATGGGATGCGTGCACTCAAAGCGTTTTACAAAAGGCTTGGCATAAATTGCTGAATTGGGATAATCATCACTACGATGACGAAGACGATATCCCTTTATCGGTGTTGTTTCCACCGGATCCCTTTTATAATCACATATTCGAAGAGACACAACAGTTGTTGACAAGACTTGCGCCTGATTGTACTCTCTCAGCTGAAGAGATTACTGCATGGAACTCCGATTTGATTGATGAGAATGAAACGGACACAGGCACGGGTCAAGATGAAGACAATGTTTCAGAAGCTCCAGAGTTTGTACCTTACAATGATGCTATATGCGCGGTGAATACGCTGATCAAATGGAATGAGTACAATACGATGTTCTCCAACAAACATATTTCACAGCTTCTCGAACTACGATCGGACATCGTAAAATCGCATTCGGGGAAAAGGCTACATCAGAATAAGGTTACTGATTACTTCACAGTAACAAACACCGTATAAACGTTATTATAATGAATATAAATACATATGTATATCTTCTTATTATTCTTGCTACATGCGTTTTTTATAAAAGCTACTGGATAGCACATACATACATTTATAAAAAATGTTAAGCCATAAAAAAAACTATACATACTTATGTATGTATGTATGTATAATACTTAAATACACAATAAAAACATATATAAAAGGTGTTTAATCACATGAAATTTTTAATATCACGGAAAAGTTAAGAATTCAAAAAAGTTAAGCATCCCTAAAACAAACTACTTAACTTTTTCGAGCCTCTACTGTATTTTCTCATAGGCTAAAAAAAAATTCTTCTGATACAAAAAAAAAAAGAAATTTTTTTGTTGATATTAACGTTATTTTCAACTGTTGATTGGGCACAAAACCGTAAAAATTTTTTATCGTTTTCTTCAGCTACGGGATGCTAGCACCTCATTGGTTGAATTTTAAAAAAAATAATGATGCCATCTGAAAGCTATAAAAAAGGTCAAAAAAAGTCAGTTGGTCCCATTAAAAGGTCAGTGATAGATAATTTTTTATGAATTCTTTAAAAAATATTCAAGGTCATGCACAATTTGCTCTATTGTGGAAGCCAAAAGTGGAATTTTGAAAAACTAAATATACCACCTGAAAGATATTAAAAAGGTCAAAAAAGATCAGTTATCTTCAATAATTTGTCAGCGATAGAAAACTTTTTATGAATTTTTTAATAACATTTCAAGGTCATATACTATTTGCCCCATTGTGCAGTCTACAAGTCGAATTTGTGGACCCCAAGTTTGAAATTCAACTTGCCCCATTGTGCAAAATAGTTAAAATATGAAAATCGTTCAAAAATTTCCAAAAAATTATATATCGTTGACCAATTAATGACCATAATTGACCGTTTTTAGTGTTTTTTATACCTTTCGGGTGGTATATGTATTCTTTTGCACAATGGCGCAAAATATGTAAAATTTGAAAAACATAAAACAATTTCTAAAAATGATCCATTGTTGACCAATAAATGAATATAACTAACCTTTTGTAATTTTTTTCATACCTTTCAGTTGATGTATTTACTTTTTTGAAATTCTACTTGTGAGCTGCGAAATGGGACAAATAGTGTATGACCTTGAAATTTTCTTAAAAAATTCATAAAAAATTTTCTTTCGCTGACCAATTATTGGAGCCAACTGACCTTTTTTGACCTTTTCAATATCTTTTAGGTGGTATATTTAGTTTTTAAAAATTCCACTCCTGGCTTGCACAATAGAGCAAATTATGCATGACCTTGAAAATTTCTTAAAAAATTCATAAAAAATTATCTATCACTGACCTTTTAATGGGACCAACTGACCTTTTTTGACCTTTTTTGTAGCTTTCAGATGGCATCATTAGTTTTTTAAAATTCTACCAATGAGGTGCCAGCATCCCGTAGCTGTTTTCTTCGAAACGAATTAAATATTTTTCGTTTTTTGAATAAATGTTATTTCTTTTTATTTTTTGATTTCGCTTCAACGAAACAAAAAAATATTTTGGTTATCATAAAAATTGACGTTAACGTGCAAACCTTGTTTGTAGTGAAAAAATAAAACTAAAAAATAAGTGTTATTTACTGAGTAAAAGAAATTTTCAATATCAACCAAATATTGCCCGAAAATTTGCACATCATTAAAAGTACGAGAGATATTCACCAGGGACCGTACCGGTTATATTTTTTTTCGAAAAAATCACATATTAACTGTTATTTTTTAACTTTAATTTTTTTCCGACAAAAATAAAAGTTCTTTTGTGTCTTATATTTTTACGGGCGAACATAACAGTTACTTTTGACTTTTATTTTATCGGTCGGAAATAACAGTTATTTTCTGCCTTTTATTTTTTCGGTCAATAATATCAGGCAATTTGTGTTTTTTCAAAGACTGTTTTACCGACTAAAAAACTAATGGTACCATTATTTGGGTCTCATCGGTGTGCACAATTTAAATATGGCATCAATAGTTTTTTAATTGGTCAAGCGGCCTTTAAAAAAATAAAAAGTGCCTGATATTTTTGACCGATAAAATAAAAGTCACAAAATAACTGTTATTTTTGACCGATAAAATAAAAGTCAAAAGTAACGGTTATAACTGTCCGTTAAATAACAGTTAATTTTTAACTTTTATAGAATCAGTCGAAAATTTAAAAGGCACTTAATATTCATGAAGCTGAGGCCATTGGTAACATAATGGTATATTCGAAAAAGTCCTGCGACAATTTTTTCATTGTGTCTTTTTCATTTAGAAATCGAAAAATAACAGTTATTTTCGGTCACTGATATTCACTTAATATGTAGTTACAAGATCCAGAGGTTCAAGAGTGCACAGAAATCTCTCTTGCTTGTGCAATGCAATCCTCTGGAAGTCCGAAAAACTATGTAACTGTCATGAAATGGAACCGAAAATTTTGAAAATAGGGTTTAAAGAAAAAAAAAACTCTTGTAAGCCAATATATACTGACGTTTATACCGATGATTCTGATTAAAAAACTGTTCATTTAATTAAATTAATGAAAATATACAGAAGTCGTCCTTTTTTTGTTGATGGAAACATTTTTGGTATTATACAGATACGTTACCCTGTTGTGTTTTTCTGAAATTGTTTATTATTTCATACATTTTTATTATTGATTACTGAAAATCAACTACTTTGAAAAAAACCTCTTTGTTAATGTATTTTTGAAGAAAAATTTTAATTTTTTCCCATTCAAAATTTAAAATAAGTATGTATTTTGGTAAAAAAAAAATATTATTTTTGTAATTGAAGTGGCGGTTTTTTGAAAAAGCTGATGTTAATAATTAAATAACTTTACAAACATAACAGTAAGCTTAAATTTACAACACTTATGAATTTTAACTGATTTTTTCCGCGTATTTGCTGTGTGACGTTCAATACAAAAATCGTATAAAAAAAAAATCGCAAGACCTAAATAAAAACAACTCTTAATTCTCCATTAATTTTCACTTTAATCGAGTTCACTGGCGGGAAAATTTAATAAACACAAAATCTTTTCACTTTTGTTTTTATAATATTTTTTATTTTTATAAAAATTTAATAAAGATAACAATAAAATCAAAAATATAAAATTATACTTTAATATCTTCACACTAACATTTAATTAATGCAAGTCATTTGAATATTTAACATTATATCAGTCATGCTAAAACAAGCCAATTAACATTCGTAGAACATCTACAACAAAAAGTATAAACAATTTGACGCCTAGTTAGCACTTTTGACAGATTCAACAATCAATTATTTAGAACTAATTTTAATTTATAATTAATTTTAAGCTTAAAATTTCATTCATGTTCAAATCATTCATACGATTTTAATCATTTGTACAGTTATAAAAATATCAATAAAAAAACTATAAAATAAATTTTTAGATGCTTTTCTTCTGCAACAAAATAAACGAAGTTGAAGTCTTTTATTTGCATGCATTTCAAAATTTTTTGATATATTTCACTTTATTTTCCAATTTCTGCAAGTCATCATGTTCATTTATTATTCTGCTAATATCCATAACGTGCCTATGAATAATTTATTAAAAAGGAGATAATTATAAAATCAACAACCATGTCTTGTATTATTTTTTAATCATATTTTGTGTAGCTTAATTCTAAAATTAATAAGATCACTTAACATTTCTAAAAAATTTATACTCTGTCAAAATTATCAGTTTTAAATTGAGACCTTCAACCAGTGCTGTTCTCAGATACATATGGTATGTCACCAACTTTAAGCACATCGGAAGATTTTTTTTTATTTATTTATTTAAGCACAATATTTTTGTCTCCTTTTCTGGCTTAGAACAACATTTAACATCTGACTCTTTATCTGTCGTTCAAATTTCACTCTATTTTCACACCTTATTTAGTACAAAATTTTTTGCATGTCATCCAACTCATTGATGTCATAAATCTAACTAATTCTGCCACTAGGTTATTGAGTTAAGGTGTTAGTAATTTCGTCTACACACAACTGCTAGATGGTATTTCCCGTGAGAGTTAAACTGGTTTAAATAATATTTCGTGCCTCCCAGCCAACTGCCGGTTTCTAAAAATAACGCTTAACTCTTTGTTTTTCGTTTGGTTCATTCATGGAATCACGCCTTATGCTGGCTGCCAGCTGGAATTTTTGTTTATTATGATTTTTGTTTTTATTTAATAGTTATTTGCGAAATAATTTGCACTTCAAACAGGCGTTAAAGACAATTAAATTTTAACAACTCGCACTGTCTGTAGCTGTAATTTTCTATTTATAAATATATTAGTTCATGTAACGACAAAGTTCGATACTTTTATTTTTGTTTTTTTTTTTTTAACATGCAACATTTTAAGCTGCTTGGAATGTATCTTATCACTGTCAATGACGTATTTAACGTCACCATGTTACCAATTCAAGCTAAAAACAATGCTGTTTTTCAGAACTATGCTTTAGGTGGGGGGCAAAATATGGCTAACTAGCACTTAAAATTTCTTCTGAAACAATGTACTTTTTCAATTGTATTATATTTTCTCATCATTTAATTAAAATACTGACGTGGTGATTAATGCTGTTATACAAGAGCGGGTACTTAACCGTTGTGGTGAATATAAATTCCATATTAAATGAAGACGTGTCTAAAGTCGATAATTGAATTTAATTACGAAATTATTAACAAATTTATAAACAAACAAAGCTTGTTAAAAAAAAAAAAAACTGCACAAAGATGTTGAAATTTTAAGACATAAAAATAGTTGTATCTTACAAAATGTCATAAAGCTAATGTCAGCACATTAGCGGGAATAAATTCGGTAGCAGTTCTTAGTAAATGCTTTAAGGTTAAAAAAAATATATGACATCAGACACGCTTTCAAAATTTGCTAAAGATTAGTAAAAACTAATGTTCAGGGAATAAAATTGCCCAAAATTATAAACAAAGCTTGTTGTCAACGTCATTGCTTTTTGGTCAATTAATTCAAACGTTAAATAATTCCATTTAAAAATCAAACTTGTTGTTGACGTAGATTGTTACTGTTTAGCATAAAACAAAAATAATGTTATTCAAAACAAAAATAATTTATGATCAAAGCTGTAAATTTGCATTCAATACATAAATGCATATAAATTTTTAAATATTTTAAAAATAGCTTTGAAGTTATTAAGTCAAATTTGATATACATTTTTATTCATTGATGCTTATTCGTACAAAAAAAAAAAAAAAAAAATGGAACGAGTTAACAAAAAATTAAAAACATATATATTACTTTCAAGACCTTATTTTGCTGGATCGAGCAATAAGTTTTTATAAAAAAAAAAATGATTTTAAAAATGTTTGCATGAAATCAAAATCTTAAGTATAAATATCTCGTCTCACAGTGTTTGTGGTAGCATTCCGCCAAAATAGCTCAAACTGATAATAGATTATAAAGTTTTTTGGACCCTGATACCCGCGAGGTGCGTGACTCTTTTCATGAAAACAAATTTTCGGCTTAACTTTCTAGCTATAAGTTAAAAATGCATGAATCACGGTACGAGCTTACTTATATTTAGTCGAGCTCTTTGACTCGAATTTCATTGAGCATTATAAAACTGACACAGGCATTGAAAAATGGGGCGTGGCTCTAACCAAACAAATTAAATTTTAGATACAGAATATCTATGGAAGTAAAAGTCACAGAACATTTGCAATTTAAAATGGAGTTACTATTTGGTGGTATCCTGCTTTTCGGAAACTAGAACGGTAATTCTACAAAGCGTGTGGCTCCGCCCACATTGGACTATTTTTTTAAATTGTACAGTTTTGGAAATAATAGTCTCAGAACAAAGAAACTCGGCTTGGAGTTACTATTTGGTAATATCCTACGACTCTGAAATATTCGAAAACTAAAACGTGTATTGGACAAGGCAGGTAGAAATGCACCAAAGCATAGCAGAAGCAGCAATCTTTTCGTATCCAATCTTTTCACCAGTTGACGAAAAGAAACCAAGGCACAGACATGCACATTTACATGCACTATGTAATGCTCCAGAAGCCATTTCAATCAGCAATTACTACGGCAGTTCACAATCTTATTTGCACCAGATTGCAAAATTATGCAATTCCAAACATTTGCTATCAATTGTGAACAGCTATTTTTGGATACAATTTTTGCACTCTGTAACGCTCCAGAAGCCATTCCAATCAGCAATTACAAGGGCAGTTCACGATCTTATTTGCACCAGATTGCAAAATTATGCAATTTCAAGCATTTGCTACCAATTGTAAACAGCTTTTTTTGCATATCTCTGCAGCACTTTTTGCAAAACTCAGCACAGCTGATTTGCAAAAAAAATTAAAAAGAAAACGATCTGAACTTTTACTTTTTTAATTTTAATCCATTGCAAACTAACAAAATTTATTACTTTGATATTGATTTCTTATAAGTTTTTGATACTAGATCTTGAAACCCAGTGTTGCATGCATGTAGCATTTATATGCTACATGTTTTGGTTGTTGCATCTATGCAACAACATAGCTAGTGTAAATGTGTATACTTTGTTAGTGTAGTGCAAGAATATGCAATCTATTTTTGCAAATGCACTCATGCAAGACCATTTGCACTAGATCGTGAACGACACTACTATCTTTTTATGCCCTAAGCCTGAATGATCAGTGTATATTAATTTTGAGCAAGCATTTGTAACGCATAGAAATAAGCGAGTACGGTAAAGAAAAGTATATATATTTTTGATCAGCATCACATCGTGAGTCGAGATATTCATGCCCCTCCATCCGTCCGTGCGTCTGTCCGTCTGTCCGTCTGTGTGTTGTCCATAAACACAGGATAAGAAGAAGCAGTTGAGATAATTGGACGAAAATTGATACACATGGTCACATGAATTCTAGAATCTGCACTATTAAACATTTTTGGAATCCGCTCACGGACACGCTTACCTCCCATACAACGCAAAAATTTAAAACTGCATAAATAAGCTTATAATTAATCTACAATAACAATATTTGGTAAATTTATATTTTATACCATAAAAAGATGTCTTAGAAAAATTACTGTCATGCGTTCACGGACACGCCCACCTCCCATACAACCCAAAAATTGAAAACTCAATAAATAAGCTTATGTTTAACCTACAAAAATAAAATTTGGTATGTGTGTATTTCAACAAAAACAAAAGATGTATTAGAAAAATGGACGCCATGCGCCCATGCACACGCCCATCTCCCATACAAACCAAAAATTTAAAAATCATTATGTTTAACCTTTAGAGATAAAATTTGGTACGCACGTTTTTTTTTAACAATGTAAAGACTTTTTGAAAAATGGACGTCATTCGCCCCCAGACACGCCCACTTCCTATGTAACCCAATAAGTTTAAAACTCAATAAATAAGCTTTTGTTTAACCTGCAGATATAAAATTTGGCGCACAGGTTTGTTCTAACAAACCAAAGATGTTTTTGAAAAATGGGCGTCATTTGCTCACGGACACGCCCACCTTCCATACAACCCAAAAATTGAAAACTCAATAAATAAGCTTATGTTTAACCTACAAAAATAAAATTTGGTATGTATGTATTTTAACAAAAACAAAAGATGTATTAGAAAAATGGACGCCATGCGCCCATGCACACGCCCATCTCCCATACAAACCAAAAATTTAAAAATCATTATGTTTAACCTATAGATATAAAATTTGGTACGCACGTTTTTTTTAACAATGTAAAGACTTTTTGAAAAATGGACGTCATTCGCCCCCAGACACGCCCACTTCCTATGTAACCCAAAAATTTAAAACTCAATATATAAGCTTATGTTCAACCCTCAGAGATAAAATTTGTTGCACATGTTTTTTCTAACAAACCAAAGATTTTTTTGAAAAATGGACGTCATTTGCTCACGGACACGCCCACCTCCCATACAACCCAAAAACTGAAAACTCAATATTTAAGTTTATTTTTAACCTACAGATATAAAATTTGGTACGTTTATATTTTATACCAAAATAAATATGTTTTAGAATAATGGGTGTCATTCGTCCACGGACACGCCCACCTCCCATACGAGCCAAAAATTGTAAACTCAATATATAAGTTTATGTTCAACCCTCAGAGATAAAATTTGGTACTTTAATATTTTATACTAAAAAAAAGATGTCTTAGGAAAATGGGGGTCATGCGTTCACGGACACGCCCACCACCCATACAACACAAACATTGAAAAGTCGATAAATAAGCTTTTGTTTAACCTACGGAGATAAAATTTGGTGTGCATGTTTTTTCTAACAAATCAAAGAAGTGATTTAAAAATAGACGTCATCTGCTCACGGATACGCCCACCTCCCATACAATCCAAAAATTGAAAATCCAATAAATAAGCATATGTTCAACCTACAGAGATAAAATTTGGTACGCATGTTTTTTCGAACAAACCAAAGATGTTTTTGAAAAATTAAGTCAATCGCCTACGGACACGCCCACCTCCCATACAACCCAAAAAATTGAAAACTCCATAAATAAGCCTATGTTTAACCTACAGAGAAAAAAATTTGTTATGTATATATTTTATACCAAAACTTTGATAACTTTGAAAGCTTTGAGCTACAAGAATAAAACTTGAATTTTTAAAATTTTTCATCGAAATTGAAATGCATATTAAATATGAGCTTCATTCGCTCACGGAGACGCCTATTTTCAATACTAATATTGTGTTTTGAAAAAGTAGGCTTAGAATATTTCATAATCGGGCTAGACCCACTTTAGACTTTCTTTACTTGTTTTTATCCTAAAGACTTATTGAAGAGCAATTATTTAGAATGACACACTTAAAGACTGTGCCAGAAATAACAGTAATTTTTTTTTTTAATTGTAAAAAAAGCAAAGCATTTTTTTATAAATTCTTTTAGTTTATTATTAAGTGAACATTACAAAACAAATGTAATTTTTATTTACACAAACAAAAATTCACTTAAAAAAAATTATGCATTTTTTGATTACGGTTCTGCATTAGGTTTTTTACCGACCTTTCGTTGACCTTCGTGTATGCTCGACGCCATTTACGTCGAAATATTTCGATGTTTTTCGCAGTTTGCTTGGTCTTCTTAAGATTTATTTTCATAAGAGCCCAATATTTTTCGATTGGACGAAGTTCGGGGCAATTCGGAGGATTGGCTTCTCTTGGTACCACAGTGACATTTTTGGCTTGGTACCAATCCATCGTTCTCTGGGCGTAGTGACATGTTTCTAGGTCAGGCCAAAATAGTACTGAACCTTGTTGCTGACATATAAAAGGCAGCAAACGCCGCTTCAGACACTCACTGATGTAAATTTCGTTGTTGATTGTGCGATCAAATTCCTTACTTCGAAGGCCACATTTGCAAATGACACCGTGTATTTCTTTGGAAATTTTGTATGTTTTTCAGTTGTAAATTTAGAGGATGCTCCACCCCTTTTAACCGCATTATAATATCCGTGTCCATGTAACTGCTTGAAATCCGCATTGCAGTACGTTTCATCGTCCATGATCAAGCATTCAAATTTGGGCAGGTAATCGCGATACAGTTTTCGAGCCCTCCTCTTCGCTTCGGCGTCCTTTTCTTCTTACCTACCAGGTACTTTTTGTACTTTATGGCTCCTATATTGTAAAATTTTTTAATCCGTTGAACACTTGACTTCAATGTTCCCACTTTTGCTGCCATATGACGAACCGAAGTGCCTGGATTCTGAGTAAATAGCCGCTTTACGTTCTGGGCCACCGCTTGGTTTGCTGGACCACTTTTTCTCCCTGAGCCTGCCGTTTTTGATAAAGGGGTAAGCTATTTGTATGGTTTTATGGTCCTTCCAACAGTTTTTAGGCACAGCCAACTTCCTTAGTGATCTTTTTGTACGTGATGTTTGGATTTTCCAGGTATTTGCAAATAATTGCTTTCAACTTTTCTTCTTATTGAGACGACATCTTTTCAGTAGCTCTTTTATTTAACTAATGAGTAGTTTTTTTTTAATCTGCCTTATTTATACTTTATTAAGGTACCAAATATGTTGCTATAGAGGTAACACTTTTTTATAAATAACCTAAAAACAAAAGGACAGTTATATCTGGGACAGTCTTTACGAGTAACTCTGAACGATATCTGTAAGATACTTTTAAAAGTCTTCTTAACTCATTTTGGCACCATATAAGTGCGAGTTGTTATTTTAAGAATGCACTTATATCGTCCACTCAGACCTCTAAAACAACATCAACACGCTTAGAGACATTGTTTTGGACAAGACTTACAGATCTCTAGCAGATATATATTCTTAAGAGAATTGAAACATTAAAACGTAAACATTTTAGCTTTTTAGTTAATGACATATATAATATAAGAATATATAAAATGATTGTGAAATTGCGCTGGTCACTGACGCGACTTATAACTGCAAATAAAAAAAATAACACGTTTTTAAAAAAACTAATCAACTCCACCGGTTGCTGCAATAATAAAACAGCATTTTTTTTTTTGTTTTTTTGATATATACTACAAATTCCTGCACTGCTTAAAACCCAGCTTCATTTCGATATAATATCAACTATAGATATAGAATACTTCCAAGAATTTGTGTTTATTTTCATAGAACACCAATAATAACAAATTCTGTACGTGGGTGTTAAGAACACACGAAATTAACTCAAACAAACAAAAAATTTAAAGCCTTTTAGTTTAAAGAAACGATGTTTATTTAAATAAAAATAATTTTCTTTAAACATATTTACCACAAAGTTAACCAATAGCTTAATGATGTTTGAAGTACGATATAAAATTTGTTCAAGTTATTTTTGTCTCAAGTCATTATAAACTTATTCTCAAAACAAACAAAAAACCCAAAAAAGCCGATAAGCAACTGTTTAACCGATATTATTTAATCGTTTAGATTTGAAATTTATAATGATGAAATTGAATTAAATATTTTGGCCTCAAAATAACAGAGCGCAAAACTTACTCTACTATTTTATCTCTCTCTCTTTTGTCTACTAAATACAACACCAAGTCTAGCAAAATATTCATATATCTTGTGTATCTATAACGCTTAGCGCTAAACTTACATTAACGTAAAAAAAAATTTACTTATTGATAAAACATGAATGAACAACAGCATGTGAGTAGTATGAGTGTTTGTTGTTTTTAACGTAAACTGAAGTGAAGATTGAGCAAAAAAAAAAAACAACAAAACAAAAAATCAAATTTATGAATGAATATTGCGCCGGCTAACTTGCAAACGTAGAGAATTTCACAGCATTGCGACTGTTTACGCGACGTGACAACGTTTATGACTGACTCATGCTGTGTGCTGCCGGCTTAATTTTTGTTTTTCTTCAAAAAAATATGTGTATTATGCATAAAAATCTTCAGCGCTTTGCTAGTTCTTGTAATTATCAATTGGTTTTTGTGTTTGTTTTTGTTTTTTGTTTCTATATTTAAAGCGACCACAAGAGCTGCGTCAGCGTGTCAAAAATTCCCCTCCTAAACATAACATAAAATGCTTATATTTGACGTCATATTGACTTTGTGTCATATTGTTTTTAATATTAATATTTGCTGTTTTTCTTTGTTTTATTTTTTTTGCTGCTTGTGTGTTCGTTTCGTCTGCCAATTTTGACTCGTCTTACTACTATTTTGCATATGGCTCCAACTTCCTCTTTTCTCTCTTTACAATTTCTAATACTTCGTGTTCTCGGCTGCACGTTTTTATGTTTTAAATCCGTATCCGCTGTTGTTGTTGTCTTTTTTATTGTTTTTTTTTTTTATTTTTTATTATAACATTCTTTATTTCATATGATTTTTCGCAACAATTCTGCGCTGCGCTTGACTTTGACAAGTTTGTTTCTTAAGTCTTTCGTTTTTTCACTGCGGTTGTGGGTGCGCGACGCGCGTTGGTTTTCATCGCTTTATTTAAGAGTTTTTCTTGTTGTTTTTACAGTAAGCTTTAAATATATGAATGCTTATTTGTATTTAAAAATAAAAATTGAATTAAGATTGTTGACAAAATTGAAAAAAAACTTCATTTGAAGAAATAAACAAAAAACGCAGAAAAAGTGAGCAAAAAATTTGTGAGCAGTGCATAACGTTGAATCAAAGCCTCGGCAAATATGTAAAAAAGTGTTTTTTATTAAAAGAAAAAGCTAGCTAGCTATGGTTAAAAAACAGCTGGTAATAATTTGATCATCATTTAATTGGAAAATCAAGTCGTGATCGCGGTATCAAAACAAAAAGACCCGATTTGATATTTATTTATATAAAACAGTGTTTGGAGCAACAGTTTTCTTACATTAAAGGTTAATATAAAGTAATACATAACTTAGGCCTTGATTCTGAATATTAAAAAAAAAAAAATCAAAACAAATTGGCCTTTGAAAGGCCTTTATCGAGTTTCTTATGATCAATTTTGTTGTGTGTGTTATTTAATGTTTGCTCACAACTGACCGAGAACTGGACCTACATGTTTTATGCCAACTTCGAACGGCTAAAGTTCATAACTGAGGTTTGCCATTGACTGCAGAGAGGTGACGGCCGAACGGAATAATTTATTTCTATAAAAAACTTTTACCCGCGTTGAGGTTTGAACTCGGCATCTGTTGGTTCACACGCCATACACGAATTTTTATGTGGTCTCCTTGAATCGCATTCTTGAATTTTGGTCCAGCAGCCAATTACAGGAGTCACATGAACTGTTCAAGATATCAATGTACAAAACACAAAAAAAAAAAACAATTTAAGAAAGTCTAAAGTCGGTCTAGACCGACTATGAAAAACCCTAAACCTACTTTTTCAAAACACAATAATAGTGTTGAAAACGAACACTTAAATTTTTTTCAAAAACTAGCAAAAATTTACAAAAATTTCAAGTTTTATTCCTGTAGCTCACATGTTAATGCCTTTGTAGTATTTTCGCTATTGTGGGTTGCATGGGAGATTGGCGTGTTCGTAGACAGACTACGCCCAATTTTTGAATCCATGTTAGTTTTGGTATAAAATATATACATACAAAATCTTATCTCTGTAGGTTAAACATAAGCTTATTTATTGAGTTTTCTATTTTTGGGTTGTATGGGAGATGGGCGTGTCCATGTGCGTATGACACCCATTTTTCGAAGATGTCTTTGTTTTGATATAAAATACATACTTACCAAATTTTATCTTTGTAGCTTAAACACAAGCTTATTTATTGAGTTTTCAATTTTTGGGTTGTATGGGTGATGGGCGTGTCCATGTGCGGATGATATCCATTTTTTGAAGACGTCTTTGTTTTGATATAAAATACATACGTACCAAATTTTATCTCTGTAGTTTAAACACAAGCTTATTTATTAAGTTTTTAATTTTTGGTTGTATGGGAGGTGAGCGTGTCCGCGAGCGGATGACACCCATTTTTCGAAGACACTTTTGTTTTGATATGAAATACATACGTTCAAAATTTTATTTCTGAAGGTTAAGCATTAGTTTGTTTCCTGAATTGTAAATTTTTGATCGTATGGCAGGTGGGCGTGTCCATGGGCGGATGACACTAATTTTTCGAAGACATTTTAGTTTTGATATAAAATGCATACATACCTAATTTTATTGTTTTAGACTTATTATGAGCTCACTTATGCAGTTTTCAAGTTTTGAATTGTATTAGAGGTAGGCGTGTTCGTGGGCGGATTCCAAAAATATTCAATAGTGCAGATCCCTGGAGCCATGTTACCATGTGTACCGAGTTTCATTCAATTATCTCAACTCCTTTTTCTTATCCTATGTATACGGACAACACACAGACGGACAGACAAACGGACGGACGGACATGGAAAGCTCAACGCACGAGGTGATATACAACCCTGATCAAAAATATATATACTTTTCTATACCGGACTCACTTCGTTCTATGCGTTACAAACGTTTGCACAAAGTTAATATACCCTGACCTTTCAGGTTTAGGGTATAACAAGAGAACATGAATTTTTCATAAGCCTATTGTTTAAAGTTCATAGCAAATGTGTATAAGATACATGAACCAATAAAAAATTTAATTAATGTCATAAAGAAACACGCGGCAGAGGAATTATACATAATTTTGGTGTATAAAATTCATAAAATTCATGTACAAATGCAATTAGAACAAGAAAATTTCATGAGATGAGTGAAAAAATGCATGATTCTCTTGTACACAGACAAAGTAAACATTGAATTTAAGTCATTCATATTTTTTGTGAATAAAATTCTTCAAAAATACTAGCAGAACAAGAACAGTTCATGAGAAAAGTGACGAAAATGCATTAATTTTATGAACATATGCAAAAAATATGCAAGCTAAGTGACTGAAATTCATGTAATTAAGGGCAGAAAAATACTTTTTAAGATAAGAGTCAAAAATTTATGAAACTGTTTCCATACAATGGAAGGGTGAACTACTTTATAAGTTTAGTGACCAAAATTCATATAACCCATGTACAGATACAAGGGCAGCAGGAATATTTCATAAGATAAGAACCCAAAAAACGTAAAACCCATTTACTACAACTATGGAAGCGTAAAATAATTTGTGCATTTGTGTAACCAAAATGCATGCATTAGAATGCGTCGGTCTTTACATAAAAACAATAGAACTGATTAAATGGGTTAAAATAATTCATCCTGAAGTTCTATGAAAAAAAAGCCAAAATAATTTTGTAATCTTCAGCTGCACGTCCGCACTAGAGTCAACATGAAAACAAGCTAATTTTCTTTGGTTGTCGAGAACTAATGCTAGCAACGAGAACTAATGGCTCCATTATTTGTGAATAATTTCATAAACATAGTGTGCTCATTCATGACCTTACGTATGCGGAGACTGAGATCATGAAAAGTTGCATAAATATTGCAGTGCCGAATACACAGACTCATACACACACATATCTTATATGGTATCAAAATTATAAGTATGTATATATCATATATAAATCGTTAATGAAACTGCATAAAGATTTTGCCTACAGCGCCGCCTAGGAGGGATTTTCAAAAACAAAAATTCCGGAGCACCACACAAAGATATGGTGTGAATATAAAGCCGTGATGGTCAGCCGTGATGGTCACAATTACGTACGCACCAACGATAAGAATATACTTTGAGTTTAGTAAAATTTTTTCTTTAGGAATTTGTTACGGTAAATTTTTGTATGACAACGTATAGATGTTAAACCGTTTTTTGGTTGAATCGGGTGTGAGGATTTCATATCTGGCGTTAGTTTTGCCGTAGCTGTGCACGTTTTTAAAAAAAAAATTTTGAAAAAATTCCTATAGAAAAAATTCGCAAAATTGAGGGTGCGATGGGGCAAAGTGTATCCACCAGTCCCCTTTTTTTTTGTTTTTGTTTAATAACTTTTCATGCCCAAACCGAAAATCGCCCAGGCAACATCAGATTTTTTGCCTCCATACAAATCGACCCAGCCTAATATATATACAGAGTACACTCAGCTCATGAACACAAACATAAAACCAGTTTTAGAGCTTCCGGATCTAAAATCATTCTTCTAAAAATATTCGTTTTGTCTGTCCAGTATTCAACGTACTCAGTGCAAATGCACTGAAATTAATTTTTTATTGAATTGAATATTTTGAATTGAAATTGAAATTGAAATTGAATTGAATATTTTTTTTATTAAAACAGAACGAAGTTCTTGTCAAATGCATAAAAATAAATTTTACCCTTTAATACTAATGCTCGCGTGTAAAGTTGCTTTTATAAAGAAATACATTTTTCTATTATTAAAAATTGTTGTTTATTAAAAAATTATTGTTTTTTCAAAAATAAAATAATGAATTCATGCATAAAATTTTTAAAATATATGCTTATCTTTGAAAAAAGTCTTTTCATATAGCTAGTGGTGAAACAAAAACAAGTTTCTTGCGCCTGATATGCTAGGATAAGAGTTCTAAGGTTTATTTTTGTGCTTCTTAAGTTCTCGAGCTTGTGTCTTAAGTCTTTTGTTTTATACATATCTATGGCCAGCCAAGTTTCGAGTTTGTGCCTTAAGTCTTTTGTTTTCCTTTCAATTAAACCAATGAAAACAATTAATGAAACTCAAAAATTCTCCACACTTTAGGCTTAAACTAAAAACGTCTATTCCGCCCATAGTGCATTTGGCTATAAAATGCGTCTGGCTTATGCTGCACTGGCAGCCTAAACGGCGGCGGCTCACTTACTTCCGTTTTTATGCAATACAATAACAAGAGAAAACGAAAAACAAAAAAAAATCATATGAAAATCGAAAACAAAAACAATAAAATGTAAAAAAAAGTATAATATAAAAACAACATCAACAAAACGAACAACAACAACAGCAAACAGCTAAACAAAACGCATAAATGATTTCCGTTTTAATGTCTTGATAGTGATCAGTGAATGAGCGTGCGGTCTGTTGTGGTTATGTTGTTGTATGCAGAGCCGCAGAAGGGGGCTGTGCGAATACTCAAGCAAACAATGAAGCAAGCAATAAAGGTGCAAAACTAACAAAAGTGCAAAAGTGGCCACAAAATGAATAAAGCGCTAAAATTTGAGCACAAAGAGAAACATAACAAAAACAAAGTCGAGGCGCGCAGAATATGCAGAATATGTCAACGCTGTTGCTTATGGCAAGTTGATGATTAACATTAACCTGCTTTAGTTGGTATTGCTATTGTTTTTGTTGCAGTTGTTGTTGTTTTTAAAGAGTCAAGACTTTTAATTGTTGACTCAATTTTTTTTAACAACAATTCACAGCCTTAATGGCTTCATATGCATATATATCCGTGTTTTTTTTTTTTTGGCAACTCATCAGCTGGCGCTCAAGGAAATTCCAATCAAAGTTCAGTTCAAACAGTGATTTCATTATGATTCACCGTTAGTCAGTTTATGGCCGACCTTCTTTGAATATTTCTTGCACTACTTTTTATATGGCTTAGCAACTGTTTCAACTTAGCCGGCAGACTTAATATTTCACATTTTGTGAAATATTTACAAAACCGACTTCAAAAAAAAGGAAAGCCATTCCTTTTAATTTGTTAGCCTTGACCTTGTTTACCTGTCTCTGTTAACCCAGTTGGCTTTTTTTGCTTTTTAAATTCTTCTTAAATGCGTTACAACGATTTTTACCAATTTTTTATTCTATCTCAGTTATCAAGAACAAGGTTTTATCCGCTGTTGTGCGAGTCATTGTTGGTTTTTCTATCGTTTCTTTTCAACTTTTTATTATGATTTATTTTTGGCAATAATCGGTCATTAGCTGTTTGCGTCAAACACTCTGCACCCTGAATCAGAAATGTTTACTTTTGAAAAACTTGCAAGTTAGTAAAAGAGGCCAAATTATTTTAAATAACCACTTGAAAGAAAACCATTGAATAAAGCTTGGATTTTGTTAGGCTTATTTTATATATGTAGTGTTCATGCTTGTGTTAATGTTGATTTACTGCAATGTTATGTCATATTATTAATACTTGTATCACAAAATTATCGTAAGGCTGCATGGAAACATAACTTGTTACTTTTTGAACTATAAGTTTCAAATTTTGCCTGAAATTGACAACATTAATCAACTTTAGGGTGGCAAGCTCCACAGCGGCCCATAAAGCAGCTTCGAAGTGCCATGGAACTTAGTTTGCCTCTGAAAACAGCTTTAAAAGGAACTTATTAAATAGGATTTGAATAATTTCGATGGTTCGGTATTAAAAATTAATTTGTTTAATAAAATTATTATCGATTGAATTAATTATTCGACAGCAATTCTGGTGTACGATGTGGTATTGCCTAATTTACCCAGCTCAAACGATGCAAAACACTTGTGGGTGCAATTGTGGTTTAAGAAAAAGAACACTCGATATTTCCTTGCTATAGATCGATTTTTTAATTATGCTTACAAAAATATTAAGCGATGTTTCTGTAGAATTACCCGTCTAGTGTCTGACTTTTTCAATGATTTTCTAAATATTTCTTGGTATGAAAGGCATTCGGCTGATAGGTCTGAAATTTTTTTGACGACACTCAAGGAAAAAATTATGTTATATCTAACAAAGCATGAGTTGAAATAACAGATTTCACTGTAAAATATCATCCAACAAATGAAACTTTCAAATCAACAGTTGGTCTACAGAAAACGAAGTCCATACATCATAACTTATCAATAACTTCCAAATATTTTATCACTGTTTTGAAAGTTCATGTTTGGCCCAGTGTGCTGACGTGTGCGTCTAGTACTCGACTGTCCTAGGTTCAAATATTGACAAAGAATTTTTTTTTTTATTTAAAATATTTTATTTTTTGCAAATAAAAAATGAGTTGTACAATTTTTTTAAGTTGCTAAGCAGACTTATTTTGAAAGTTAGTTTTGACCAAACAGTTAATGAAACAGAACTAAAAAAAAAAAAAACAAATCGGCCATTTCAGCCCTTGAAAGGACTTTGACCGAGCTTCTTAGGATCGATTGTGTTGTGTGTGTTATTAAATTTTGCACACAATTGACCGAGAACTGGACCTACATGTTTTATGCCGACTCCGAACGGCTCATGTTCTCAAGAAGCTTTACATGGCATTATTTTACTCTCTGAGGTTTGCCATTGTCTGCAGAGAGGTGGTGACCGATCAGAAAAATTTTTTATTGAAAAACTTTTTCGCCACGGCTGGGGATCGAACCCGGACTCCGAGCATGCTAAGCCACACACTTAACCTACATGCCACGGTCACCACGAAACAGAACGAGAATTTCAATTATTGACTGAAAATTTTTGATAATGACACAGGTAGGATATGAACCCACACCCTCAGAATGACAGTCTGGAACACTTCCACTGAGATATTGATAACGATAGATATAGCAAAACTCATTTTAAAACTATTGCTTGGAGAAGACCGCTTGTGGTGACCTTGGAATGCAGGTTAACTGTGTAATTTAGCATGCTTGGAGACCAAGATCGATCCCTAGTCGTGGCAAAAATGTTTTCAATAAAAAAATATATGTGTTGCCGCCACGCACGGTATAAGTGAAACTTTAACCCAAAAAAGTAGAGTTTTTAATGAATTCTTACTAAAAAAGTCTCATTTCATATAAAGCCATGAGATTAATTGAAAAGAGCGAAATTGCTGATACTCAAGGGCATGCGTCATCAAAGAAAGCAAATAGTAGGGATAATACTTGCCATTTAGGCGTTTCAAGTGTGTTTTGACCGGCTGCGTAACATGTGGCCAAGCGTTGTCATGTTGCAAAATTACCTTGTTGTGCCTTTGATTGCACTCTCGACGTTTTTGCTTCTATGCTCGGTTAAAACGGATCAATTAAGTTCGGTAGAGTTGCCCTGTGATAGTTTCGCCTAGTTGTAGCAGCATATAGTACACCACGGTCCCACCATATATAGAGACCAAACACAGAGAAGGACCTTGTTATTGTGAATTGGCTTTGGGTTCGATTTTTGCGTATGTGTGTATATGTGCGGCCCAGCCCGTATAGTTTTTAGCGCTAAGGGTTATCGAATTGCACCCATTTCTCATCATCATCAATATAAATTGAGTTCGTCTTGTAAAAAAATGTACTTAAAAATAGAATCTATTCAAGTTTCAATGACCACCTGCGAATGACGACCCGCCTGTGAATTCAGATAATCCCATTGCATCCTTTTGGCCATAGAATCATCCATATTTGTCCAAATGATCCATGGAATCCATGAAATCGCCAATGTCCCGTCTGTGACCCATCAGGTAATCGTATTGCATCCGATTGGCCATTGAATCATACTGGTAGAACATTCCAGCGTAACGTGTCACGGTTGGAAATTGAAGCATAACGTATCTAGTTGAAAATTCCACCTTCCAAAAATACGGTCTAAAACTTTGTTGATTAATTCGTCTTTTAGCTCGGACTCAAACCATTGCTTGATTAAAACAAAAGTTTCACTTCAAAAAATTTTTCTGATCAGGCACCACCTCTCTGCAGGCGCAATAACTGCAGTGGTTCGGCCGTGATGGTCACAATTACATACGCACCAACGATAAGAATATATTTTGAATTTAGTAAAATTTTTTCTTTAGGAATATGTTACGGTAAATTTTTCTATGACAACGCATACATGTTAGACCGTTTTTTGGATAAATGGGGTGTGAGGATTTCATATCTGGCGTTAGTTTTGCTCTAGCTGTGCACGTTTTTAAAAAAAAATTTGAAAAAAATTCCTATAGAAAAAAATTCACAAAATTGAGGGTGCGATGGGGTAAAGTGTACCTCCAGCCCCCTTTTTTTGTTGTTTTTGTTTAATAACTTTTCAGGCCCGAACCGAAAATCACCCAGGCAACATCGGTTTAAAAATCGACCCAGCCTAATGTATGTATTCAAGATAATGAAGAAAATATAATGAAGAAAATAAAAATTATAGCAGGTGAAAAGCGACAACATGAATCATCGACAAAACAACATCAACAACATCCGTATCAACAACATCCGTACACTGAGAAAAAAAACATACTTTAAAATTAAACAAAAAATTTTAAAATAGAAATTAAAAGCATTTACTTTTCTACAAAACAAAATTTAAAACAAACGTGTTTAAATTTCAACTATCAACTCCTTCCTTTTTTGTAATTTTTCTTATGTCTTTGAAAAAACAAAAAAATAACTATCTGAAAAATATGACAATTTTTGAAATTTTAGTTTTGCAAGTAACGAACATAAACGATACAATAATCACTAATTAATTTTTTTCAATATTAAGAAGTCAAACTTCATCGAGTGGAGTTGAAATTTGGTATTCGGAGGGTCCCAGGGGTCGCTGAATACGAATCTCGTGTCGAAAACGCAGAAAAAATGAAAAACTGGCATCGAAGTCATCAAGCTTAAAACATTTGTTTTACATTTAAAAACAATGTTTTAAAAACAAAAACTTTTGTTTTAAATTAAACTTTAAAAACATTTGTGTTTAACTTTAATGAAATTGTTTCAAGCTCTATTTCAAACACAAATTCGTTTGATATTAACACAATTTCATTTAGTTTTCACACATATTTCTCTCAGTGTAGTGGCTTAAAAAAATTTAAAACAAACACATTTTGAGTCATTTTTAACAGATATTCTGCAAGGATTTCAGCGAGAATGAAAGTATGCGTTGAGTTAAATATTCAATAATTGGATTTCTATCTCAAGCATGCATATGAATTATGAAGAAATTAGAGAATATGTGTGCTTATAAAGGAGACTTACCAGAAATGAAGGCATTTCAAAATTAATGCTTTACATTTAGTTTATTTATAATCAGTTAAAAAAAAGGTTAATTTCAAGATTTACACAAATTCATATATTCATATATAAATTTAAGAAAACGGCCTACAGTAATAAAACCCAAATGTTGAAATATCTTTGAAAATATATCTAACTACACCGGCCACAGACGAAAAGTTATCTTACAGCCACAATGTCATACGATCGTTTAAACTGGTCAGCTATCATGATGATTGATTTACATATACAAATAATAGAATACGATAGAGTCATTCGCCAAAGAAAATCAAGAAAATCCTGTAAGTATTTAAATTTGTTCTGTTCAGAAATATTTGTACAACCCAAATTGTGAAGATTATCTCCGACACCACTTCTGATGCCTGAGATATAAAATCTTATATTCATTATTTTGTAAAATTTAAAAACTTGTGTTCTAGTATACATTTCTCTAAGGTTGCGGTTATAGTGAGCGCCGAGTCAGACAGGCAGGCAGGCAGGCAATGTGAACAAGAGAGATAGCTATCTGCATCTCGTTTTTTCACACAGTTTTCAGCCTGCCTGCCTGTCTGAATCGCGTTCACTATAATCGCAGCCTAAGACCGGAGAATACTTATGCAAAAATTTTGCAAATTATTAATTCCTAATATTTAAAGAAAACGCCAACGATATAATGGATTCCATCAAAATTTAGGCTTAACGGTTACAATCAAAAGTTTTGTGCTATCTCAAGTATAACTTTCGCTTCGAATATCCTTCATATACGATACTGTGGGTAGAAATCGTGAGTACCTACCATCGTGTTCGGAAAGATATTGTTAGTTAAACTGTATTAAAATTTTTGCTTTAATATATGTGTAGTTTTTCTAACAAACATCAAAACATTTTAAGATCGTTATTTTTAACTGGTTTTTCTCAAAAACAACTTTGTCCTTGCGGGAGAGGAATATTTCCTTTTATATTCATACATTTTTTTTTGCCATGCAACATGCTGGTAAAGCTGAGTTTGAGCAACGGCCATTCAAACTTTCATAAATCCGTTAGTTTTGCTTCGATTGACCTCAAAACTCAATACAATATTCTTGAGATGTTCAAAACTCTACCCCGCCCCTAATAAGTTTTTTTTGTTTAACCTTTTTTTACGGAAAACATAAATATAATAAAAAAAACACTAAATCACATCGAATTGGTTTCTTACTGCATTTAGAAATTTCTTCTAGGGGTGACACCATGTTTGGAAAATATTTGGTATAGAGGTAAAATTGAAAAAAGCCAACTTTTTCACCCGTTACTTCTTCAGAAAAAATTTGCTATATGTTGTTGAAAATACTTTTAAAAAGTTTCGAAGATTAATGGGGTGGCGGAATTGTACATCTGCTATTGCGTAAAAGTTTTTGACAAGTTTGGAGAACCGCTTATTACTTACACATTTCAAAAATTATAAAAGTAGCAAAGTGAAAATAAATGAAGTACAAATTTCGATATAAAAAAAAACTTACTAATACTTTGCCGAAAAATCAAGTGACCTGAGTTAACTTTTTGGTGCAAGGCCCTGGTCATATAGTCAAAAAATTAAGTTTTCAACAGTTTAAGAAAAGGATAGGAAATATTTTATAAGATACAGTAAGATACAGACTCTTAAGACAAAAATATCGTCTTTTGTAAAATATACATAAAACGTTTCATTTAAACTTCTTACTTTCCTTTATCTCTATGATTATTGGCTTTGCCTTAAATATTTGTTTTTATTAATTTTTTCAAAACTCTTATGTAGATTAAGGACCAGTTTCTTGAGTGAGTCATCAGCTATTTGTCGATTCAAACGCATCAAAAATCATTAGAAAATCTCATATCTTATCTGCTTTATAACATGCACAGTGAAAAGCAATCAATAGCTAGTCTTCAATACTTCCAATATTACAATATTTAACTAAAATGATGAAATTCAAAACTTTAATAAATGCTCACGATTTGTTGAATGCCGCATTTCAGTATTTTTTTTTTCTTAAAGCTTTAAATAATAATAAAACCTTAATCAGCGTAGCGCGCTCAGCAAATAATCGATAATTATTTCTGATTATTGCAAAGCTAAAGTATCTGCTCTCCAGCGCGCGCTTTTAGCTGGAATAGTTAAATGATTCTATATGCTCATTAATAATAGCAGCAATAAAAAAAAAACTCACTAGCTTGCCGGTTAAGTTATCAGCGCTACTTGAGCCCAGCACGCTTATCGAACAAGTTTGAGCGCATGTTCGGACGCGTGGAGGCAAAACGGAGAAATACAACAACCAAACTCAAGCTCAGTCTCAATCAAAACAAACAGTTGAAACAGTACTAAAACATGGGCTTTCGCCGATTTTTTATGCAAGGGGCTTCAAACGTCAAACGCTGTTTTTGCATGGCCAGTTCGATGGTCAAGCGCAGACGGTGACGGCCCGCTACGCTGCTGCTACGAAGTACTAAATTAAGTAGAATTCAAAATAATTACTTAAACTGTGTTTTTTTTTTTTTTTTGTTGCGACAAGACGTTATCATGGCATGCGTCACGGAGTGTGCCGAGCCGAAGCTGGAGCAAGCCGGCATTAGTTGATTTTAATTTGTGCTTGGCTTATGTGTTGGTGTAGGTGTTGGTGTAAAACTCTAACAGTGTCTGTGTGTGTTGCCAACAAGTGATTTGCTGTTGGCCGTTGCGATTTTTCTTCGTTTATTGACGACATTGTCTGTCGGCAGCGTTATTGTCGTCGTTGTTTGTTAGTGTTTGCTTACGATTAGTTGTTGGGTTTTTGAGTTGTTGTTTTGTTGTTGTCGTTGCAAAAAAACTTTGTATCACTGCCGCCAGAAGATGTTATGATGAGCGCATTTAAAGCTTCCGTTCAGACTGACTAGCATTTAATAACTCTTTAGTTTCGGACGAGTCAAGACCTACCCTTGAGTGTGATCTCGTTGTTAGATCGATTGAATTTCAATTGTTTTAATAAAGAAACTGATATAAAGAAACTGAAGAGATTAAGTATAAAGAAAATAAAGAAAAAAATAAATAGAAAAATAAATAGTCAAATAATTAGTGCTAAAATTTTAACATAAAAAATAAGTTAAGTTGTAATAAAATTAAATAGAGTGAAGCAATCCAGCTAAAGAGAATTATTTTAAAAGGATTTAAACTGAATGATTTAAACACTTAATACAAAAAACTTTTAGCATTTATTAAGTGTTAATAAAAAAAAAACTAAACTAAAAAATATAACAAAAACAAAAATTAAAATTATAACAAACAACTGTGATTGAGAACAGTATACATATATATATATATATATATATATCAAAAGAGTTGAGCCGAAAACAAATATACACTAAATATGTTTAGCGAAAATATGCTGCAAGAAAACAATTTACTGTTACACCATCAGGATCCACGCACTGCAATCACCATACAGCGAAAGCGTGCGCAACCTGATGCAACATGGCACAGCAATTGTCAAACTACAAAATTTTTGCCCTCAACAACAAGGACAACAGACTGCAAAAAAACCGCCCGCACTAGTTATTGCAATTTTTACAAAACGCGTAAGTTTTTATTTGATTAACAAAAAAAAAAACAAACAAATGACTGAAAGTTATGACTTAAGCAATATTATAAAAAATCTAATATTTTTTATTTTTTTTTTTTAAACAATCCTTTTTTGTTTATTCATACAAACGGCATTTGTATGGTTTTAATCAAAGGTTTTTTGGATTTCATGAAGTTGCTTGCTTTTATATGTTTGCAAGTAAATTGCTAAACATATATATATAAGAATGTAGAACATAAATATATGTCATATATAGCAAGTATGCATCATATACAAGGTAGGCTGAAATGTGTAAAATTTTTAATTTTTTGCAAATTTTTATTTTTAAATTGTTAAAAAAAAAAAATGTTTATCAACATTTGATGGGTTTGTTTGGCTTTATTCACACGTTATTTTATACGTTATTTTCACACAAATAAACTCTTTAAAAGATGAGCAAATTTTGTTAAGCCAACATAACTCTATAAATGCAAATAATAAATATAATATAGCAAATTTTTTCAAGAATGTAAATTTTTCTTGTGGTTAAAAAAATATAATATAATATTATTAAACTTCAAGTCAATAGACAAGGTTTTGTTTTTAGTATGTTTAGTTCAAAAACTTGAAAATGTTTTTGTTTTTTTTTTAAGAATTTTAATTTTTCTTAAATAATAATTTTTCTTTTTAAAAATATAATAAAATATAATAAAATTTAAAAATATAATAAATTCATATTAAATATCAAGTTAAACATCAAGTATTGCCAAGTCTTTCTGAAGAAGTTTAGTTAAAAAAGTATAAAGATTTTTGTTTATTTGCTTTTAAATTTCTTTTAAAGTTTAAAATATATCATTGAATTATATTAAATATCAAGTTAAAACATTGAGTTTTGCTTTTAAAAAGTTTAGTTCTAAAACTTAAAAATTTTTTTTTTCAAGAATTTTTATTTTTCTTAAATTTAATAAAAATATATTATAATAATATTAAATGTCATGTTAAGACTACAAGTATTGCTTGAGAAAATTTTAGTTGAAAAACTTGAAAGATTTTTTTTTTCCAAGAGTTTTTATTTTAATTAAGTTTAAAAAATATAATTAAATTATATTAAATATCAAGTTAAAACATCGAGTTTTGCTTTTAAAAAGTTTTGCTCAAGAACTTAAAAATGTTTGGTTCTTTTTCAAGAATTTAAATTTTTCTTAAATATAAAAAATATATTATAATTATACGAAATCTCAAGTTAAAACATTAAATTTCGTTTTAAAGAAGTTACGTTCAAAGATTTCATGCATTTTTGTTTTTTTTCCAAGAAACAATTTTTCTCAAGTTTAATTTAATAAGAAAAAATTTTTCTTAAGTTTCAATTTTTCTTAAGTTTAAAAAATATATTATAATTATATTAACTCACAATTTAATATAGCAAGTTTTGCTTTTAAGAAAATTAGCTAAAGAACTTAAGGATTTTTGTTTTATTTTTCAAGAATTTCATTTTTTTTTTAATTTAAAAAAATTTCCGTCAAATATGACGGCGCTGTTTTTATTAAGGTGGGACATATCATTCGCGGCAGAAAAAACAGAGCTTTTTTAATAAATTCATAACTCAGTCAAAAACAATAATTTTTCCAAAAATTATTGTAGAGAATTGAAGAAATTACCAGAAAAAAATATATTTTTCACTTCACACGGTTTTATATAGCTTCAAACTGGCGGCAGAGAAAAAAACGAGGCCTCGTGGTTGCAGCGCTGGGAGTCGCAAAAATTGTCCGAATTGAAAAAAAATTATTTATTTAAATCTTAACAAAATTGATTATCGTATGACAGGAGCTTTTTTTTAAATTTTTATTCTATTTTTGGTAATGTTTCAAATTTGAAAGTGTGAAAGAAGTTTTTTTGAAAAAATATTAACTTAAAATTCATAATAAATCGAAAAAAATTTTAAAAATCTCGTGTCATACGAAAGCGAATCAAGTTTAAAAAAATACAAAAAAAAAAAATATCGTCAAAAAATGGAACCCGCTAGTGCCGCAATCAGTGCGAAAAACATGGTTTCGAGATAAACGCGTTCAAAGTTTGTGAACAAAGAAAAATAAAAATGCGCTCTCACTAGTCCGGCTGCATTTTTTTGAACTCGTTAAAATTTTCCATAAAATTTTATTTCTTAGAATCTTAAGAATATTTACTAAAATACAAAATTAGAAAAAAAAGTCTATTTAAAAAACGGCCAATGTTACCTGTGAGATATGAGATCTGTGAGCATTAACAAAAACAAAACAAATTGGCCATTTCATCCCTTGAAAGGACTTTGACCGAGCTTCTTATGATCAATTGTGTTGTGTGTGTTATTAAATGTTTGCACACAATTGACCGAGAACTGGACCTACATGTTTTATGCCGACTCCGAACGGCTAAAGTTTATGTTTTCAAGAAGCTTTACATGGCATTGTTTACTCTCTGAGGTTTGCCATTGTCTGCAGAGAGGTGGTGACCGATCAGAAAAATTTTTTATTGAAAAAAACTTTTCGCCGCGGCTGGGGATCGAACCCGGGCTCCGAGCATGCCAGGCCACACACTTAACCTGCATGCCACGGTCAATGTGAGCATTACTTGGTTAAATTTTTTGCCTAAAAATTTCACAATTTATACAGTGTTGACATAATGATGTTTTCAGAAAAACGTCAAAGAATTTTCTTTCAAAATACTTTAATATTTAATATATTTTTTTTATTATATAAAATTTTTTATAAAATATATTATATTTTATTGAAAATAAAGTGTGTTTTAAAGAACACCACAACGCTAGACGATATAAGATTATCAACGCTGGTCATATATTCATCATTAAAGCATACAAGTTAAAAATTTCAGTCACAAATATTTGTTAAATACCTTAAAGTAAAAACCGAAAAACCAATTAGGTATGACGGTAAATGTTTTACAATCTTTTTTTAATTAAATTTTAAATTGGCAAAATATTACAAAAATTTTGTTTAAATTTTTTTAATATTTTTTATTAAAATATAAATTTTAAATTGTCAAAATAATACAAAAATGATATTATTTCATATAATAATTCAAAATTTTAAAATTAAAAAATTTACAAGCCTAAAACTATGCTAAAAAAACTATTACTATGCTAAGCGTTCCACACTCACATTTTTCCAAAATTCTATTAAAGTAAAAAATATATTAAATATCAAGTTACGAGAGCAAGTTGCGCCTTTAAGAAATTTTGTTCAAAAACATCAAGAATTTTTATTTTTCTCCAAAAATTTGCATTTTAATTGTGGTTAAAAAATATAATATAATTAAATTGAATATAAAGTTAAGGCAGCAAGTTTTGCTTTAAAGCAGTCTTTTGTTTGTTTGGTCAGATCATAAAACATTTTTTACTGTAAAATTGTAATAAAATAAAATTTTCTCAAAATATGCTTGAAGTAAAAAATTTTTAAGTAATAACATGGCAAAAAATAATTTACCGTAGCATAAAAGATTAATTATTTTGTAATTCATCATTTTTGTAATAATAATAAAAAAATAAAAAATTGCAATGTTGTAAAAAGTACAGTTGGAATAGCTATAAATAATATACCTATTTAACTTGTGCAAAAGAAGTTGTTGGAAAAAATACAGTAAAAATTCAAATGCAAGATGAAAAAATATTCTTAAATATTTCTTAAATATTTAGAAATTTTAATTTATTTTTCATGCTTGTTTGTGAAATTAAAATATGCCTTAATAAAACAACACACTTTAAACATATATAAAGAAATTGTCAGGCACTCAGAAAAAAGTTTCTCAGAATATGATAGAAAAGGCATCATATTTAGAGAAAAATGGTATAGACTTTGCTCCAGAGTATGCCTTTTTCTAAATGCGAACCAAAAATTCTCTAAAAATGATAAAAAGCTTCTATGAAAAAGAGAAATATATAAAAATATATCGCTTTTAGAGAAAATAACTTTTTATTTTTGAAAAAACATTTGTTTTAATAGTGAATTTTTTATCAAAATATAGGAAACATTTTTAATTTTCAATAAATTTTCCTCTTTAAATGAGAATTTTTTTGTGCGAAAAAAATATTTATCATTATAAGAGACATTGAAATATTTCCATTTCCTAGAAGTGAAGAAATATTTCTTCGAACATGTTAAAATTGATTCTAATTGAAGAAAATATTTTTTTGAAAAAGAGAAAATTGCTATTAGCGAAAGTAAAGAAATTTTTCACTGAATAAAGATGTGTGTTTTTTTTGAGTGTGTTCAGTTTATTTTGAACGCTGCCAAATGTTATTGATTAAAGTATAAATAAAACATTTACGAAGTACTTCTATTGTCCTTGTAATAATATAAATTTTTTGCTATTAAAAAAAAAAAATGATTAATATAACATTTTTATTGTTTATCTTTTTGTACCCTAAACTGAGAGCAAACGTTTGAAATTCCTAGAAATAAGCGAGTCTGATACATAAAAGTATATTTATTCATGATCAGCATCACCTCGTCAGTTGATTAAGCCTTGTTTGTCTGTCCATGTGTTGTCCGGTACACATCTTAACCTTGACCTAATAATCTGCACTATTTTTGGACAAGCCTGCCTCCAATATAACACCAATATTGAAATGACTATTTAAAAGTTTGCATTTCAGCTACAGAAATAATATTTATATGTATGCATCTTATATCAAAATAAAGACGAGTACAAAAAATGGGCCTAATCCGCCTAACAACACGCCCACCTCCCAAACAAGCTTCCAATTGAAAACTCTATAAAGAAGCTTTTATTAAAGCAACAGTGATAAATTTGCCATCTTTATATTTAATATTAAAACTAAGATGTGTATGAAAAAAAGTAAGTCATCCCCCCACCATACATGCGCTAACTTCCATACAGTGCCCACTATTGAAAAAATCTGCAATAAGGTTCGTATTCATAACAAAAAAATTTGGTGTGGGAATATATTGTAATAAAATTAAGCTGCATGTATAAATAATGGACGTCATTCGCCCACGAAGACGCTCAACTCCCACAATATTGATACACTATAAAAAGCTTGACATTTGAACTACATGTTGTTGTTCAGTGTGTTAAATCAAACTAATTTGTGTACAAAAAATACACGTTATCCGCCCACGAATACGCCCACCAGCAATACAATCTACTGTAATTAAATCTATGTGGGGTAGTCGAATGGTTAGCGTGCTTTGCTGCCAGCCCAGAAGTTCCGGATTCAAATCCCGGTCTAGCTATTGTCCTACGCTTTTACCTTTCTTTACTTCTTTTCTCATTTCTAATCAATTGAAATTAAAAAATCATCAATATATATGACTTTGGAGGTTGTAGTTGGTGGTAGAGGTGTTTGTGGAAGAATGAGATTGCTTCATAACTCGAATTGACTGAGGTTAAGGTTCCGCCACACATACAACATTCTACAATTGTTTCTCTTGATTTAATTTTCTCTCCTACTTATCTACATCTCCATTTCCGAACCAAGGCAGACTTGAGTGCATAGGTTTGACACCTAAAATCCTTGGTTTAAAGTTAAAAAAAAAATATTTAGTTTACATGGAGAGAAAAAAATGGGTTAAAATCAAGCTCATAGAGTTCTTAACTGAAATCAGCTCAATAGAGCTCAAGACCACAGTTTCGTTTTGTAAATTTTTTTTTTTTGATAAACACTTCAAGTTGTGCTTAATAAGTGTCATTAATCCTGGGCTTGCTTGCAAAAAAATTAAATTTGTTGTTGTTCTTGCACATGCAAAAAATGAGCAACCGAATGACGTAATTCTCATTTGGTTTTTGTTCCTGTTTGTGATAAAAGTGCAGAAAAAAGATTATAAAAATTATATTTTAAAATTCTATTTTTGAATTTAATCAAATTTATCTTATTTGGAAAATCATCAGAAAAACAGTTAAAGACTCAAAAATCAAAGTTTGAAATGATATTATCACGTGATCAACCATACCATTTTTAATTTTTATAGCAATATTTTTGTTGAAATTATTGAAGATATGAACTGTTTAAAAAGGTTTTTGCAGAAAAATCTCAATCTTGTGATATGACGGTTTCGCACAAAATGAGCGGCATTCTTTCAAAAATTCATAGTTTTTTTTTCTTGTTCGGTTTCTTTGTTGCTTGAGCCACGTGTACATTTTGTCATATTTTTCATTGTACGTTATTCGTGTCGTTTGTTCTAATGTTGCTTGTGTTCCGCAATAAAGCGTATTAATATTTTTTGTTGTATTCGTTTATATTTGAAAATATTACAATTCCAAAATATCTTAGATTGTTCACGTACATTTTTTTACTAACAGTCCATAAATGGCCACAATTGAGCATGTTTTTTTTTATAAACAACACCAAAATGACATAAATTGAGCACAATTGAGCATATTAATTTTTTGATAAACAATCCAAAAGTTTCTTATATTAGATGCATGTGGGCATATTCATTTTTTGATAAATCATTCAAAAATCACATACATTGTGCACAAATGGGCGTGTTCATTTTTTGATAAACAATCACATCAGGGCTTGATATCAAGAATATTATGGCTTAGATCGGAATCACTACCAAAATTAATTGGTTTGGAATTGTTTTCAGCTAAAATTTTTTTCCGTGTATATATATATAAATATTTTAGCAGGTTCAGGATATTCCAAAGTCGAGTTAGACCGACTTTAGAGTTTTCTTACTTTTGTTATTACTAGTTTTGTATTGAATTTAATCAATTTGAAATTAGTTTTTGAGAATGCCGCTTATTTTGTGCAAAACTGTCACATCACAAGATTGAGATTTTTCTGCAAAAACCTTTTTAAACAGTTCATATCTTCAATAATTTCAACAAAAATATTGCTATAAAAATTAAAAATGGTATGGTTGATCACGTGATAATATCATTTCAAACTTTGATTTTTGAGTCTTTAACTGTTTTTCTGATTATCCGTAAAGTACCTCAAATAAAAAGGTTCTCCGCGGTGCACACTCCTGCTTTCAGAACATTGGCTTTTTTCGCGCTTCTCGGTGCGTTGTCCTCCTTAATGTGACTAAAACACAAAACGAAAAATGGTGAAAAAAAACCATAGTTTTTAATACAAAGTACTAGTAACTGAACTAAAGAACTTGTTTTATTATTTGAATAATTTTATAGCTCAATTTAAATGCATTTCATTTTTCATTTAAAAATTTTTAAGCCATTCCATCGATGTTCTTATGTTAAAGCTAATTTTTGCTAAACTTTTTTGTTTGTTGAAGAAATTTGTTTGTTTAAGTTAAAGTTTAATTTAAATTTAAAAATTTTGGCATTTTTAGCTTTTTATCGACAATTTAATGATTGTGGAAACTTTTTGAAATATCGGTATGTAAATTTAAATAGAGAAATTGAACGTAAGAAATGCTGACGCAAAACTTGGTGGTTACGTTTAATGCAGCTCAAGATTTTTTTAGTTCAACTGTTTCTTTTGATTGCTTACTCATCACCCGGATATATTGAAAAAAAAAACTTTTATTGTTTCATAATTTTACCGCTTGTAATGTATAAGTCAGAATTTATACACAACGCTTTATAGTAGAACTTCTATCGAAACAGTTGAAAAATTCACAATTTAAAGCATTTGCATTGAAGAGAATATTTTTCTATGAGAAAAAAATACTATTCATAGAGTACCTTCTGATCTACCTCTGATTGCACTGCTTTTAACTTTTAAAAACATACAATTTTGCAATTAAAGAAATATTAATGTAAGTCCTTTTTCTTTCAACTAGTTTGGTAGAAATTTTTACTTTTGGTACTTAAGAAGCTTAAGAAGCATATTTTTCAAAAAAATATCATTGAAAGTCGAACCAAATCACTGATGCCTCAAGCATGCACCCTGATGACGTTCCACGTGTTATGGAAGGTATCATCTATATTGTTAAAAATCCAATATATAAAGTTCCAAAAATAATTAATATCAGCATAAAAAATTCTCAAACACACAAAACTATGCCACACATAAAATGATTTTTTTCCAGAAAAGGAACTTTTGGCATAAAAAATTTGAGCAGCCTTTAGGTTAACACCATGCAAAATCGTTTCGTGTAAAGCATAACAATAAGTTATGGAATAATTTAGACCGAAATTAACAGTTTTTTTTTCATTAAATTAAGACCGATCCGATCTATGAAATATATGCATATCCTTAGACAGAGAAAACTCATACTTTATCTGAAAATTTTGAAATTATTTTAATTATTGACAAATACTTGACTAGAGCTTAGTTATATGTCAAGGTATATGTGTGTGAACAGGTGGGCAATCAAAGGTTGCATTCCTGGAAGCAGTTGATTGGACATTTCAAAACACTCAAACCGCGCAGCAAGAGCAGTTTTTGTGCGTAGGCGTGCCCTGACTTGTGTCTATTTTTAACTCATTGTGCTTCATTGCTCTACTCTAGCTTGAATGCAGCTATTTAGGTCAAGGATCGATGATAAAATAGTTCAAAACCAACTTACATTTTTGTGGCTGCATTTTTGTGGCACTCCCCGACAAGTCAAGCATTAAAAAAAGCTTAAGTCGCTGCAAGCAATCAAAACATTTATTTACTTATTTTATAAAAATATGCGTTGCACTGATTTCTGAGTTATTTTGACAATATTTGAACTAAAACTTCTTGTCTTAACCAGCAACCCTCGCAGTCACTTCCTTTTCTGCAGCAGCCTTAAAATGTTTTGTCTATATTTTTCTCTACCTCTGCGTAGTTATTTTTATGTGTATCGCATAATGGTTGTGAATGAATTAATTTTTACCAATTATAAGCTTTACACCTACATAAGCAGCAAAACGTGCGTTACTTTGGCATTGTTTTTGTTTTGTCGCCGTTTCTTTTTTTAGCACATGAGAAGCTGAGAAGCTTTATTTAATTAGAGACAAAGATAAGCATTATAAGAAAAACAAAAAAAAAAAAAAAAAACAAAAAAATAAAAAAAAAACATAACAGAAAAAATAGAAAAAACAGTTAAAACAGTTAGTACAGGCAGCATAATTATAAATCATAACAAATACAATATTTATTGATTATAAATTGGAACAGGTCACTGAATAATCACAGCTGCAGAAGAAGGGCAAGAGGAAGACGCACTATAAAAAAATCATATCAATAAAATTGTGTTGTTCGTGTGTGTGCTTGTTTGTGCATCAGTGTGACAACTGTTGTAACTGTGTGGGCAGCATTTTTTCGCAATTAATGAATTAACTTCATTAAGAACATCAAATGTCTTGAAGTGTGTGTGTGTGTGTGTGTGTGTTTATCTACCTTTGTATTAGTGCTAAGGATTTATAGCAGAAAAGGGCAATCAGCAATTAGCAGCAGCATTTTTTGATTTGCTACAGCACAGCGCACATGCCTACATAAATAAAAAGGCGAGAAATTAAATAGCATGATTATACTTATCGTTGAGTATCTAACATAAAAACAATATATAAGCATCTTTATTTTAATTTGAAATTTTTTTTAATTTGTTATTTTTCAATTTTAACAAATCGAGCCATAACCGCAAAAAAGATGTAACCAGCAATTTAAGAAAATTTGTTTTCTTATCGAAACTTATTATTTATTTCATTATCAATAATATTTTATTATAAAATAATTACTATAACATAATTCCGTAAAATGTGAGTGCGGAAAGCTTGATTTTTCTGAAAAATTTCATAGCATATTTTTAGGCATTTTTTTGTTTTGTGATTTATTAAAACTTCAAAAACTTTTTGTTTATTTTTTTCATTTTTAAATTTTCAGTTTTTACAAAATATTTTTAAACTTATTTCGTCCTACCTACTATAGTTTCCGTTTTTATTTTAAAGTATTTTATAAATATTTTGAACTAAAAATTCTTATTTCTTAATTCTTAATTTAAAATCGAATATGTGACCACCGCTAATTTCTAATTCAGCTAAAAGAAATTCTAAAATATTTCATGTTTGTTTGTTCCTAATTAAAATTGGACCCGTCATTTTTGACGGGAAAGAACTAGTAGATATTATAATAATATAATTATTTATATGTAAGAATTGTCGTAACATAAAATCTTATGTCGAAACTAATCAAATGAAATATTCTCCTTTAAAAATTTAGTTTTAATGGCTACATCTTTTTCGCGGTTATGGCTCGAAATGTTTTTTATTACCAGCTAGACTAGTTTCGAAGACATTTTAGTATAAACTTAACTGATTTTAAAGTCTACACTAGACCAAAATGTACTAGACCAAGGTGTACAAAAATGTTAAAATGTTTCAGCGCGCTTTCATTTTTTGACTTTTAAGCCTCTAATGAAATCAAAAAATGCCAAAAAACCAAAAAAAATTCGAGCTCCAGATATTCCGCAGATCGTTTGAAAGTCATTTTGAAGCTGTTTTGTAGTTAAACAGTTTTTAATTATTTTGAGAGCAAACCGAAATATAAATGGAACATACTTCGATGAAAAATCATTTTGAATAATTCAAGTTTTTAAAATTTTTTTTTTTTATTATTTTCCATCTGATAATATTTGGCGGAATTTTGAATATGCATCTTAGCTCTCAGCAAATAATACCACTTTTTCTCCTACAAGTTTATGCTTATTTTGTTGCAACAATATTATGTTTTTAATTTTGTATTTTTTTGCAAAAAATTTAGCAAAACCACTTTTTAGCGGTTCATCATATTAGAAATCTGTCAGAACAAAACATGCAAAATATGTAAAAATACTACAAAAACTTTTTATTTATCTAACTCACATATAATATTAGAATATATTGTTTTCTAATGTTATATGAGAGGTAGAAGTTCTCATGGAAAGTTAGCGTTTTATTTTTATGTTGAGTTGAAAAAAAAAATTTTACAATATGTTTAATCCCTAGAAGGTTCCAAATTTGTAGAAAAATATAAAATTACAAAAACACAGTCGTTGGAAGAAAATAAGAAAACTCAATTGTATGAGAAATAATGAAATCTTATAACAAATTTTGGTAACAAAATAAAATTTGGGCAAAATTAAAAACTAAAAATAATTACAAGCTTAATATTGTTGCAAAAAAAAAAAAAAAAAAAATGTAATAAGGAAAACGCATGAATTTTTATTTGATCAAGAAAAACATAATATTTGCTGAGAGTTAAATTTCATGTTCTGAATTCTGCCAAAAATAATCACATACATCTCATACAAAATAAAAAAAAATTCAAAAAACTTGGATCAAAAAAAATTATTTCCAAACAAAATATGTTTTATATAAGTTTCGGCTTAAACACCATATTTAACAAAATGGTTAAAGTCCGGAGTAGCTGCAAAATTACTTTTAAAACGAATTGCGGAATATCTAAAGTTAAACTTTTTGTTTATCTGAAGTTATTTTTACTCTCATTAGCTATACATTTTTCAAAAAATTTTTCAGAAGAAAAAAACAGCCATCATTTCGCACACATATTTTTGAACCGCTCTAGTGTAAACACTATAGAACAAACATTACATACTCTTAACTTGATTTCTCTTTGATTCATCGGTCCATGATATATATATATATATTTCCTGCAGTTAAAAAATTTATGAATGTTTTCTCTTATATTAATTTAAGTATAAAATCATATTTTGCTTCTGGAATTTTTGCAAAATGGGGCTTTAATTGCTTTGGGGCAACAGTGCAACACTTTGACTAATTGTCTGTAACTCATACGCCCCGATATCTCAAAATGCTAATTATTGTTATTTACGTAAATTCTTTCATTTGTAATGAGCTCAAAACCTGTTATTATTTTTTTTTCAATCTCTAGCTATCAAGTAGTTAGCTTGTTAGTAATTTATGCACAAAAGTAAAATTAACGGCGTCAAAACTGCTGCATAACTGAATGAAAGTGAAAATACTCGACTCTAAATATGCGCATAGAATTTCAATTAGTTTGATTTTGTAATTTATTAAGTTTTCTTGTATAATAATAATCAAAATTGAAATTGTTTAAAAACACACTTTTGTACCATGAAAAGGCTTCACACTTAGTTTTTTATATATTATAAGCTTTCTTTATTAATAATAACATGTTTTGTCTATGATTCAATTATTTATAAAGTTATCCCAATATCTGATATACCTTTATTTTTGTAAATAAAAAACTGTTCTCTTTCGAAAATGAGTGAAAACCAAATATATGTTAAAGTTTTTTGTTGTTTTTTATTAAAAAAGTATGTGTTTTCCATATTTTACTGCTCATAAAAAAATTAGCATTTCATTGAATTATTTAAGGCAATTAATTTATTAGCACAAAATTTATTAACTCAAAAAAAAATAACGAACAGGTTGCTTTCACTAGAAAGAGTTGAGAGCAGTTGATTAGAAATAAAAAAAAATATTAAAGAAAGTTAAGAACGCAGCATCATGACATAGCCAGGATTCGAATACGGTACCTTCCGGTCTGCAGTGATACACATTTACCACCCTGACTTTCAAGGCCATCAAAAATACTTTCACATGAACTTGCTTTAATTAGTTTTTTATTTCGAAAATTGTTTGCTTTTTCGAAGACGTTAATTTTAATTTTGAAAAATTTTCAAATTTTGCCTAAAGGCGGTAATTTAGTCTTATGGTACATATTTTATGTTTTTTTTGTTTTAAATTTAATGTAAAACAAACTAAGAATATTCGTACAAGCTATTTTGTTTTTTGTTTAAATTAATTATTGATATTTTAATTAAAAAAAAAAAAAAATAAATGTTTCAATTGAAAAAAATGACTGCCTGCAAATTGTGTGTGTGTGTGTGTGGGAGGTAGGATGGTTTGAAATAATAAGAGAAAGTCCTTCTTGACATGATTCCAAACCTTCTGCGCAGATCTGATTCTGAATTTTTGAATCTGAAAAAATTTTCGAAAGAAGTAAGAATAAAATAAACAAAAAAACACAAATTGGCCATTTAAATGTTTGTACACAATGTACCGAGAGCTGAACCTACATGTTTTATGCAGACTCCGAATGCCTTAGGTTCATGCTCTCAAGAAGCCTTACATGGCAACCTTCTCTGAGGTTTGCCATTGTCTGCAGAGACCGATCAGAAAAATTTTTTTATTGAAAAACTTTTGTCGCGAGTGGGGATCAAACTCGGGCTCCGATTATGCTAAGCCACACACTTAACCTGCATGCCACGGTCACCATAAATACGTAAGAATATCGCTATGAAAATTAAAAACCAACCTTTTTTGCAAAATGTTGAAACGGCTGTTTAAAAAAAGTTATTTTTTGCCCTTTTTTCAAAGTTTTGAACTAGTTCCAACAATAGAGAGATATGTAAAGAAGGTCAACTTCAAATTTCAGGTTAATCGTTTCATAAGAACTTGAGAAATCGTAGTAGTTTCGGGAAAAAAAAGAAACATCTTGCATGTAGAACATACAAGAACCTTCAGTACACAAACAAAAACACTCAGTTCTAAGTAGTACATACATGGACCCAATAAAGAAGTAGTACATACAAGAACCCAGTGAGAAGCCTGCGAATCAGTTCGTATAAAATAAGAACAATACAAGCACAAACAACAAAACAAAAACAAAGAAAGCAGCAGGCACAGCAGACACAGCATAAGCTTTTGATTTTCTTATATAAACACATGCATTTTTCTGCTTATATTTGACTATTTTGTGACTTTAATATAATAATAACAAAATCCAAAATTAAATATTCATTTAGCGCAGGAAATATCTGATATTTAAGTGTTTATATTATTTTTGAACGATGAGTATTAAATGCTGTAGGTATACCCTAAAGTATTCGTCAAAAAAGTTTCAAGGTCTTGAAAAAATCTGTTAAAACGAACCCATACAAGCCGCACTGTCAGACGTAATTCTACGTCAAAACGAGTTTAAAGATTTAAATTTTCAAAAAATATCAATAAATATCTTACAAAACTAAGCTGGTGAAAATAATCTTGGTTTTTTTTTATAAACCACCAAAGATTTGTATCCCTAGAGTATACACAGAAAAATGTTTCTCGGAAAATGATAAAAATGATATCACATTTAGAGAAAAATGGCAAAGACTTTGCTCCAGAGAATGGTTTTCTCTAAATGTGATCTTAAAAAGGATGAAAAGCTGTCATTAAAAAAAAAATTTACAAAAATATTTTTGTTATTTTTGAGAAAAGATTTGTTTTTATTGAAAAAAATATTTCGCAAAGTGAATTTTTTATCAAAATATAGAAAAAAAATGTTCGTTTTCAATACATATTTCACAATAAATAAAAACTTTTTTGTGCGAGAAAAAATATTAGAGACATGAAATGCTTGCATTTCCCACAAGTGAAGAAATATTTCTTCGAAAATGTGAAAATTTATTCTTATTGAAGAAATTTTTATTAGAAAAAGTGAAAATTGCTACTATCGGAAATAGAGAATTTTTTTATGGCAGGAAGATTAGTATTTTTTTCTTAGTGTAGGATACTGCCTTAACAGTATTCTGATAATTTGTGTTAAAGTACACATAAAATCAATTTTAAAATTTTTAAAAGACGAAATCACGCTTATAATGCATGTCCATATAATTTCTTATCCAACAGTACAATTTTTTTGTCATTCAGCAGATATTAGAAATTCTTTGAAAACTTTTAGAGAGTTGTTCCAGTTAAATAAATAAAATTTTAATTTAAATAAAATTTATTCAATAAATAATTTTATTGTTAAAAAGAAAGGACTCAGTGCCAAAATGATTCATTAAAGGTGTTTTCTGAGTTATGAATTCATTTTAAGGTTTTATTTTCATAGTTTTTTTCAATTCAAGCTTAAATTCAACAAAAAATTTCTCAATAACTTTTGACATTTTTTTTTTTGTGCTAGAATGCATTAAAAATACATTAAGAACTAAAACTTTTTGAAATTAATAAAAAAAATATTTAGTTTGTATTTTGATTAAATGTCTATCCATACAAGTCGACACGGCAAACATATGATAGCACAATCTGAACAAACATTTAGTCACAGCAAACATTTTGAAAGTAAATATTTTGTACTAAAATTAAATTATTACTTCAATCAATTTCTTCTAGCTTAAAACAATGTCTGAATGTAAAAGTTGTGCTACTCTTCATTTCCGCTGTATCTGTTTTTTCTATTCTTTTTTTTTTACTTTTTCATATAAATTTAGAAAATGTTTGCGTAGTGCATAAAAAAAACATTGACAATATATTTGTATTTTTTTTTTTTTTTTTTTTTTTTTTCATTGAAAAAGACAACTTTACTTCACTTGCTGCCAGCAACAAATAATTAGCAAATATCTAATGTTCAACAATGTAAGACATCCAGACAAGTCATTAAATTAAAGCTTATGCTTAGTTATTTGAAGTGTCTCATCGTGCTCTCTGCTGAGTACTTCAAATCAATCGACTTTTAATGAACGACCACACAGCCTGAAATTGTTAAATACAACAAGTGAAACAGCTAGACAAACGAACAAAGCAACATTTTGCTGCTTGTATAAATTGACTTGTAGGTATGCAGCAACATCCTTGGAGGTCCAGTATTGCGACCGGTTAGCTATTAAAAAAAAAACGTTTTGGTATCAAACAATTATAGGCTTTAAGTTACAATAAAGAAGATACAGATTTGTACCGTTTAAAAAATACTGCTTAGCTGCGTGAAAATATTTACAATTAAACTGTTAGTAGTTGCACTCAATTTTACAACAATAGCAGCAACAAGAACAACTGCCACATTTATACGATCCTAAGATTGAAGAGCAAAGCAATAATAAAGCAGAAATTTGTAATATTTATGTTACTCTTGGCTGTGGGTAGCAACAACTAAATGTTGACTTTGACTGTTGACTTTATTAAACATGTTTGATAAATTAATTTTTTTTTTAAAATGGTTGCAAACATTTTTTTATAGGTTCGTCTTGATACTTTAAAATAACTTACAAATACTTTAAATTATATTTTGAAACAAGCAAACTTAACATACGTTTAAATCTACAACTCGCCGTCTTGAAATTTGTTCAACAAAGTCTGCCTTTTCTAGAAATTATAAGTCTTATTTCGCATCAAATTTATTTTTAAATTAAATTGATGTACACTTTGAATTCGATTTGAGTTCGTTCCTTTCCAAACATTATATGAAAAAATGTTATGGACTGTATTACAAAATGTCCTTGAAATTTTTTATTGTAGTTTTTAATATTGCTTAGTTTATTCACTTTATTCTGTTGTACTAATTTAAATTTTCTTTCTTCTCTCTCTCTCTCTTTCACGCATTTACAGAATCCTATGCATTCCTGCTCATATTTCTTTGTGCCATATTATTTCCAAAATCCTCCTCCGCTTATCCAGTGAAAGCATCTGGTCAAAGACTCATCCTGCATTCTCAACAATATCGCCTGCGACAACATCAGAAACTCTTAGAGCAACAGCGACAGCTAGCGGCATCATCACCAACACCAACAGCACATCATCATCATCATCTGCATCATCGTTCGGTATCCAATATGGCAGATCCACTAGCGGAAAACAACAATAATAATAATGTTGATGACTACAACAACATTAGCAATGATTTCTGCAACAATAATGATCATCTGAAAAATATGTTGGAGCAAGTTAACAAAACCTATAGCTACATTTACAGTCAGCTGGGTGAATATGTAAGTGTTGCAAACTTTAAACGACTTTCAGAGAAAACAAAAACAACATTTAATAAGGCATTCAAAAACTAAAAAATTTATTTTATTTTATTTTTTGCAGACTAATAGTCAATACAAAAAAACACCCGAAGAAGTTCATGTTACATGGTTGAAACATATGTTTCAATTGGATCATCCATTGAGAGATGTTTTGGAGCGCGACTTTTATAAACTACCCGATAAGGAGAGTTTTCTGCACATCATAAACAAGCCGCTGACTAAAGAAATGGTAAGTCTTAAATCTATAAAATGGAGTAAATTTTTATTATCGTTTATTTTATTTTATCGTTCACACCAATAACAAATGTTTAAAAAGAACGGATTAAGTTTCCATACATTTAAATAAAATTAAAATTATATTTACATTTAATAAAGTCATAAAAGCAATTGGTTGACAAGAACAGATACAGATACAGATACAGATACAGATACAGATACAGATACAGATACAGATACAGATACAGATACAGATACAGATACAGATACAGATACAGATACAGATACAGATACAGATACAGATACAGATACAGATACAGATACAGATACAGATACAGATACAGATACAGATACAGATACAGATACAGATACAGATACAGATACAGATACAGATACAGATACAGATACAGATACAGATACAGATACAGATACAGATACAGATACAGATACAGATACAGATACAGATACAGATACAGATACAGATACAGATACAGATACAGATACAGATACAGATACAGATACAGATACAGATACAGATACAGATACAGATACAGATACAGATACAGATACAGATACAGATACAGATACAGATACAGATACAGATACAGATACAGATACAGATACAGATACAGATACAGATACAGATACAGATACAGATACAGATACAGATACAGATACAGATACAGATACAGATACAGATACAGATACAGATACAGATACAGATACAGATACAGATACAGATACAGATACAGATACAGATACATATACATATACAGATACAGATACAGATAGAGACACAGATACAGATACAGATACAGATACAGATACAGATACAGATACAGATACAGATACAGATACAGATACAGATACAGATACAGATACAGATACAGATACAGATACAGATACAGATACAGATACAGATACAGATACAGATACAGATACAGATACAGATACAGATACAGATACAGATACAGATACAGATACAGATACAGATACAGATACAGATACAGATACAGATACAGATACAGATACAGATACAGTTACAGATACAGATACATATACAGATACAGATACAGATACAGATACAGATACAGATACAGATACAGATACAGATACAGATACAGATACAGATACAGATACAGACGATGTTGATTTAAAGAAAATTTGGCGAAACGAAAAAATAATAACGATAACGATTACGATTACGATAACGATAACGATAACGATAACGATAACGATAACGATCACGATAACGATAACTATAACTATAACGATAACGATAACGTTAGCGATAACGATAACGATAAAGGTAACGATAATGATAACGATAACGATAACGATAACGATAATGAAAACAATAACGATAAAGATAACGATAACGAAAACGATTACGATAACCAAAACGTTAGCTACAACAATAAAGATGACGATAAGGATAATGATAACGATGAAGATAGCTACATCGATATGGAAAAAATATGACTATAACGATTAATATGACGATAACAATAGCTTCAGCGATAATGATAGCTATAGCAAGAGCAATGACGATACCGATAACGATAACGATGATGAAAACGGCACAACGTCAATGGTAAGGATAACGTTCACATTACCTTAAACGATACGATAGCGATAATGTTAATGTTAATGGCAACGATTACGTTAACTATAACGATTACGATTACGATATCGATTACGATTACGATTACGATAACGATTACGATTACGATTACGATTACGATTACGATTACGATTACGATTACGATTTCGATAACGATTACGATTACGATTACGATTACGATTACGATTACGATTACGATTACGATTTCGATTACGATAACGATTACGATTACGATTACGATTACGATTACGATTACGATTACGATTACGATTACGATTACGATTACGATTACGATTACGATTACGATTTCGATTACGATTACGATTACGATTACGATTACGATTACGATTACGATTACGATTACGATTACGATTACGATTACGATTACGATTACGATTACGATTACGATTACGATTACGATTACGATTACGATTACGATTTCGATTACGATTACGATTACGATTACGATTACGATTACGATTACGATTACGATTACGATTACGATTACGATTACGATTACGATTACGATTTCGATTACGATTACGATTACGATTACGATTACGATTACGATTACGATTACGATTACGATTACGATTACGATTACGATTACGATTACGATTACGATTACGATTACGATTACGATTACGATTACGATTACGATTTCGATTTCGATTACGATTACGATTACGATTACGATTACGATTACGATTACGATTACGATTACGATTACGATAACGATTACGATTACGATTACGATTACGATTACGATTACGATTACGATTACGATTACGATTACGATTACGATTACGATTACGATTACGATTACGAATACGATTTCGATTACGATTACGATTACGATTACGATTACGATTACGATTACGATTACGATTACGATTACGATTACGATTACGATTACGATTACGATTACGATTACGATTTCGATTACGATTACGATTACGATTACGATTACGATTACGATTACGATTACGATTACGATTACGATTACGATTACGATTACGATTACGATTACGATTACGATTACGATTACGATTACGATTTCGATTACGATTACGATTACGATTACGATTACGATTACGATTACGATTACGATTACGATTACGATTACGATTACGATTACGATTTCGATTACGATTACGATTACGATTACGATTACGATTACGATTACGATTACGATTACGATTACGATTACGATTACGATTACGATTACGATTACGATTACGATTACGATTACGATTTCGATTTCGATTACGATTACGATTACGATTACGATTACGATTACGATTACGATTACTATTACGATTACGATTACGATTACGATTACGATTACGATTACGATTACGATTACGATTACTATTACGATTACGATTACGATTACGATTACGATTACGATTACGATTACGATTTCGATTACGATTACGATTACGATTTCGATTACGATTACGATTACGATTACGATTACGATTACGATTACGATTACGATTACGATTACGATTACTATTACGATTACGATTACAATTACGATTACGATTACGATTACGATTACGATTACGATTACGATTACGATTACTATTTGATTACGATTACGATTACGATTACGACTTCGATTACGATTACGATTACGATTACGATTACGATTACGATTACGATTACGATTACGATTACGATTACGATTACGATTACGATTACGATTACGATTACGATTACGATTACGATTACGATTACGATTACGATTACGATTACGATTACGATTACGATTACGATTACGATTACGATTACGATTACGATTACGATTACGATTACGATTACGATTACGATTACGATTACGATTACGATTACGATTACGATTACGATTACGATTACGATTACGATTACGATTACGATTACGATTACGATTACGATTACGATTACGATTACGATTACGATTACGATTACGATTACGATTACGATTACGATTACGATTACGATTACGATTACGATTACGATTACGATTACGATTACGATTACGATTACGATTACGATTACGATTACGATTACGATTACGATTACGATTACTATTACGATTACGATTACGATTACGATTACGATTTCGATTACGATTACGATTACGATTACGATTACGATTACGATTACGATGAAATATGAAATAATAATATTATAAATGAAATATGAAAGATGAAAGTTGAAAGATGAAAGATGAAAAATGAAAGATGAAAAATGAAAGATGAAAGATGAAAGATGAAAGATGAAAAATGAAAGATAAAAGATAAAGATGAAAGATGAAAGATGAAAGATGAAAGATGAAAGATGAAAGATGAAAGATGAAAGATGAAAGATGAAAGATGAAAGATGAAAGATGAAAGATGAAAGATGAAAGATGAAAGATGAAAGATGAAAGATGAAAGATGAAAGATGAAAGATGAAAGATGAAAGATGAAAGATGAAAGATGAAAGATGAAAGATGAAAGATGAAAGATGAAAGATGAAAGATGAAAGATGAAAGATGAAAGATGAAAGATGAAAGATGAAAGATGAAAGATGAAAGATGAAAGATGAAAGACGAGAGATGAAAGATGAAAGATGAAAGATGAAAGATGAAAGATGAAAGATGAAAGATGAAAGATGAAAGATGAAAGATGAAAGATGAAAGATGAAAGATGAAAGATGAAAGATGAAAGATGAAAGATGAAAGATGAATGATGAAAGATTAAAGATGAAAGATGAAAGATGAAAGATGACAGACGAAAGATGAAAGATGACAGACGAAAGTAGAAAGACGAGAAAATTAAATCAAAAATTAAAATAGGTCTACGACATAAAAATACGAATTTTTTGTTGTAATGGTTTTGTTGTTACGATTATTTAGTTTTTACGTAGCCTTAGACGTCCCTTTAGTAATACTGAAACGACAACGCACGACTGGTTTTCATTGAATTATGATTCCACATTTTCAATTAAAGAAATATGTTAACCGAAGTTATTTTATGTCACATATTCAATACTACATGTTCATATATTAATTATTTAAGCTCATGACTAAGAATTTCATTCATCAAAATTGATATAAAAAAATGCTCATGAATTTTTCTTCTATTCTTCTCTTCCTCCCCTTACTCATTCTACAGATACACAATGAAATGCAAAAGGTATATTCCACACTAAAAATTCTGCAAAACGCTCTGGAAGATGTCATAAAATATCGCAAAGATAACAAAATGCAACTTTTGCACGATCTACATAATAATCATACGAACTTCAATAAGATCGATAAGTTCTTCGAAGCAGTCAATACCATGGTTAACGTCGATATGCATGAGGTTATGAAATTTATGGAAAAATTAGAGATACCATTGCCGCAGGTGAACAGTCAAAATGAGTATCATTCGCGAACAGAAGTGCGTGACTGGCTGCTGGCCAGTGAACATCTAAGTGTAACGCAGTATCTGCGAGTGCTCTATATGACATTGCTGGAAAAATGTCCCCAGGCGGCAGAGTAAAATTACAACAAAATTACTGCAAATGCAAATACAAAAATTATCAATTAAAAAAGAAAAAAAAAAAAACCAACAACAACAAAAAAAAAACTGATACTTAAATTTGAAGTAAAGACATGTTTTTGTGTTCTTCTTGATTTTAACACAAATTTAATGATAGTGTAGCAAATTTTAATGATGAAAGAAAAATTTTAAAATTAGTTTAAAAAAAAAAAAAAAATCAAAAATCAATCAATTTTAGCGACTCAATGCATAAGCCAACAAAATTGCGCTTGTATAGAGAATAGATGAATAAGAAATTTTAACTCTCTATCTAGCTATATATATATATATATATCTATATATTACTTAGTTAGTATAAATAAACGTTCAAAGCTTAGCATCTCTTCATAGTTATGCCAAATATTTAAGACTTTAAGCCACACACCCTACTTAAAAACAAATTTAGTTCTTTAATTTTAAACGCCATTTATAAGATTTTAAATTTTAATTTTATGTTCTATTTTTTTGTTTGTTTTTATTTAAAGCATTTAAGTTAATAACTCACTTTTTTTTTGGTGTAACATGCCGCACTTGTGCTCAACACTGTGCTCAAATTGTTTAATTTATTTATTTATTTATTGCATTTTCTTTTAAAGATACTTCATTTTTAACAATTTTACATTGTTTATTTTTAAGCTAATTTTTTTTTTTTTGTTTTAGTTTGTTTAATTTAAATTTAATTTATATACACATTAAATTATTTATGCGCATGTATTGTATTTATATATATTAGTTCAATTTTGACATAAGCGTAAAACTTATATAACTGTTACTTGAGGCATTTTTTTTTTTAATTTTTGCTGACAGTTAACATTTAGAGCAGCTAACGGAGTTATGTTTTATGATCTATGATATATATATTTAAATGTATAAATTATTATGATTATGAACTACATTCAAACAAGAGAAAATTTATGCATGACAACAAATCGTCAGCAAATTATTGCACTTATTTTGTTCTGTACTAAATTTCAAAGCTCTGATTTTCAGCTAAACATTTCATTGGATTTTTATTTATTAATTTTTTTTTTAATAAATTTCTGAATTTATTTATGAAACTATCTCAATTTTAACGAATTTATTACAATTTAATAAAAAAATAAAAGAAAAATTGTTTAGCATCTAACTAAATAAATGTACTTGAAGCAACAAATTGATGTATTTCGTTGTATTAAATGTAGCTTTTAAATCAGCTGCAAAACAAACGCCCACACGCACACATATACACAAGCCATTCACATTTATATTTATTAAATATTGTCTTCTCATTTTAGTCATGTAAGTTTTAGCCATATTTATTCAATTCTTCACTTAATAAATGTACGTTTAATTATGCAAAAAAACAATACAAGTATATATTTCACTACATGCATTCACACATACACATAAACACACTCATCTTGTCCAGTTTGTATTATAATTGATTTTTGATATGTTTTGTTAACTGTAGCATTTGTTGCTGTATAATATAATAAATAAAACATTTTAAAATAATCGTATATTTTTGTGATTTTGTTGCAATATATATGTATAAATAAATAAATAAATCTATATATATATATATATAAAATTACAAAATCTGTGTTTTACAATTTATATTTGTATTCGAAAGAACTTCGGAACCATGGATAGATTTTGATGCAGTTTTCACGGTCATACTCGTACAAAGGAATATTCTTTTGTCTCTGGAAAAGCCTTATGAACTCTGGAAAAGCCTTATGAACTAGCCTCAACTAGTCCTCAACTAGTCCTTATGATCTAATCTCTGGAATAGTTCTTATGTACAAGTATCTTAATTTTTTTTAGGTGAAAGCATCGAAAGTGCAAGTGCCAAACTTTAACCCACTAAAACACCTCTCCTAAATTGTAAAGTATTTCATCAGGAGGTGCATAGAATATTTTCGTGCTAGTATCGTCAGTATTTTGCTCTTTGCTTTTCCGTGAAGGAAAACGTGTGAAAAATAACAAAGCCACCCAACCAACTGTCAGAAATGATGCGCTTTTTTTCAGCTTCGAGACGTTATCATTTATATTTGACGACGGCTATTACCCTCCAGTTCGTCTCACCAGTGACGAATGAGTGAGTTCATTAGCTATCGGTAATCACCACTGGTTACCCACCAGATTACCTGCAATGCAATTCACTCATGAATTTAACACGGGGATGTCATTGCCGGTAATGATTCCATTACTCTCTGCATTACCATTCACTAGCTGTTTCATACTTCATACGTTACTGCTCACTATGTTTTCACTAGATATCGGTCACCATTCCGTTTGTTATACAGTTTATGTGGAAGAAAAAACAAATGAAATAAATGTATTTGAATAACCTGCTACATTACCTCGTGTACTAGAATTCACTAGCTACTATTCATGAATGATATCATGACCGTTAAAAGACTAATTGTGATTGCCAGTACTGGAGGGTATTTCATTGACTCTGTTCCATGATTCTTGAGAACTTGTCATAGCATTAATGCATGTTTCTGGTTCTAGGTTCGCTGGCATCTACATGTAGTTTATAACTCTCAATGCACATAATACGTAAATTTATGCCAGCTGCGTCCACATCGAAGAGCGTCCACAGGGCTGCAGGAGGACACACTGATGCCGTGAGATAGAGGTATCTGTGTGGATTACTTACTTACTTACTTAGATGGCGCTTACAACCGTTGGTAGGTTTTGGCCTGGTCTAAGAATTTTCGCCAGCCTCTTTTGTCGTGCGCTTGCTGGCGCCAGTTGGAAACTCCAAGCGTTGTGAGGTTATCCAATGCCTGGTCTTTCCAACGGAGATGCGGTCTTCCTCGTCTGCGTTGGCCACCGCTGGGTACCGAATCCAATATCTTTTTCGCTGGAGCTTCGTCGTTCATTCTCTCGACATGACCTAGCCAGCGAAGCCGCTCAATTTTAATACGCTTGACTTTATCGATGTCGGCATATAGCTCATACAGCTCATGGTTCCATCGTATTCGGTACTCGCCATTGACGCAGATTGGACCATAGATCTTGCGAAGGATTTTTCTCTCGACCGCTCCCAAAGTCCTTTCATCAGAGCTGCTCAACGTCCAGGTTTGTGATGCGTATAGTAGGACGGGCATGATTATTGACTTATAGAGCGTCGGTTTTGTTCGTCGAGAGAGAGCTCTGCTTCTCAATTGCCTACTGAGCCCAAAGTAACACCTGTTGGCAAGAGTTATCCTTCGTTTAATCTCAATACTGATATCGTTGGAGGAGTTTATACTGGATCCCAGGTAAACAAAGTCCTTCACTACCTCAAAGGAGGTGTTGTCAACAGTGACGTGGTTTCCAAGACGCTGGGACTGTTTGTTTGTTGACACAAGATACTTCGTTTTATCTGCGTTCACTGCAAGACCCATTCGACTCGACTCTTTTTCTAGCCTGGAGAATGCTGCACTGACTTCGCGCGTATTTTGACCAATGATGTCAATATCATCAGCATACGCCAGCAGCATAACACTCTTATAGAAAATTGTGCCGCTGCGTCTCAGGTCAGCAGCTCGGATGATCTTCTCCATGACTATATTAAAAAAGTCGCACGATAAGGAATCACCTTGTCTGAAACCTCGCTTGGTATCGAAAGGAAGGGAGAGGTCCTTCCCGATTTTCACTGCACTGCTGGTGTTGTTCAGTGTCATCCTGCAAAGACGTATTAGCTTCGCAGGAATACCAAATTCAGACATGATGGCATATAGGTGACTCCTTATTGGACTGTCGAAGGCGGCTTTGAAATCGACAAAAAGATGGTGTGTATCGATTTGTTTTTCGAGGGTCTTTTCCAAGATTTGTCGGAGCGTGAAGATCTGGTCGATGGTGGACTTTCCAGGTCTGAAGCCACACTGATAAGGTCCAATCAGTTGGTTAACGATGGGCTTCAGTCTTTCACACAATACGCTCGACAGGACCTTATATGCGATATTAAGAAGGCTAATCCCACGGTAGTTGGAGCAAATGGTGGGATCGCCTTTTTTGTGGATTGGGCAGAGCACACTGAGGTTCCAATCATCTGGAATGCATTCTTCCGACCATATTCTGCATAGAAGTCTGTGAATGCATTTAAACAGAGCTTCGCCACCGGTCTTAAACAGCTCAGCCGGTAGACCATCGGCTCCTGCGGCTTTGTTGTTTTTAAGCCGAGCTATAGCTGTTAAGACCTCATTATAGTCGGGCAGCGGAACTTCAACGCTGTCATCCATAATTGGGGTTTCCGGGATATCATCTCCACTGGCGGGATTGTTGACAGCGTCGCCATTTAAAAGTCTAGAGAAGTGCTCCCTCCATAACATCAGTGTACTCTGGATATCTGTCACTAGATTCCCATTTTCGTCCTTGCAGGAAGAGGCTCCGGTCTTAAAACCATCGGCCAGGCGTCTTATTTTTTCGAAAAATTTTCGAGTCTCATTCCTGTCGCCATGCATCTCAATTTTCTCGCACTCACGCATTTCCGCCTCTCGTTTTTTTCGCCTGAAAATGCGTCTCTCTTCCCTCCTCTTCTCTCGGTATCGCTCCTTAACAGCACGCGTCACAACCGACTGCAGGGTGGCTTTGTAGGCGGTGTCCTTCTCTGCAGTGGCGTCGCGACACTCCTGGTCGTGCCACTGGTTTCGGCGAGGGCGGTGGTAGCCTATCACCTCTTCGGCAGCCGTACGCATAGAGTGGGATATGTGCGTCCACTGTCCGCATATATCGTCGATCGGAGGAGTGCTTTCTTGAAGCAGGAGTGAGAGTCGAGTAGCGAAGGCTTCGGCCGTCCGTTTTGACTGCAGCTTGTCGACGTCTAGCTTTCTTTGTGTAGGATTGCGAGCATTCTTAGCTGCGCACAGACGTGTGCGGATCTTGGCTGCGACAAGATAATGATCCGAGTCTATGTTAGCACCACGGATCGTGCGTACGTCTAGTACACTGGAAGAGTGCCTTCCGTCAATCAAAACGTGATCAATTTGGTTGCATGTTTTTTGATCAGGGGACAACCAGGTGGCCTTATGAATATTGAGATGCTTGAATCTAGTGCTACTAACGACCATGTTTCGTGCTGCGGCGAAGTCAATCAACCTCATTCCGTTATCGGATGTGTTGTCGTGGAGGCTGAACTTTCCGACTGTAGGACCAAATATGTTTTCCTTACCCACCTTGGCGTTGAAGTCACCAAGCACGATTTTTATGTCATGACGGGGGCAGCGCTCGTATGCGTCTTCAAGGCGCTCGTAAAAACTTTCTTTGGTCTCGTCATCTTTTTCTTCTGTCGGAGCGTGCGCACATATTAGGCTTATGTTAAAAAATTTTGCCTTGAAGCGGATTATGGCAAGTCGTTCGTTCACAGGAGTGAATCGCAGGACATGATGCCGTATTCTCTTGCCAACTACAAATCCGCATCCAAACTCGTGCTTCTCCGCATGGCCGCTATAGTAGATATCACAGGATGCTTGCCGTAAGCAACCCTGTCCCTTCCATCGCATTTCTTGGATTGCAGTGATATCAGCATTATATCTTTCCAAGGTATCAATCAGTTGGATAGAGGCACCATCCCAATTTAGGGTTCGGACATTCCAGGTGCATATCCGTAAATCATTATCAGTTTTTCGTTTGCGGTAGTCGTCATCAGATTTGGGGATCATTCTTTTATTCATTCTTAAACTTTTCATTGAAATATTTTTATTACATGGTGGGCTTCAAACCCAACGCACAATCTGTGTGGATTAGTAGGACCAAAATTCAGTATTCCATTAAAATTTGACAGTCAAAAATATTTGTTCGCATTGGATTCCGCATAATTTGACAATCGCTCAAAAAAAGGCTTGCCTTAATTGTTCGAAAGAATTGATAAAATAATACAATCGCGGTGTTTCAAATTATGTGAATGACATCGTATGGAATCATGGATTTATACATATGAACCCGAAACTAAATAATAATTGACTGTATGAATCGTTCAAGACGATGCAAATTCAACAAAAGTTGTTCGTATATGAAGCACTTTGAAGCAAATGGTTGCCAGTATTTTTTGGAAGAACTGGACATGTCACTACCGTTTCAGTAGAGCAACAAAGAACGGTCTATTCTGAATAGTACAGCACGATTTATTTACCAGAGCTGTTCGGAGAAATCAGGGAAACCAATGAATCATTCTCCACCACGACAATGCAAGCTCTAACACATCAGCTCAAAACATGTTTTTTTAGCATTCAAAACATTGAATTGATAAGTCATCCGCCGTACAGTCTTGACGTAACACCCAATGATTTCTTCTTTTTCCCGAAGACCAAAAATAAATTTCGAGTCCAACGTTTTTTAGCGCCTGAAGAAGTAGTTGATGCGTTCAAATCACATGTTTTGGAGCTACCTCAATTGAATTGGAAAAAATTTGAAATTTGATTTTAACGCATGCAAAAGATACCCTTTTCTTCATGGAGAATATTTTGAAAAACAAGAAAACCTTTTTCGATTATAAATATTTAAAGAACCGCGTGCTGTATTATGGATGCGATTTATGGCACAAGAGAGTTACTGTTTTAAGATTTTCTAATTTCAGGACGAGTCAATGAACATAAAACGAAATATTTTTGGAAGTTAAAGAAAATGTCATTAATATTTCAGTGGTTAATGGCTATTCAGAGAGGTCATCTCAAGAACGGATTCCAAACCAAATCATTCGAGATCAATCAACGAGAACGAAAACCAAATCATTCTTCAAGTAGTAGAAGGCTTCAGAACATGTTTCCGTACAGAAGCTTCGAAAAAAAAATTCGTACACAGAAACGTTCAACAGAAATAAAAATATTCTCAATAACTTTAGCAGGTATACAACGAGAAATTCACTTTTATCTAAAAAGTACATTCACATAATAATTATTACTATATCATAATTCCGTAAAATGTGAGTGCAGAACGCTTGATTTTTTTTTTTTTAAATTTCATAGCATATTTTTAGGCATTTTTTGTTTTGTGATTTATTGAAAGTTCAAAAATGTATTATTTTTTATTTAATTTTGAAATTTTCAATTTTTCAAAAAATGTTTAAACTTATTTCGTCGTACCTACTTTGATCTCCGTTTTTACATTGTCTGCAGAGAGGTGGTAACCGATCAGAAAATTTTTTTATTGATAAAAAGTTTGCCGCGAGTGGGAATCGATCTAAAGCTCCGGGAATACAAAACCACTTAAGCTGCATGTTGCGTTCACCACTAAACAACCAAGCCCGACAATATTGTATAACCGTGGATGTTTGCTCTTATTTGGCTAAGTTAACTTGACGCAGGTGTTTATTGATTAATTAGAATCGGTACCTCAACATGACTAATTCAAAGAATGGAAAAAATATTTAAAATGCAAAAAGTTCATCGGGTTGAAATTTTCCCACACCTGAAAGGGAAACAAATGCTTCTTGCAATTTTTGAAAGCAAAACCTCTGGTAAAAATCATCAAAAAAAGAACTTGAAACATCAAAGGCTGTACATCGAATGCGAATCTGTTGTTTTCTACATACTGTTATTTTTCTCTACTGTTAATTTTTACTTGGTTGATCTTCAACAGCGAATCTGTTGTTTTCTACAGACTGTTATTTTTGCTGCGGTTATTTTTCTCTACTGTTAATTTTTACTTGGTTGTTCTTCAACAGCAAATCTGTTGTTTTCTACAGACTCTTATTTTTGCTGCGGTTATTTTTCTCTACTGTTAATTTTTACTTGGTTGTTCTTCAACAGCGAATCTGTTGTTTTCTACATACTGTTATTTTTCTCTACTGTTAATTTTCACTTGTTTGTTCTTCAATAGCGAACCTGTTGTTGTTTGCAGACTGTTATTTTTCTCTACTGTTAATTTTTACTTGGTTGTTCTTAACAGCAAATCTGCTGTTTTCTACAGACTGTTATTTTTGCTGCGGTTATTTTTCTCTACTGTTAATTTTACTTGGTTGTTCTTCAACAGCGAATCTGCTGTTTTCTACAGACTGTTATATTTCTGCGGTTATTTTTCTCTACTGTTAATTTTTACTTGGTTGTTCTTCAACATAGAACCTGTTATTTATATACATATATAACAGTCGCAACTATTATGAACAAAATAACAGTTGCAAAATAACAAATTGTTTAATAACAACCCATCTCTAGTAGTCTGGATCCTAGAACGAAGCTCCGTGGAACACTTGCTGTTATTTTGTACTCTTTGCATCCTTTTCCGTATTATACTCTAATATCCTTCGCTCACAGTACTCCTAATCATTTTTTGTGATAACCCAGAACAATCAGATTTTCGAGTCAAAAGATATGGCTCCAGCTAGTGGGTTAGAGACATTTTTTGTAGTGTTACAACTAGGCAGTACTTTTTTGAAACTTCTTTTCATTATTTTCTTTGTATGGCTTGATTGGCTAAGGAAACTACTCTATTAATGGCATCTATGGTTGAGCGTGCCTTGCGTAACCCTTATTGGTATTCCGACAAGCCGTTATAACTTTCTGTGAATGGGGGGGAGCCTTTTTTGGATCGCGCGCTCTAGCATTTTTCCCATGGTGTCCTGCAGGCATATTGGCCATAAAACCACCTGGTAGTTTTTCCTATTTTTGGCAAAAGAACCAGCTTTTATCTCTTACATTTGCTAGAGAAAGATCCTTCATTCAAGCAAGACCGAAACATGTAGATGAAAGAGTTCGGATGGCATCTTTCTTTGTTGGTGCTTTGTTGTCTGCTAACTTGTTTAGATATTCGATGACTTCCTGTGTTTGGTGTAATTGACGTTGCATGCAGTTGTTGCTCTGCTTCCCTTATAACGACTTGATGCTTCGTTAAAAGTGTAGACACTACATTTAAAAATAGTTACGGGCATGTTTTTTGTGAAGCTTTATATCCTTTTATTTTGTCCATTAAGAAAACGGTAAGCGGTTCCCAAAAGGTTACTATTGGCGTCATTGTAAAGCTGTTTAAAGCACTCTTTCTTGCTTTTATGAACTAGCATCTGAACAAGTTCTAATGATTTAGTGTCCAGACTAGTCATTATGAACTATTCTTTGAAAATGTCTTTGAACGGAGAAAAAAAAATGGGCTAAAATCAAGCTCAAAATGTTCAAAACTGAAATCAGCACAAAAGAACTCAAAGCTATTTCAAAACATGCCATTCATGTTCTCTGTTTATGCCAGAAATTTTTTGATAAACACGTCAACTTGTACTTAATAAGTGTGATCTTGAGTTAGTTTGTAAAAAAATTAATTTTATTGTTGTTGTTTTTGCACATCAAATTATTGAGCAACCGAACGACATAATTCTCATTTGGTTGTTATTCCTATTTCTATAAAAGTGTATAAAAGTGCAGATAATAAATAAAAGAATTATATTTTCATGTCCAAATTGGCTGACATATGCATATTTGGACAATGAAAAAATAATTTTTATTTTGCTACTTATCATTGTTTTTGTTTTTTTTTTTTTTTTGTTCTTTGTTGCTTGAGCCACTTGTACATTTTGTATAAGAGCTCAACCTATCCCCACCGAGGCCCCCAATATTTAAAAATTTGTGTGCCGGTTTGGCAAGTTTTGGAGGCTTGTAGTCGAAAACTGTAAAAAAACTCAGACAAAAGATACAATATTTTGGAATTTTGACCTAAAACCCCTCTAAGACCTTTTTTTTGGTATTTGGTATGTTTACAAAAGATAAAAACTGAGACATTTTGAACAAATTTTCCTAAAGAAATCTTGCCGAAAAACTCAAACAAATAAAAAGCCATCAAATATAACCAGCTAATTAACCTCAAAAAATCTTTATTTGGCTGCATAATTTTCAAAAACAATTTTGGTATAAAGACGTGCTGATGACTTTTTAAGTCGTTTTATTGACCTCCAACAATTTTGTCGACGCCATCTCAAATGTCCTCTTGATTTAAGGAATCTTTTGAAGAGGTGAAGTGAATGAAAATAATTCTAAATATTCGATGTGATGAACTTCTTTTGCTAAGCATTTATGAGACAAGCTCTCAACAATTCGGTAAATTATTTTCCAAGATCTTGTAGCGATTCACGCTTAAGACTTTTGTACAGGTAATGCAACAGAAATTGTTCAAGAGACATACAAGACCAGACTATACTAACTCGTTGATTACTCTTTTTCCCAATCAACAAAATGCAAATGCGTTTATAGGGCCTTCCCCTGCACTTTGGTTCGAGCTTGTAAAAAATTTGCACATCTGCTAAATTTTATAAAGAATATGAAGTATAAAATCAAGCAAATGAATGTATTATTTCCATACCAAACTCTATTAAAACAAGTCGCATTTCTGTGGCATTAGTCACATTTGGAATGTCAAGCTGTTATTTTTTTTTTAGAACTACATCAAGGTATATGAAACGGTATGGTACATTTAAAAATTTTTTTAACAATATTTATAATTAAATAATCTAAAGATTAATCAGCATTTGTATAAATTTTAAAAGTGCTGACCATTTTTTTTATAAAAGGAATTTTAATTAAGTATGTAGTTCTAATCAAAACTTTTAATATAATTGTATGCAAAATATTCAAAGAGCTCATCTTTGTAAGGAATTTAAGAATTTAAGAATTCCAGCTTGTAAGGAATTTTAATGGTTTTAATAAAAGGCTTTCAAACAAATTTTAGTTTATTTGGATTTAAACAAAAACAAAAAATGTGCACAATAGACTAAATAATTTGATGCTTAAAAATTTTAAAAAGTAGCTACCAGTTTGCTTACAAAATAATCTCAAATTTCTTTTGAAGCAATAAAATCAATAACGTCATTGCAGCCAAACAAGTGTATTTCTGGGCGAAGTCAGAAAAAAGCATCCTTCCACCATTTTATCATTTTTGGTATAAGTGCCACGCGTGGATAAAGGTATTTGATATATTTAACGGTTTGTGGTTGTGTTGATAATATTGTTAAGTTAACTTTAACTTGCGTTCTTATGAGATTGTTGCTGATATATAATACTTTTATTTTGTTTTTTTTCTATATGGCGCTTAGTGGAAAAAAACCTGTTTTATTGCAGCCGTTAATGAAAGCAGCAAGGATGTGGAATGGATCAAATTTCCATTGAAGCATGACATGCATTTTAGACACTGGTTGCAGTGCATTTTTGCAACATTGTATGCGACATCTAGAATAACTTGCGTGTTTATGGACTGGGCTTAAATAATTCTTGCAGTCTTTGTGGTTTTCACTTCAGACTTGTTGAAAGCAACTGTTTTTTTATCATCTGTCAAAGTTACCAATGACATCCATCAAGCTGTCAAAATATTCCGTAAGGTTTGCCATCATTAACCCTTAACCTTTTTATACTTGTGTTCAACGGTATCACACATATACTTGCGCACGGTGCATCAACCCGAGATTTGATCTAGTTAACATTATTTTATTTCAACTATAAACACTTTTTGTGGGTTATTTTGGTAATTTTTTATAGAAAAAGTTATAAACGGATTTAAAACAAACATAAAAAATAATTACAACTTTAACTTTATTGGGTGAAAAAACAGTCATTTATTGGTAGACAATTATAAATACAGGTAATAGATGATAGACTTAGACCGTGGACAGGTTTTATTTTTCTTTGGGGTAGATCCTTAAAAATAAATTAGAAAATAGTTGCCACGAAATTTTTTATATATGAATTCTTTTTATAGATGAGCATGACCCAAAGCGCCATTTTCGGTTTAAAGAAAAAAACCCATTACTTAGTTGACTCGCATATTGTGTGGTGTGTTCTCAAAACTAATTAAGATAATAATTATAATGAAAGCAATATTCTTTTTTTTTTTTCAAATTAGACATATTATATCAAATAAGACATAATAGAAGAATTTCTACGTCTAGCGGTGAAAAGATTATCAAAAAATGTAGACAAACGAAGTTTCTTCATTATTTGGATCTAATTTGGGATCCAAGACAATTGTTTGCCCATGTATTTAAAAATTTGTGTGCCGGTTTGGCAAGTTTTGGAGGCTTGTAGTCTAAAACTGTAAAAAAACTCAGACAAAAGATACAATATTTTGGAATTTTGACCTTAAACCCCTCTAAGACCTTTTTTTTGGTATTTGGTATGTTTACAAAAGATAAAAACTGAGACATTTTGAACAGATTTTCCTAAAGAAATCTTGCCGAAAAACTCAAACAGATACAAATAAAAAGCCATCAAATATAACCAGGGAATATAACCTCAAAAAATCTTTATTTGGCTGCATAATTTTCAAAAACAAATTTGGTATAAAGACGTGCTGAAAACTGAAATAAATGAAGATGCAGTTCGATTGCTCACTTTCGAAATAAGGTGAAATCATGCTCTACGGGCATGTCTTTGAAATTTTATTAAAAAAAATTTGTTCGTGATAAAATATTTAATTGACCATAAAAATAACATAACATAGTTAGTTATACGCGTAGATATTTTATTAGTTTTGACGTAGTGCGGTTTGTATGGGGTCGTTTTAACAAATTTTTACAAGGCCTTGAAACGTTTTTGACCAATACTTTAGGGTTTACCTACAGCTTTTAATACTCTTCGTTAAAATATAAGATATATCCTGCGCTTAATGAATATCGAATCCTTTTTGTGTAAAAAAAAAATCAAATTTACCTTTTTGATTTTCTCTTAAAGTACTTGACGCATTTGAGGTAAATTAATTTTGTCTTGACACTAAATAATTAAACTCTCCAGACATCAAAAAATTAAGACTATGTTTTTAGAATTTTAAATTTTTTCAAAATGTTTTTTTTTCTATTTTGAAATAAGATAAAATCAAAAACTTATTTGTTTGAAAAAAAAAATCTTTATATGTATATCCAATCCACTAAAAGTTTCGAATCCGAAAGTGATACGTTTTCGTATGAAATTCTTTTCGAAAACGCGAATCGCTTTTTTCAGGGACCGCAACTGTTATGAGTTATATTAAAACAATCCGTTTTTAACATTTATTTTTCGAGTTTTTTATTTTTTACTCAGAAAATAATACTTATTTTCGAGTTTTATTTTTTAAGTCACCGAGTAACACTCGTTTTCGAGTTTTATTTTTTTGCTCAAATAAAATACTAATTTTGTGAGATTTATTTTTTTACTCAGAAAATAACACTTTTTTTTATTTCTTATAAAATAAGAATCTTGTAATTTTTATATCAACTCTTAAATTGGACTATTGTTAAATTATGACTCTTTTTATATGCCATACTTTAAAAAACAGAGTTTAATTTTCCGAGTAAAAATATAATAAGGGTATTCAGTTCACTGTTGAAATTTCCCAAATCATTATCATTTCCCAATCATTTCCCAATTTCCCAAGACATTACTCCCATTCATTGAAAATAAAGAAAAGCCATAAATTATTATTGCCGGTAGTTGAACGGTATTATGAACGGTAGTTGCCCTCCCGCTTAAGTTCCTAAACGTGAAATATTTATTTAATTGATTTAAAATCCAACAAGAAAATTACCTTTAAAGATGTTTCTTCCATTGTATAAAAAATTAAATTAAAATTATTTGAAAAAATTTGACAACTGATTTGATTTGACAAAAAAATTTTAAATTTTGAATTTGTACACATTCACAATGACTCACATCTATCAAACAGGTCTACTTACGACAACTGAACATATCTTTTCTTCGCAAATTTCCGACGATTATTTTTCATCAACTCAAAAGATGATTAAATTTAAGCAAACTTCGGAAAACCAAAACAACAACAATTTCACTGAAATTTTCGGAAATTTCCGATTTCGGAAATTTCAGCAGTGAAATAAATACCCTTAATATAATAATATAAATTAGTTTTATTTTTTGAGTAAAAAAATATAACTTAGAAACAAGTTTTATTTTCTCAGTAAAAAAAGTAAAACTCAAAAAATTAGTTTAATTTTAGAGCAAAACAATAAAACACAAAAATAAGTGTTATTTACTGAGTGAAAAATAAACCTCAAAAATAAGTTTTATTTGCTGAGTAAAAAAATATAACTCAGAAATAAGTTTTCTTTTCTCAGTAAAAAAATAGAACTCAAAAAATAAGTTTTATTTTAGAGCGAAAAATTAAACTCAAAAATAAGTGCTATTTACCGAGTACAATAAAAAAAACTCAAAAAGTAAGTTTTATTTTCTGAGCAAAAAAATTAAACTCAAAAATAAATGTTATTTACTGAGTAAAAAAATAAAACTCAACAAATAAGTTTGATTTCAGAGTGAAACAATATAACTCAAAAATAAGTTTAATTTTTTGACTAATAATATAAAACTCCAAAACTAAGTGTTGTTTTATGATATAATAATATAATATAATATATGAGCGAAAAATTAATCTCAACAATAACAGTTATTTTATGATTTTTAGAATTAAACTTAAAAAAATAAAAATCTTAATATTTTTAAACAGCAAATCAAACAATGATCAATTTGGTATACATGACATTCTTCTCCAGTGCCTAAAACATAATGATTTTTTTCTTTAAAAATTTTCAAAATAACAGTTATTTTCGGTCCCTGCTTTTTTCGCTTTTGCGGATTTATCTTGAACTTAAAAAGTTAGTATTTCAGACATGAATCCGTTTAGGGCTTTTGTTTTTGATTCGAGACGAACTAGTTTTTAATAATGTGTAAAAGTTATGGTAATTGTTCTGACGGTTTTTGAATGGATTCGAAATGGGTTCATCGAAGTATAAAAAAATCGAATTCCGCGCTGACAACCTCGCAATGGTTGGGAACCATCTTAATTATTATTATTTTTTTAAAGATTTATGAAAAATATTAAATAGACATATTTTTCATATTTATTATCCACAATTTTTGTATGAAAATAAGATTGTAATATTGAGAATTTAAGTAAACTATCAATGATTTCAAAAGATAATATTAATGTTTTTAAACAAAACGAATGTACTTAATACGAATTTAGCTTTTATTATTCTATTAAATGTTGAATTTGTAAGTTTATTTTTTAAATAATATAACAATTTGTTACATTCGCTGAAGTCTTCAATAGTAACTGTCCCTCACTGATACTAAATATGGATGGCCGTTGCTGTATTTAAGACCCTTTTGAAGTACTACATAAGTTAACCTTGTGACAAATGAGCTGACATTAATCCTTCAACTAATCCTTGCCGCAAAGCAATCTTTTGATGTTCAATATTGATATCGTTTCTCTTCTTAAATAAACCTTTTTCTGTGCTCTTCTGACAGCGTGTCTTTCAGATCATTGATAGAGCTGTGACAGCGAGTGACAAGAAATTTATCAACAGACGCAACTGTTACGTAGACCACATGTGAGCTGAAAATTTGAGGTATGTTTAGAGTCTCATAGAGCCAATTACCAGTTCAGCAAGTCATCTGTAATATTCATATGAACATTTTCTACTTACAAATATACAAATATTTTATTTTGACATATTTACAAAAATGTCAGTTTTATCAATGAAATTTTTTTTGAAAGTTTCTGCGCCTTCAATGCAATAAAGATGTTGAAAACTGTGGTCTGTGAAACTGCTCTTTACAATATGATTCATAGTTCATCGCACGCTGGGAAGGTGTAAAAATGTGCTACAATCCATTCGCACCGTCAGCGCAAGTGAACTTCCGGAAATGCCTGTGAATACTTGCAGAGCTCAATTTTTTGTTCAATTGCCACGATTTGAGCGCTCAAAAGTAGGTCGACATTCCATAGAGACGACTGCAAAAACAAAAAAAAAAAAAAAAGTATAGAGCCAAACTTGTATCTTAGAGCCAGATTTTATGTTACAAGTACGAACGCCCAAAATGTCAGTAACAAGTTTGTTTTTATCTCATTCATGGTCAACATCAGAACTAGCTTCATGGATCTCGGCATGAACGTGAATTTTGATGCTATACAAACGTCTTGGCAACAGCATACTTAGCGGCAGTTCTCAGCACTCTGTACAACGAATGAAAAAAAAAGTTGAAGTTAAATATAGATGCAAACAATTTGAGTTCATATTAATTAAGTAATTTTTATTTCATATTCTTAAAATTGAATTTTAAAATTTATAATTTGAACACATTTTTCCATGTGTTTTTCAACTCACCGCTTATAAAAATTTTATTATTTTGACAGTTCGTTCTTTATTGCTTATTCGTTTTTGCTCTCATTACGTACTTATTTTAGGTTTCTACTTGTTATGTCTCGTTGTTGTTCCCCATTTCCCTTCATTTCACCATGCATTTGTTTTTTTTTGTTTTACAAAAAAGCCTATTATTCTGTCATGAGTTTTTGACGCGTTTTCTTAAATTTTACTTTTTAACTTGTTTCGTCAACTTTATGTTTTTTGTATTTTTTTTTTTCATAACAAGTGTGATTCCATAATTATAATTTTCATGCTATGTTACATAAATCTAAGTCAGCTTTAGTTGTGTAACAAATAAATAAAATTGAATTACAAGTAAGTTATTGTTAAAATAAAAAGTTATAAATTATAGCTCATGCATTTCTCTGGTGCTCTTTTACACAGTATAGTAAAGTTGCCACCTTTTAGAAAGAAAGATTTAATTCTTAAAGGGACATTCATCAACCTAAGATTTATTATATGTTATGGGTTCTGAAACTTAAAAGCTTTTGTGCGAACTTAAATTATTTCATTTCGTTTTTTTATCATATATAGTTAAAATTATGACTCAGTGTAAGAACTATGTGTTAAATTGTATAATCAAAAAATAAATTTTTGTACTTAAATTATGAAAAATTTAAACAATGTTAAAACAATATACCACAACGCAGGGCCGTAGCAAAAATTTTCCCGGAAGAGCCGGTTCTAATCATTAAAGCATTGATCAAAAAAGAAAATCTTATTATGTTTATATTTTTATATGACCATTTAAAAAGTCATCTAGATTAATTGAATTTTTTGTAAAGAGTTTTTTCTATGTATCTGTCCAAGTCTTGAAATTGAGACAGTTTTTATTTTTGCTAAGATTTAATTGTAAAAAGCTTTTAATTAAGAGCGTTCATAAACATATTCATGAAGGTTTTTAAAATTAATTTGTTTTTAATCGAAAATTTTTTTCATAAAATGTATCTGTATGTCTTAAAAATGTGATCAGAAAATTATATTTAAGTTACTCATAAAAATGTCATATAAATTTGTAAAAAATGATGAAATAACCGAAGATACTGCATCAAAAACTCACGGAATAAGCTTTTAACGCGTTTTTCTTGAAAGAGTGTTTTTAAAAATTTTTGAATAAATGACTAAAAAACGGTAAGAACGATTTGCTTTGAACTTTTGTGGAATTTTTATGAGTAATGCGTTTCTACTTTTACCTACGTTTTTGATATTCTAAAATACTTAAAATATTTTTTTTTAAATTTAAGTACTAAAACTCAAAACATGATTTTTCAGTTTCCTTCCATTCTTATACCTCAACCTTTTTTTAAAATCTTTGGAATATATACAGGATATAGACCCATTAACAAAAATTTGTTTTGTCCAGGAAATTGTTACGTCACACCGTTTATGAAATAATCAAGGCGTCGTACTCAAAAAATGTAAATTTTTTCTTCTCATAAAATAAATCCCGAAAATATACCTCACTTTCACTGGTCGCCTTTCTAAAGAGACCTACCATAGTTTATGATAGAGACTATTTTTACTGGAAAACCAAAAAGTATCTTTAAATACCTATTTAGTATGTTTGTCTTTAGAAAAATAATTAAAAGTAAAAAAAAGCAGTAGTAGGATGCACGCAACTGCGTCAGTTCTTGGAATTTTCAAACTGCATCATTACTTTTTGCGTTTTTAATGAAATTTTTAAAAGTTTTGAAGCATTTTTTAAAAAATTGTGAGCAAATTTCAAGAAAAACTTTAATATATGACACCCAAATGACAAAAAAAAAATAAAAACTTGGAAAAACTTCTAATTTACGTACATAAATTTAAATTTTGAACATGTTTTTTTCAAAATTATGACTAATTAATAACCACTTCAGTTGACCTGTTCACTTATGCTTCAAATTCGAAAATTTTCAAAAAAACTCTTTTAAAGAGAAAATCGTATAAGCGTGACTTTTCTAACGCCTTCCATAAATTTAAATTTACTCCATAAACAGAGAATTGTCAACTGTGAAATTCGAAAAATTTTTTATTTTGGACAATCCACATAGGACTAAAACTATTTTCAGATGAACTTTTGAGAAAAATTTTGTCATCGACATCAAAGTCCCAATTTCTAAAGTTGAGGTACGTAACTTCAAATCTTGTATAATAATTTTCTTCACTTTGTTTTATTATCATAAAATTATGATGATAAATACTATAACATTATTCCGTAAAATGTGAGTGCTGAACGCTTGATTGTTTTTTGAAAAATTTCACAGCATATTTTTAGGCAATTTTTCAATATTTTTCATTTTGAAATTTTCAGTTTTACAAAAATTTTTTAACTTATTTTGTCGTACCTACTATGATTTCCGTTTTTATTTTCAAGTATTTTAAAAATATTTGGAACTAAAAATCGCTGATTTCAAAATTTCATGATTTTCCTTTATTGAAACCGGCCCCGTCATTTTTTAACGAAAAGAACTAGTAAAATTACAATGATGTAGGCGGTAACTTTTGTGAAACTCTAAACTGTTCACTTTTAAAGTAATTCGAAAGGTCACTACGCAGCTGTAGTCTGCACTTAGAAATTTAAGAAAGTATGTCGATTAAATTCGAAAAATTTAGGATTTCGCATTAAAATATATGTTGGAAAAACGTTAAAAATTGAGTACAAATTTGGAATCAACGTTAAAAGCTCATATAGAAATTATATTGGGTTTTCCGGATCCTAAATTTTTAGACTAGTATTATTTATTCAAGCATGTCTGAATTTTAGAGCACTGCTATTATTTTGACCACAGCTGTATGTGTTATAATGTTCCATATATTTACAACTCTTTCCAATTTAACGGTCTCATTTTCTTATGTTCTCGGTTTCATTCACATATTTTTGTGACACGTTCTAAGATCATTAATACGTTTTTTCGTATTCCTTGTTATGGTATTCCTTTCAAAAACGCGAAGCAAATTTAAAAAAAAAAAATTTTTTTTAAATTTTTCTTAAAAGGTGGCAAGCTTAGCGCCCACTCCTCAGTACTCTCAGCTGGTGCTGCGACAACTAAAGCGCCTAAATAAAAACCTGTTTATGTTTACGCAAACAACAATTAACAACAACAACAATAATAACAATAACAACAACAACAACAACAACAACAATAACAATAAACTATTAATTAATACTAAGCACTGGACTTTTTTATGTTGAGTTTTGCTGAGTTTACATTTTCCCTGTGTGGGGGAAAAGTTTGTTTTCTTGACGTCTGACTAGAGGAATTTCCATTAAATGTGACAGTTTGGTTTAGATGGGATTTTTTTTTGACTGAAATGTAGCATAATTTAAAATAAGTTTCCAAAAGAAAAATAACATTAGAACTCTGTTAATAGCAGTGACTTAAAACCAATCATAGCAGGCAGGGCTGCACAGTGCAACGAGGCGGCCAAAAATAGCTCATGATAAAAAAGTCACAAACTTGGAAAAATAAGTATGCAGATTTCTAGTTTAGAACCTTAATAATTTGAATCTTAAAGTATTCTGCGATACTTTTTCATTGAAGGACGTAATGCTCTTTATATGTTGCCTTCCTTATAAATTAAACAAAATTTCAGTTTTTGCAAATTAGTACTGAATATTTTCTATTACCGTTAAAATTTTAATATAACTTTTATGCGAAACCTTAAGAGGGATATAAGACGTTAAGTTTTGTAAAAAATATACCAAAAAAAAGTCCAACAAATTATAAAATAGCAAAAGTTGTATGTATTTTAAGAAAAAATCCACATCTTTGTTTTTTGTTTTAATACTAAGTATGTTTCAGAACAACTCTTTCTGATAACATTTCCAAAAATGAGAAAATTTATATGGAAATATAACACATTTTTAAAAAGTTTCAAAGGCAATTAAAAAATTCCGCATCTTTAATTTAGGACATGCATTCATATATAATATAAGGATTTATTGATAACAAAATAGAATAGAAAATAGAATACTAAACAAAAGAATCTTTAGTATGACAAATTGTTTTACAATTTTTTTTTATTATTTTTCCTGGTGGAAGTTTTTTGACAACTTAAATAATATTATTTTAAGCAATTTTATTGGTCACTGCCTACGAATCCATATCAATTTTAAATAAAAAAGGTTTGAAGTAATTTTTCCTTTAGTACGTAGATTCCGAGAAGAATATCCTAAATACATATATGTTTTTTTCATATTTTAAGTGGTATAGATAAATGTTTATTTTCCTGTCTATTTCAGCAATTTTAAAATGAAACTGTCCGCGGTGATTATGAGTTTTCAGTTATGTCTCAAGTATTTGAGATCAGCCAGGAAAAAGGCTTTAAATCTTTATTTCTTAAATTATAATATTTTTTTGATCAAAAAATCTATAAATATAAAAATGGTGTGAAAAATTTATTGTAATTCATCAACTGGGAACGTCTGTGCTGATTTGGTTCAAATTTCTTTTCAGTTGTTTGTAATTTACAGGAAAAGGTTTGTACGAAAGAAATTGGTTTTTTGTGCGGAATTTTGTGTGCATTTGTTCCGGAATGGCTTTTTGAATAGAAAAATAGAAAATTCGTAGTGGAAAACTCGGAAAATTCAGGAAAAACGCGAAAAATTCAAATATCTTTTTTACTGGAATTTGGCATTTTATCGCATTATTTCATGGTTTTGGACGATGTAAAACTAGAAAAAGGTAAAAAATTCCTTATGAAGCTTTGAAATTTTGGAGAATTGTAAAATTCATTGTGATAAAAAAAGTTTTGCGCGAATTTTCGGTAGAGAAGTTAACGAGAAATTCGATCAAGATCTCAAATTGCGTTGTCTTCTGCCTCCTCTGGCATTGCTGTCACATTTTCGGAAGGCAGTCGAAGTGCACATTCCGCTTTAAAGCTGCCGATGTATCTTCTCACGGTTGACAAGCCAACGTATACAATAACCCAGAATTCGTCGACAGCGAAATTGATGCGAGAATACAAAATCATAATTTGGGATGAATGCACGATGGCGCATAAACGAGCTTTGGAGGCAATTTAGCGAAGGATGAAGGACTAACGAGGTGATTTGAGACGATTAGGTGGGGCTTTAATATTGCTCTCCGGAGATTTTCGCCAAACCCGTCATCCTGAAATTTACTGCTGCCGAACGATGAACTTAGTGTGTGTCTGATATCATTGTCCTTGTGGTGGAATGTTAAGAAGTTGAAATTGACAACGAACATTAGAGTTGCGTTGCAGAACTATCCATCGGATGTTGAATTTTTGAGACAACTGCTGGCGCTTGGCAATGGCCACATTTCTATTGATGTTTCGACTGGATTGACATCCTTCCCGGCAAATTTTTGCAAGTTCACATCGTCCAGAAAGGAACTCATTACCAAAGTGTTCCCCGCCATTCCACAAAAAAGTATAAAAATCTCGATTTGATTAGTGAACGGGCAATACTAGCAACGAAGAATAAGGACTTCGGTAGCTTGTATTTGATTACTTATTCATCGCAACAGAACTGCTTCCATTGACAGCGTGACCTACGAGGATGAAACGACCAACTATTCGATGGAAATTTTGAACTCGCTTGATGTGCTAGGAACTCCGCCGCATAATTTACAGCTGAAGGTAGGATCGATCAAAATCATGTTGTTGCGGAGTCTCAATCATCCGAAATTGTGTAACGGTACGTGGTTGTCCGACAATAAACTGATGACAAGTGCGATTCGAGCAACGATCATCGAGGACAAATTCAAAGGAAAAGAAGCCCTTATCCCACTATCCGATTATTAGGACATCGTATGCCTCTCGAATAATTTTTTAATGATAGTTAATTTATAAAAATGTAACTTAAAATTAATTTTCTTCATCAATGTTTTATAAAATTACTTTAATGATTTCATTCATTCTTGACACAACTTTTTAAGGAATACATTTGTTCAATATTATAGAAAAATGCAATATTTGTGGCTGGTCCCAATTAATTTATTAGGAAATTTCTAACCAATTTAAATTTTCTTTAGAATATCTTAGAATAAAAAAATGAGAATTTTTCTCTTAAAACGTTTAAATGTTTCATTTTGATATACATTATTTTTTTAATGCAAAATATCAACATTTAGATTTATTTCATTGAGTTGAATAGATTTTTTTTTGGCTCATTGTTACCTCACTTATGGTGGGCGGAGGTTTGAACCCCAAAAACTATACCTTGGCTACGGGCCTATTTCAATACTTTTATAGCATGGATATGTGGTTATGCCTTCGCGATGAGCATATTTCATTCAAAAAAATTTGTGTTTGTGAGAGAAAAAACAAAATTAAGCTTAAAAGCTTCTTAAGGGAAGTTGAGTGTAAGTTATGACATATCAACGAGCGGCAATTTTAACTAAATTTCCCTTTCAATGAACGTACGCCCATATTAAAGGCCAAAAAACCCATTCAAAACTTTGACGTCTTTACTTTGAAGTTTTAAGCTTTGACTAAATGAATTAATAATCAATAAAATTCAAAACTATGCCACTTCAAATACGTCACATAACAAGTTTACTATGTTTACTAATAAATGTTAATCGGCGTAAATTTCCCACGATGTTCCCACATACGTCATCAAAGTTCATAAAACTAACTTAAAATTAGTTTGAAATTTATGCAAACATTAATTAACTGGCTCACTCAGAGCAGTTTAGTGCTTCTTTGCTCTTTTTAACACTTATTCTCTCATGAGTTATTTTTTCTGCGTTGTGAAATAACATGCCCATTAAAGGCTAAAACTGCTCTAAGTAAAAGCTTTGCTTTAATACGTTCACTGCGCGCTCTCGAGCTCTCTGCTTATCACTCACTGAATAAAGTTAAAGAATTTATGAATGAACAATGACGTCACGCATTTTGATTATTTCCATGAGAGTGTGTGTATTTAACAACCTGTTGTTGAAGTGAGTGTAAAATGAGAATGTATATATTTGAGTGACTCAATAAAGAGTCGCTTTTTTGCGCTCTCAACTCTCTCACGTACTCAAAAACTATTTTTTAATTTTCTTTTTATTGTTTGTAAATCTACCAATCGGCGTCATTCATTTTACACACACAGTGATATTGATTAAGAAGACGCCTGTTGTCACGGTGTGTTCGCGATAAGGTCATTTTGTGCACAGTAGCGCTGCGCGCAGTAAGTGTCAGGCTAAGAAATTTCAGGCGCAATTCAAATATACACCTGCTATAATAAACAAAAAAAATTTTAACAAGAAGTAATTTCCAATCTGAAGTTTTAATATTGAATTTTGTAAAAATTTTAAATTTTTATTTTAAATCGAATTCAAAAATTAACATATCAAATTTAAAAATTAAAATTTTAAAATTTTGGAATGTTAACATTTTTAAAATTTTAAAATTTTTTAAATTTTTGAATCTTTACATTATTAAATTTTAAATTTTTAAATTTTTTAATTTTTAAATTTTTAAATTTTTAAATTTTTAAATTTTTAAATTTTTAAATTTTTAAATTTTTAAATTTTTAAATTTTTAAATTTTTAAATTTTTAAATTTTTAAATTTTTAAATTTTTAAATTTTTAAATTTTTAAATTTTTAAATTTTTAAATTTTTAAATTTTTAAATTTTTAAATTTTTAAATTTTTAAATTTTTAAATTTTTAAATTTTTAAATTTTTAAATTTTTAAATTTTTAAATTTTTAAATTTTTAAATTTTTAAATTTTTAAATTTTTAAATTTTTAAATTTTTAAATTTTTAAATTTTTAAATTTTTAAATTTTTAAATTTTTAAATTTTTAAATTTTTAAATTTTTAAATTTTTAAATTTTTAAATTTTTAAATTTTTAAATTTTTAAATTTTTAAATTTTTAAATTTTTAAATTTTTAAATTTTTAAATTTTTAAATTTTTAAATTTTTAATTTTTAAATTTTTAAAATTTTAAATTTTTAAATTTTTAAATTTTTAAATTTTTAAATTTTTAAATTTTTAAATTTTTAAATTTTTAAATTTTTGAATGTTTAAAATTTTAAATTATTAAACTTTTAAATTTTTAAACTTTTAAATTTTTAAATTTTAAATTTTTTAAATATTTAAATTTTTAAATATTTAAATTTTTAAATTTTTAAATTTTTAATTTTTTAAATATTTAAATTTTTAAATATTTAAATTTTTAAATTTTTGAATGTTTAAAATTTTAAATTTTTAAATGTTTCAATTTTTAAATTTTTAAATTTTTAAGTTCTTAAATTTTTCAATTTTTAAAATTTTTAAATTTTTAAATTTCTAAATTTTAAAATTTTTAGATTTTTAATTTAAATTAAAATAAATTTTTTTCATTCAAATTCAAATTCAAATTCAAATTCAAATTCAAATTCAAATTCAAATTCAAATTCAAATTCAAATTCAAATTCAAATTCAAATTCAAATTCAAATTCAAATTCAAATTCAAATTCAAATTCAAATTCAAATTCAAATTCAAATTCAAATTCAAATTCAAATTCAAATTCAAATTCAAATTCAAATTCAAATTCAAATTCAAATTCAAATTCAAATTCAAATTCAAATTCAAATTCAAATTCAAATTCAAATTCAAATTCAAATTCAAATTCAAATTCAAATTCAAATTTAAATTCAAATTCAAAATTCAAATTCAAATTCAAATTCAAATTCAAATTCAAATTCAAATTCAAATTCAAATTCAAATTCAAATTCAAATTCAAATTCAAATTCAAATTCAAATTCAAATTCAAATTCAAATTCAAATTCAAATTCAAATTCAAATTCAAATTCAAATTCAAATTCAAATTCAAATTCAAATTCAAATTCAAATTAAAATTCAAATTCAAATTCAAATTCAAATTCAAATTCAAATTCAAATTCAAATTCAAATTCAAATTCAAATTCAAATTCAAATTCCAATTCAAATTCAAATTCAAATTCAAATTCAAATTCAAATTCACATTTAAATTCAAATTCAAATTCAAATTCAAATTCAAATTCAAATTCAAATTCAAATTCAAATTCAAATTCAAATTCAAATTCAAATTCAAATTCAAATTCAAATTCAAATTCAAATTCAAATTCAAATTCAAATTCAAATTCAAATTCAAATTCAAATTCAAATTCAAATTCAAATTCAAATTCAAATTCAAATTCAAATTCAAATTCAAATTCAAATTCAAATTCAAATTCAAATTCAAATTCAAATTCAAATTCAAATTCAAATTCAAATTCAAATTCAAATTCAAATTCAAATTCAAATTCAAATTCAAATTCAAATTCAAATTCAAATTCAAATTCAAATTCAAATTCAAATTCAAATTCAAATTCAAATTCAAATTCAAATTCAAATTCAAATTCAAATTCAAATTCAAATTCAAATTCAAATTCAAATTCAAATTCAAATTCAAATTCAAATTCAAATTCAAATTCAAATTCAAATTCAAATTCAAATTCAAATTCAAATTCAAATTCAAATTCAAATTCAAATTCAAATTCAAATTCAAATTCAAATTCAAATTCAAATTCAAATTCAAATTCAAATTCAAATTCAAATTCAAATTCAAATTCAAATTCAAATCAAATTCAAATTCAAATTCAAATTCAAACTTTACTTTTAAATTTTTAATTTCAACTTTGTATAAAATTTCAAATTTCTATTTAAGAATTCAAATTGCAAATTTTAAATTTTAAAATTTAAGTGTTGAACTTTAAGTTTTGAATTTTTTTTTATATATTAAATTTTATACAAAGTTGAAATGAAAAATTTTAAATTTGAGTTTTAAATTTATTAAAATAAAATTTGAATTCATAAATTGATTTCATTATTTTTTTCAAAATTTTTCAAATTCTAAATTTTATACATCATGCAAATTCCAATTTCAATTTTCAAATTTTATGTATTAAATTGTAGTTGTACATTTTCAATATGAAGTTTAAAATTTGAAATATCAATGTTTAAGTTTCAAATGCCAAACATCATATTTTAAATTTTAATTTTCAAATTATTTTTTTAAATATCTGCCAACTTGTAATTTAATTTTATTTACCTATTCAATTTGAAATTTTAATTTTAAAATTGTGATTTTCGAAATTCCAAATTCAAATCTTAGTTTTTAAATTTAAATTTTTAAATGTAAATTTTCAAATCTTGAATTCAAATTCGATTTAAAATTGATGTAGTTTGATCTGATAACTCATTTCAACTTATTAAGAGATCTCATTAATAGAGCGCTAAAATTGATTTTCACGCATGATTTAAATATAACCAAAACTATGTTCCTTTCTTCCAACAAACGGTGGCTGTTTAACTGACACCTCTTCGCTGGCTTAACATGCTGTTCTAACTTTAATGCCAACCATAAAGAAGCGTGTAATAAGCGAGCAAATAAACTCATATCAACACCTGAACAACGTCTAGGAGTTCGAGCACCGAATATCTTTGTAGGCTCACAATAAAAACGAACCCTGTGAAAAATAAAAACCTATCAATTTCAAAAATCATATAAAACAATTCGTTACGCTGAGAAGGCATAAAATTGCACCATGACGAAGCATGTAATTGAGAAACACACGAGAGGATGAAATCGTCAAAGAAGACAGACACACTAACAACTCAATTTTCTGCCAATTTTATTTGAACAAAATATTTAGCCCAAAAAATGGTTTCTGAAATATCACAAAACAAAAACAAAAAAAAAGGAAAGAAGAAAATTGTTTGACAACAAGGTGAGGGCAGAACGAATTGGACATGAATCACATGAAGGACTTGCTTGCACACGCAGTCTCTGAGCGTGCACGCAGGGCCGGCCAAAAGAAAGTCTTTTGCTGCTGCTGCTGATGTTGCTATTGCTGATGATGTCCTGCGGAGTTTGCGCACTTTTTTCATCACCGCCAGAAGCAGCAGGATCAGCTCATCAAAGCAATCATCATGTTGTTCTTGTAATGAAGATCTTCGTTTGTTCTTGTAGTGTTGCTTGGCTGCTACTTCTGACAGCAGCATCCTGACTACAAAGTAAGAAAACAGCTATTAACTCAATGTTGCTTATCCCCAGAGAACACACTGCAAAACAATCAATTTTGACAACAACAAAAAAAAAACAGCTAAAGTCTTGCTCATTCAGTTACTTGTGATTCTTTTTTTTTTTGTTGCTACCCCTGTTGCAGCTATTCTGCCTGATGTTTTCTCTGATGGTGGCCAAGGCGGTCGAACACAAGTTAATAAAAGGTATAGAAAAAATACATGAAATAAAATCATGCTGCTTGTAGTTTGCGTTTCACCAACATGGCCAAGAAACATGCACAACCTACAACCAATTTATAGCAACAACAACAACAACAACAACAACTTACGGAACAACCATTCTTGGGGTTAAACGCAAGCCTGAAACTTGAGCCGCCTGAATGGCAAAAAAGATGAGATAGATAATTTCTGATTGTTTTTGAAACAATGGCGAAAATTATTTTAGATGTGACATAGTTTAATCAAGTATTTGTTTTTCTTAAGTTCAAAGAAGGTTTAGGACGTATTTGATTAAGTTAAGGTTGAGTCTACATTTAAGCAGATACGCGAAAACAATTTGTATGACATAATTAAATATTTATTATTTCAGATAGTTAACAAAAAATTTGATTTTTATAACAAAAACGGAATTTTGCTTGAAGACTCAGGTAAAATTTTACTTTAAACAAAACAAAACAAGTAAAGAAAGTCTAAAGTCGGTCTAGGCCGACTATGAAATACCCTAAACCCACTTTTCAAAAACAAAAAAATTTGTATTATAAATGGGCGTGTCCGTGGGCGCATGAAGCCTATATTTTATATGCATTTAAATGTTGAAGAAAAATTTACACATACCAAGTTTTATTCCTGTAGCTCACAGTTAATGCCTTTATTATGCTTTCGCTATGGGAGGTGGGCGTGTTCATGGACGGAGTACTCCCAATTTTTGAACACACCTTAGGTTTGGTATAAAATACATACATACCAAATTTAATTTCTCTACGACAAACATAACCTTATTTATTGAGTTTTAAACTTTTTGGATTGTATGGGAGGTAGGCGTGTCCGTAGGCGGATGACGTCCATTTTTCAAAACCATCTTTGTCTTGTCATAAAAAACATATGTGCCAAATCTCAGCTCTTTAGGTCAAACACAAGCTTATTTATTGCGTTTTCAATTTTTGAATTGTATGGAAGGTGGGCGTGTCCGTTAGCGGACGACGCCCATTTTTCGATAACATCTTTGTGTTGGTACAAAACACATTAATACTTAATTTTATTGTTGTAGGTTAATTATGAGCTGAGTTATGCAGTTTTCAATTTTTGCGTTGTATGGGAGGTAGGCGTGTCCGTGGGCGGATTCCAAAAATATTCAATAGTGCAGATCCTTGGGTGCTTGTGACCATGTGTACCAAGTTTTATCCAATTATCTCGACTCCTTCTTCTTATCCTGTGTATACGGACAACACACAGACGGACAGACGGACAGACGGACAGACGGACGGACGGACGGACGGACGGACATGGATAGCTCGACTCACGTGGTGACGCTGATCAAGAATATATATACTTTTCTATACCGGACTCGCTTCGTTCTATGCGTTACAAACGTTTGCACAAAGTTAATATACCCTGACCTTTCAGGTTTAGGGTATAAAAATTGATTTGCGGTAGCAACAATGAGTCCCTTGCGGATCTTTACTCAAATTTTACTCTATTCTTTAGAAGTATATTTTAACTATATTTAACCCTTCATTGCAAAAATATAATGCATTGAACTGTTAAACTCTTGATTCTTTTAAGAGCAACATTTCTTTTAAGAGCAAAATATAAAATGTTAGTTTAACTCTAATAAACAGTTTAATTAACATGTCATTGTTTTGCATTAAGTGCAACATGAAAAAGAAATATTTTATGATTCTTGCAAGCCGCATCCTTTTGTAAAAAATTTGTGTCAAGTAAAAAATTCTTGATGCTCAATTTTCAGCAAACCAACAATAGCCACTCTCTCTTGTGCGCTCTTGTCATGTTTACAACGTAGCTTTGATGTCTTGCTTATCATGTTCTAGTCACAGCAAGACATGCATTTGGTGCACAGCAAGTAATTAATGGCAATGCTTGTCCTACTCTTCTTATAAGCCGCATGCAGAAAGGTGGTTTTTATGGGTGGTCTATTTTTTGCACATTTAGAAAAAAAATATCTATGATACAATTGCATGAACATTGAAAAGTAGTATAATGTAGTATAATTCCATAATGAGTTTTTGGTCATTATATTTTTTAATAAATTCTTGCATTTAACCCCGCCCCGTTTCAGAAACACTTAAAAATTTTGTTCTTGATGGCTTTATTCGAAAGTTATTGCACTTTTTGTCTAGTGGGACCTACGGAAATTTTTAAGGACATAACTTTTATGGCTGTGTTACATTTTTATATATCTATAACATTTATATATAAAACTTGGCATGTGTAAATGTAAACCTCCTTGGTATGTGTAAACTTCCCATACAAATGCAAAAGTGAAAACTCTATAAGTAGGTTTATATTTGAGCTACAGATGTCTGTTTGTTACATCAAAACTTAGATGTGTACAAATTATGAATTTCAGTCGCCCACGCCGCGCACTCCAAAAAAGAATGATTGTGTAAATTCTATGTTTTAATACCGATTGAAAAATATTGTAACTTTTTTGTTTTAACACCAATTTCAAAAATGCATGGATTAAAGTTGATCAAAATTTCAATATTAAAATTTTTTAATTCGTTCATGTTTTTTTCTAGTTTCATGGAACAAGGTTATACGTGAAGTAATTTTTACATATAAAATAGTTAGCGGTCCTAATACTGCCCTCATAAGGAAGTTAGCAGGCCGTATCTAACATGAAAACGTAAAATTGAAAAATTGTATGCACGCAAAATATAAAAAGTCGTTTATATCAGAAGTTTAAAAATATGTAGATACGGCCTTCTTCCTTATGACGGCAGAATAAGGCATTTTTGTTGAAGATGTTGTATAAATATCTGAAAAGGTATAGAAGTTATGAACGATAAAGTGAAATGTATGTCAGAAAAAAATGAAGATTGTGAAAAAAAGTATTATTTGGCCATTGTTAATTTGTTGGTGGAAAGTTATTTTTTTTTAAATTACAAAAAAAAAAAATTAAACAAAAGTGCACTTTTTGAGTTATGAGCAAATTAAATTTTTTCAAAAAGTTGGCAACTCTGGCATAACACTTCCAAAATGTTTTTATTTTTCTAAAATTGCTTTTCAATAGCTTTCTAACGATACTTCATTTAGAATAAAATGTAACAGATGACAAAGATATCATTTATTGGAAATTTCCCATTTTCAAGATTCTTACTTTTATAAAACATTGCTATCTCCATAATTTTACAAAAACTGGCGATAAAAAGCAAACAACATCTATTTTTATAAAGAGAAAAATAACCGTTAGAGGCGAGGAATGGCCGACATATAAAGTTTAAATAAATATATCAACGATCACCAAAATCCGTTGTGTTTCTTTTTATAAAACCTGACATTCGGTAGTCGAGTTGTGCTTGACTGACAACCCAGAGGTTCCAAGTTCGAATACCGTTCTAGCGATGGTGCTACGCTTTTACCTTTCTTTAATACTTTCCTCATTTCAAATTAAATGATATTAAGAATTCATCAATATATATGACTTTGGCAATTGTAGTTGGTGGTAGAGATGTTTGTGGAATGTTATTGCTTAATAATTCGAATTGACTGAGGTAAAGTCGTAACAATTGCCTCATATTGAAATTAGCTTGCTGATATAGCGCTCCGCCACATATACAGCATTCTACAATTGTTTGTCTTGATTTTACTTTCTCTCCTACTTATCTATCTTTCCATTTCTGAACTAAGGCAAACTTGACTGAATAGGTTTGACACCTGAAAACTTTGGTTCAAAGCTGAAAAGAAAAACCAAAAAAAAAAGCATGTACTCTGAAAGTACTTTTGCGGACGCTAGAGTACTTTTTATTAATATGATTAAATAAGCTTTTGTTTTGTTATTGAGGCACATATATATTTAAATTTAATTATATAGAAACATAAAACACTCAATATATAAAGTATTTTGAAATCCAAAACAACAAAAAAACAATAAATGAGGATTTTCTTCATATTCTTGTAAAAATAACAACTTTTGTATATGATAAATAAAATAATAAATAGCATGCTACATTAAATAATATGATATCGAATTCAGACCTTTGAACTGAATTTTTGTATTATCACCAACAATAATTTAAACGAAATTAATTCAAATGCAAGTTTAATTAATAACATTAACTACAATACTTTGAGTGCACTATATTTTGTGTTGAACTAATTTCGCATCAAAGTAATGTATAAATATATTTTACACTTAAGTGTATGGCTAGTAATGCAATAAGTTTGCATTTTCATTTAAATGCATTAAAGCAATGCATATTATTGCATAACCACTTAAACATATTACGAAGATTTTGTTATAAATTGAAAAAATCTGAAATTTTTTTGATCAGATAATAAATAAATATTGTTAAACCATCTCTTTTTGAATCTATTTTAAGAGAAAAATTTTGTCGGCCTCAATATCCCACCAGAAAAGATGGAAGTACTTTCTTTAAGAACTTATTCCATAACAAGTTGCTTTCAAAAAATAGAACTACTTCTATCGAGTTAAATGTTGAACTGGTTCTCTTCCCTCCCGCTTCTATTATAGTTCATTTTGAATACGTTGCCATTTTCCTTCTCCCGAAGTTCATTTGGAATGCGTCTCTTCTTGTTTCTAGTAAGTAACTTATTTAGCTGTCTCATATAACCGTATGTTGATTTTCTCCTTCTAAGCTCTTGCGCCAGCTAATTCTGTTGTGCGTTTGATGGCGTCAGGTTGTCCAAAACTTGCTCCTCTCACCGGATATTCGGGCCTTCTTGTGTGCTTTGACCACCACCGGGTTTTAAATAAACAATTTTTCTCACTAAATTGTTGTCTTTCATCCGCTCAACACGGCCTAGCCACCAAAACCGCTCGATTTTTATGCACTTCACTATGTCGATGTTGGCGTACTGCTCAAACAGTTCATCGTTTTATCTCATTGGGTACTCACCATTGATGGAAATGGGACCAAAGATCCCAAGTAGACAAAATTCTTAACAACCTTGAAGGACACGTTAACAACAGTGACATCGTTTCCAAGAAAAGTTTTCTCTAAACTTTGTCGTAGCGCAAATATCTGGTCAATGGTAGATTCTCCAAGTTTGAAGCCACACTGATAATGTGAAATCAATTGGCTTATGATGGTCTTCAGTATTTAAAATTATATGGTTGACAGGACCTTTAATATGCTATATTAAAAAGGCTTGTTGGCGCAAATGGTATCAACCATCAATTTTTTCTAAGGAATATTTTTTTTTAGTTTTAACAAATAATTAAATATTTAAATGGCTTAAAAGGTTTAATTTTATACGATATTATTCAAGGTTTCATTCCGTTCATGTATTGAGTTATTGTTTAACTTCAAAAAAGCGAGAGGTGAATTACTTTTAAATATTTCCAGTTGCACTGACTTTTCAGTTGGATAAAATGTTGCTCTAGTTTAGTTCCGTTTGAAGCGAAAGGAGAACTACTTTTTTCTATAGACATCGCCTGCAAAAATAGTACTGGCTGGAATTGAAAGTGGAAAAACTTACGTACCCTAAAGGGTCATTCCAGAACTTATTCTGAAGTACTTATTGTTTCTGCTGGATGTTAGAACAAAATCTTAATCATGCGTGACGTTTACTTTTTCTGATGGTTAGACTATCCGAAAGTACTTTTTTGGGCCAAAAGGATTTGGAGACTTTTTAAAATCGAGGAGGTAAGTAAGTGGATATCCACAACAAATATCATCTCTGCCAGAAATGTCCCGACACCACTCAGTGGGATTTTTGCGGCAAAAAATCAATTTTCTGAACATTCAATTGCAAAAATCTATAACATTAATAATTTATAAGTAATGTTTCACTATGAGCAATCCATTAATGCTTTTCTTTAAACTGAATATTTTATTTAAAAAACAAGTAAGGTATGTATTTTTCCAACATGTTTGCAAGCTTCTTCAAATAAACTTACTCCAACATACCATTTAATATGTGTACTGAGCATCCTTATTTACCTCCAGTTAGCTTTTTTGAAACTCCAGTAATAGACTCAATTATTGTTATGCATTACCTTCGTCAAGTTAAATGCTTTTTTTCGACTGGCCCTGATGAAATTCCGAGTTGCATTCTAAAGGAATGTGCTAGCAATCTGTGTGCTCCTCTAACAAACATATTTAATATATCCTTGCAAAGTGGACATTTTCCCATTATATGGAAAGATTCATATATTATACCCCTTCATAAATCTGGCTCCAAAATTGATGTCACTAACTACCGAGGCATCGCCAAATTAAGCGCAATCTCTAAATTATTTGAGAAAATCTTAACTGAACAACTAACCCACTTCGTTTCATCTTCCATTTCTGTCACTTAACATGGTTTTTTAAAGGGTAAATCAACTTCAACAAACCTTGGAGTTTACAACTCGTGTAATAAAAGGTTTTACTTTGGGAAAACAGGCTGACGTTATTTATACGGACTTTAGTAAAGCTTTTGACAGCGTCAATCATAATCTTCTATTGAATAAACTTAAGCTAATTAGGTTTCCTGTAAAATTGCTAAATTGGATAAAATCTTATTTATCGCGACGTTTTCAAAAAGATTTATATAAAAATTCTCTTTCAAAAAATATTATGGTTACATCTGGTGTTCCGCAAGGAAGTCATCTTGGACCGGTTTTATTCTTACTATTTATGAATGACCTTCCCTCGGCAATTAAACATTGTGACGTCTTAATGTATGCTGACGATGTGAAACTTTTTCTTACCTACAAGTCACTCGACGAACAACACCTTTTACAATCTGATTTAAACAGACTAGTGGATTGGTGTAACTTCAACTTATTAAACCTTAACTTAAAAAAATGCAAATCAATGACCTTCTCACGTAGAACTGCTAATAGTACAAATTACACTATAAATAACATCCACTTAGAAATTGTTCATAGTTTTGTTGATCTTGGTGTAATTATGGATCCAAAACTTCGCTTCAATCTCCACGTAAATTTGGCTGTAAATAAGGCTAGAGGTGTTCTTGGTTTCATTAAAAGATGGGCAAAAGAATTCAATCATGCCTTCACTACTAAATTACTATATATATCTCTCGTAAGACCTATTCTTGAATATACTTCCGTAACATGGAACCCTCAATATAACGTCCACATTGATGCAATAGATTCGGTTCAAAAACAGTTTTTACTTTTTGCTTTACTTCATCATCGTTGGAACCCAGATATTATTCTTCCTTCGTATGAAACCCGCCTTAAGCTAATTTTACTGCCTTCCCTGAGAAGCAGAAGGATGGTGCTGAATGTCACCTTCCTATATAAATTACTTTGTGGTGAAATTGACTCCCAATATATTCTCTCATCTCTTAACTTTAACATCCCAAGAAGAGGATCTAGACATTTTGTGCTTTTTAAGTTGAGCCAGTGCATTTCAAATTTTGCCCTTCATGACCCTTTACGATATATGTGTAGTGATTTCAACAATAGCTACAGCTTAATTAATTTTTGTGATTGGGTGGATGCCTTGAAACGGAAAATGATTTTACATTTAAATAATTGATACATTTTAGAATTTTGTTTCAAACATTAACTCGGTTAATAATAGTGTTATATTCTGTTAAAATGTTGGCTGAGTTAATTCCATATATTCGAGACCGTTACAGTTGTTTATCCTTTATAATATTGCCTTTGATGAAGTAAACACCATCGAATATGATATGTATGCTTGAACTTGTTTGTTTTTAATCAAAAAAATTTTAAATTTTTCTTATTCTTTTGACTTATTAGTTACTTAGTTTATTGCGCAAGAGTTTATCTCTTTTCCATGCAAGTTTATGCCTGAGTTGGCCCAATACATATCCAATTAATAACATTAGCACGGTGTTCCAAAATTACATAGTGACCCGTATATATATACACACATATGTTTGTACATATTTACACGTATATATCTGCGTTATATTTGGAATTGGTTTGGTGTTTAAGAGTTTAATCTCTTTTCCACGTAGGATTTTGGGTTGGATAGTGGCCGCAAACTTACTAATATTCATATTATTTATAGCTACTTTGGTCTCTTTTCAAATATTCTTAATAAATTCGTGTTTTTGTATAAAATTTTTAAGTTTCGCTGAAAAGCCAGTTAATGTGCTTAGTGGAAATTCATACTTCGCCAACTGGGTGTGTGTTTTAGTACGTAGGTGCATTCTGTCTGTTCCGGTTGATCCGGATAGATTTTAGAATGTAAGTCGTGCATGCGTATAGTACGGGCTATACGTATTTATGAGATTTCTCACTCCTTTGGCGAATCCAAAAAAAAAAAAAAAACATGTCTTCGACTTAGACGAAGTTAAAATACCCCCACGGCCGATTCGTAGGGAAAAAAATCTTAAATTATAGCGCTTTTTGTATGAGATTTTAAAAAATTTTGCAGGAAACATATCAAATTCTCTTCTTGCTTATTTAAGGTTGTATGCGAGCTTGGCGTGTTCGTGGCTGGCTGAAGTCAGTTTTTCCATCAGGCCTCAGTCGTGTTATAAAATACAAAAATACCGAATTTCAGTTTTGTACTTTAAGTTTCAGTAGCTCAGTTTTAATATAAAATACACAAGAAACATAAAATACGAAAGTGATAATTGAGCTTATTAATTTTAAATAAGCTCAAATATCGAATTTCATAACGATAGATTGAAAATAAAATCAACTTAGGTGGTGTTGCTGATCAAGAAAACATATATATACTTTTCTATATCAACCACGCCTCCGTATGGGCGTTACACACGTTGTGAAAAAAATGTATGTACCCTTACGCAGTATGTGTGGGGGTATAAAAAATATGCAGAAAAAGTTTTTTAGAGTCCCTCTAATTTTTGAATCGGTGTTCGTCGAAATCTAAATTTTGATCTGGCTTAATGTGCAATAATGATTTTATATCTAAATAAAGCAACACACCGGATTTATATATCCAGTAATATTTATTCATATTTTTAGAAAAACTACACGCAGAGAAAAAAAACGTTTATCGCCAGTTTGCTGCAAACGAACTTCATTTGTAGTGTTTCAAATCATTTTTTGTAAACGTTTGAACAGTTGGCATAATAATGGTTAGTTGCGGGAAGCACGTTATTTAGTTGCAAGAAATTAATTTTTTTTGTCATAAGCGGCAGTGATTTTTAAATTGCAGCAACCGAAAAATTTGTTTTTTCCAACTGAAAATTTCGTTTGCAGGAAAAAAATTAATTTTTTACAAGCGAATTGTTCTCAACTGACAAAAAAAGTTGCTTGATTTCGTTGATGAAAAGTGTTTAATATTTGCCATCAATGAAAAGGAAGTATTTTAAGATTGTGAACAAACAGACACACAACTGTGAAGCACATGCGCAGTCACACAACTGCTACACAGCTCGCTTTCGTTGATGACAAATGTTAAATATATGACATGAACGAAAAAAACAAGAATGTGTTACAGCTAAAGTAAATAAAAAATTCATTCTAGGCAATATCTCACAATAGCTCAATGGAAGCATGCTAGACTGGCACGAGGGAGACGTGGGTTCGATTCTTGGCTGTGTAAGTATCAAAAATTTTAATTTAATTATTGAAATTCTAATTCTGTTTCATTAACTGCTTGGTCAAAAGGAACCGTCAAATAAGTTTTACTTAAAAAAACATTGATTAAAAAAAAAAAAAAATTTGGTGTTCCTGTTGGGGATTGAACCCAGGTCCATCGAGTTCCTAGACTTGACCGCCAGCACACTCGGCTAAACTTGAGCTTCTAAAACAATGATAAAATTTCATTAAGTTCGATGTTTTTTCGTTGCAAGCAAGAATATTTTTAAGTTGATGACAACTGAATATTCGTTTGCGGCAAATAAAGTTCGCAAACGAAGTATAGTTGGTGAATTTTTCAGTTGCGGTAAACGAAAAATTTCTTTGCGTGTAATTTCCCAGCAAAAATTTTATCAAACGTATTGTTTTGATTTATTTATGATTTATGTTTTATTTTGGTTAAAACTTTTAATCAACTGTACTATTAATATAACAAACATTAGACAAAGAATTCACTTTTTTGGCTATATTACTGTTTCGAACCTCTGTGCGTCACTTAGCCGCCTTAGTGACGATACGTAAGTTATGTTATGCCCAAAATAGGCTGTAGTATAAAATTTTTCAATGTTACGGATTCTGACGGATTCTGACTTCCTCAGAAAAGATGAGTCAAGACGCTATATTAAACTGTACCTCACTTGAAATCAGTTCTAAAATAAAATAAATTTTTCTTATTTCACAACATAAGCATGCAAATTTTTTAAGCATGCAGTTAAGCCAAGATCGTTAAGTTGTGCTAACAAAAAATCAGCCTATAAAGCTGGTAGTTATTAAAATATGCCATAAACGTAATAGGATACCTGCAGCAGCTAGTAAGAAATAAAAAGTTATAAAAATACAAACAAAAACATGTCAAGCATAAATAGAGTTAGAGTGCAAAATACGTGATGCTTGATTACGAACGAGTAGCAGAAAAGGCGCAATCCACGCAACGATAACGAAAGTTAATTAGCCTCTTAACTAAGTCGAGGCAGCATAAAACACAGGTAAGAACAAACAACATACACGCACACAAATGCAGACACCACTACCTCAACTAGTACCTAACTTCCAGCCACATCAACTTGAAACTAGGTAGTAAAAATAAATAATATGTTCGAGTATATAACTGAGTTAGCCGCCTAGCGGTAGGTTGTGGAAAAAAGCAATGGCTACGTAGCAGCATAAAAGTGCAAACAACGCATACAGGTAAGCTATTATGTACACACACACACACACTCGAACGTGAAAAGGTACAAATGCAGCCAACAAGTTGAGTGGCAAAGAATGAGTGAAATGCGCGCACGATCATTGGAGAAGAACTATATAAAAGAAAACAACAACAACAACAACAACAACAACAAAATGTTTATGATATGAAATGGAAACAAAAGCGGCTATAAGCAACTTACCAGAACAGAAACAACAACAACAACAACAACAACAACAGCACCAACCAACAATGATGAAAACGAAGAGTCCACCATACCACAACGAAAAACGATCAACAGCAACGACTTCTTTTCAGCTCGAATTTTAAGATTTCAGTTTAAATTCAAAACTCGTAGCGTCAAGAAGTGAAGCGCATCTAAAGTCAATTTATTAACGAATAATCCAATTTATCTTAAATGATATTAAACGAAACAAAAAAAATTAACTTTAGTCACAGTAGATTCTGCAATTATTAATGTTATATTTATGAAGATACAGCATGAACACAATACTAACGAGTTATTATATTAAATAAAAAATAAAACACAGCAGTCGCGTCATATCGTTATCGCACGCCGATCGAGCAGCACGCTGTGTGTGAAAAAAGTGATTAAATCTTACCGGCAAATAATAAATAAACAAGATTGTGAAATAAATAGTTGGTGGGAAAGTTGACAAAAAGAGGGCTACGAATTGAGTTTTTAATATTTGATTCGTTTAATTAAACAGCCGATTAATTTGCATTCTTATCAATGCGAATGGATAGTCAGAAGAACGTGTTAGCGGCCCACAGTTTGGATTATTTTGATATCTGTTGTTTATTATGCGGTATGTATATGTTTTTAAAAATTTATTTTTACATTATTTAAGATAATTTTTATTAAGAGTAAAGGATTGAAAATCTTATTTATAAGCCTAAAGCTTTTAAAAAATCAAGATAAATACTCATGGTTATGTCAAAATAGACATGTCCGAATAGGTGTGAGACAACTTTTAAGGGTAAGACCCAGTTATTAAAGCAATTTTTTAACTGGGTCCAAGCTTACTTTCAAGAGTTAGACCTAGTTATTAAAGCAATTTTTCTTTGGTTTTTTTTAACAAATTTTATGTTGTTGCCGTTGCAATTTTGCACTGATTTTTGTGAGTGTTTCCAAAGACTGGCTTTTTAAAAATACAAAATAAATTTTTTATATTGCGTTCTTTGGAATTGGCAAATTTATAAAAATATATATCATTTTTTTAATGTGCAATGATTAAGATAAGTATTTTTAAAAAATTTTCACTTGAGTTTTTACTTTCTTGTTAAACACTATTTATTTCATTCAAATTTTAAATCTAGTTAAAAAATTAAGCTGAACCATCGCTCCAATATTATAACTTTTTAAAATTCTTCTTCATCTTTTAGTCTTAGCGATAAGATTTTTTTAGAAATTTTGAGTTACAACGTAGTAAACCTTGTTCTTAGGTTTTTAAAAATTTGATATCACATTTTAAGAATATGTTTATTAAAATAGTTTCATTATTTCATTATTAAGTAATTCACTTATAATTCATTTGTTACAAATTTTGATACTAAAGATAACGCTCATTTCGTTCAAGACTGACTGTAACAACTCAAAGTTTAAAATTTTAGAGATAACCATGAATATATTGTTTCTGAGGATCACCGTTATGCAATCAAAAATCATTGTTTTAAATTATATTATTATATTTTAAACCATACCAATACAAATTTTTTTAAGTATTTTTAGTATTAATTTCTCTTTAACTATTTGAGATAAAAACTACCTTTTCTAAAAGTTACAATTTTGGGTTATGACAGTCTTGCACGCTCACTCTAAAAAGTAAATGCAAGCTATCTTAAATTAAGACTCATATGAAGAATTGAAGACATTTTTAATACAAAAACCAATAAATTTGTTTAAATTAAGCTGGCTTGTCTTAAAATCAACTTCAAAAAGCTGACTTTAAATATGTTTCTTTGGTTTTTTAAGCATTTAGAATACTACAATTCAAAACATACTTAAATTCAGGCACAAGTTGATTTAAAGGCAGTCTTTAAAATACGCTTTACTTTTTAGAGTGCTATGAGCTTTATCTTGATTTTCATTTTATAACAGAATAATTTTTAGTATTTAAATTATTAAAAATTTATATCACAACCCAATTACAAAATTTGCGCAATTCAAAAAAATCATAAAGGATTCTTATTAATTATATCTTTTTACTGTAAAAATTGTACTCAACTGCTGTCTCTAACAGTTTTTAAAAAAGTTGCTTAAAAAACTAATTTGTTTTGATTCTTCTGTATACTTGAACATTTTGAATTCTGACCCTTTTGTAATTATGGTGCTACATATATAATCGCTTGAAGCAAACAATCAAAAAATTTGTGTTCTTTGTTTCTTATTGCAAGGCTTACTTCTAATAGTGCCTAACTTGTTTTTTGGTTTACCTTTTGTGAGATCTAATAACCGAATTATATGTACCATAATGCCTCTTAAAATCAAAATATTACTTTTTTACTTCACATTAAAAAAAAAAAAAAAATGATTTTAGGAATGCTTTATAGATTGATTTTAAAGAAAAATTGACTGAACTTTTTTAATGTTGGCCATAGTTGAACCCCCATTTGGCATACTTCTCTGGAAAAACGTGCTCGGCACACTCGGCACATTATAAAATATTTTGACTTGATTTACTTTTTTGTAGCTTCTTAAAAAAAACAATTAAGTAATTTAAAGAAGTTCAAGTAAAAGCATAAAAGTTCTTTTTATAGCATGACGCAAATATAGTGGGGTGGAAATAACCCAGTGTGCAGAACATGGGTTTAATAAAATCCTCAGAACAGTGTTATTGGAATAAAGCGGAATATCATTATTTTTAAATTTCATTAATCAACTTTATCTTTTTTTTTTTAAATCAACAAATTAAAATTAAAATTTATTTTTCAACTTGAGTTTTTACTTTTCATTCAAATTTTAAATCTAGTTAAAAAATTTAGCTTAACCATCGGTCCACTTCAATAACTTTTTAATATTCTTCTTCATCTTTAAGTTTTAGCGATAAGATTTTTTTAGAAATTTTGAGTTACAACGTAGTAAACCTTGTTTTTAGATTTTTAAAAATTTGATATCACATTTTAAAAAAATATTGAAATTATTTCATTATTAAGTAATTCACTAATAATTCATTTGTTAAAAATTTTGATACTAAAGATAACAATCATTTCGTTCAAGACTGATTGTAACAACTCAAAGTTTTTCAGTAATTTATTTTATTTAAGGTTTTTCATCCGAAATTAGTTTCAAAATTCAAACATGAAATCCCAATTGAAAAAGTCATAAGACTTCACAACAAAAATTTAAAATCATATAGAAAACGTATGCGAAAAAAATTCATGTTCCGATCGTGATTTTAAGAAACTTGGGTTTAAGAAAACAATACCTAAGAATTTCCAATTAATAAATGTTTTGAATTTCGACTGTAAGTAAAACAGTCTCAACAGAAGCTGGTATAAACAAAATACCGGCTTCTGTTGAGATATTTATTTGAAAATCTTCAACTGGAAATCAATTGGAGATGGGTTAAAATTAAGAAAGATCATGAGTTTTTTTATGTAAATTTCAAAATTACGTCCTTAAATTTGTTAAATTCTCAAAAAGTTATTTAGAAATTTTTAACATATAATGAAAACATAATAGTTTAAAAAATTTGGGTTATGTGCTGATTTCTACTATTAAACTCCTGACATTAGATTTTTTTATCATCCTTAGATAGTTCCTTTGATTTTGAGCTCAATAACAGAATTATCGGTTATAGCTTTAGTAATTTTGACACAAAAATTTATTAAAATTATTCTACGAACACGTGCTTATTTTGAAGAACTGCTGTCAAGTAATAGATAATATTTTTTTGAAATAAAATTATCAGGTTGTGCAAGGAGATAGAATTGTCATAAAGTGGATCAACATTTTACTGTCAATAGTCCAATTAATTTTTTTTTCATATTTTAAGTAACGACATAACCCATTATAAATTGTAATTCCTACTCAATGAGATAGGAAACATGACCGAAGCTTGAAAGTTGCTTAAAAATAGCTCTGAATTTTTCATGTAAATGTCCGCTTCTTCAGCCCTAAACTATGGTATTACAAATGTTGACTATATATGATCACTGTTATAGCTGAAATCGAGTAATTTTCAATATTTGAGGATGAATTTCCAGATTGAATAAGAGATTTCTATATGAGTTTTATACTGGATAGTTCCTTTTTAATAAACTAAGAAAAATTCAATAAAGATCGTCGGTAAATAAAATAGTTCTGACGCAAGAAACTACATGATTATTTAAAATATGCATAAATCTCTGAAGATTTATGACATATTTTTGGGAAAAAAAGTTTATATAAGGAAAGGTAAAATGGGGAGTTTTGAATCACACTTTGATTTTGTGCCATAACTTTCTCGAAAATCAATATTTTTTTTGATGTGAAACCGCTTATTTGTAGATAATAGTAATACCTAACTATCTCCAGATGCATTTCTTCAAAATTTGTAATTTAAAAAAAAAATTCGAAGCTTGAAAAAAATATTTTTGGATTTTCAAAAAAAGTGAGGAGTTGTTTATCACTACTTTAAATGGTCAACAATAAAATTTTCGATTAATTAACTTTTATTTAACTTGAAAAAAAAATGAAAGAGCAAATAGTTCTCATGACAAAAATGAAAAAAATAATGGTCAATTTTATGTTTTTTGACGAAAATTTGTATTTATGTCGCATGATGTCTGAGTAAATCTTGAAAAACAACACAAAAAAAAATTTCAATTTACTTTGATTTCACAAAAAACGTTCATAAACTTCATTAATAATGCGTAATACGTATGAAAGATGTGCAAGCCAGTTGTCAAAGTTTGAAAACAAGTTAATTCACAACTCCCCACATTTGTTGATTCACAACTCCCCATTTTTAATTTTCGAACATAGGCTACGCGTCATCAGCACACAATGTTATTTCTACAAAATCACTTCGGTGGGTTAAAAAGCAATAGATCAGAGATAGTTTTGACGATACTTACGTTTCGATACACTTTCTAAATAGTTTTTAAAATTTTATACGCGTTAATCTTCGAAAAAAACTTTTTTCAGCACGCAAACAAATTATTTTTGGTAGACACACTCTTAATAGGTGTTGATGGCACAAATGCTTATTAAAAGTGAGAGACTAAAACAAATGTTGAGCCCAGAATAGTAAACAAGCTTATTCAACATGGCGGATATTTGAGTGATTCACAACTCCCCATGTTTAAAAACTTCCCCTTTTTACCTTATATTAATACATGCGTTTTGTTCAGGCGCGAAAAAATTATGTTCGATCTCTTTTTCATGTAAAGCAATTTTTAATTTAGTTAAAATTATGTTGTAAAGTGTACTTATACATAGTATCGAGACTAGTTTTATATCAAATTGAATTTTTTTCATGAAGAGCTATCGAAGATTTTTATGTGTTCAATTTTGTTCAGAAAATTGTTAGAAAATATCATTTCTCTGTATGAAGGACCATTATTTAATACGGACAATTCATAATATAAAGAATTTTAATTTTCTTCAAATATTTTTCAAACAAAACGAACTGCTCAGTTATTTATTTTTTGCTTATAATCAAATTTAACTTTGTTTACTTTATTTCATTTATCAACCTCTCTTTTAGTTTGTGTTTAATAGTGAAATATCAATTTCTACAGTTAACTAGAATTGCTAAGTTTGGTTTTTATTAAGAAAAATGTTATTGGATTCTAAACATGTTTTAATTATGTTATTTAACTAAAGAAAATAAAACTAAAAAGTGTAAGTTGAAAAAGAGCAGAATACCAAAGTTCACTACGTGGAATGATACCAACTTAAAGTTCCTTCATTTCAGTCTTTATGAATAGATTAAAAGAGTAATTGTTATTAATTCGAAGATCTCTTAAAAATTCCATACCTTCATATACGAGTCATTTTCATACATAACTTGGAGTCATAATTCACTTTTTAATAAGTGTAAAAAATTAATAAATAAAAGTCGTGTTAAGATTATTCTTCAAGATTATCAGTGATTTGCTTGCTTTCCTCTTAATTATGGGCCTCTTACTTTAAATCTTAATTTTATGATAGACATTAAATTGGCGAGTCATATTTTGCGTTCAATGTTAACAGGTGCAGGCAATGTTCAATAATTTCTATTATCAGTGAGATAATAAAAACAACAATTGATAGATTGCAATTCATGTAAAACGCGTTATCAGCAGAGTTGCGAGTTGAATGGATTCCAAAGAATGTTTTTCTTTTTAAACAAGTGAGAAACCCAGTTTTTTGCGTAGATAGCATAAGCTAAGGGTAGACCCTAGAGGCGGCTCCCGCAGTTATGATGTTTTAATGTGAGCCACAAACGACCAAGTGACTCAATTCAAATTTTAAGTGTATTCTTGCAAAATATTTTAATAAGAAATTATTTCAAATGAAGTCTTTAAATTAATTTTTATCATATATTTTTTTGACTATTTATAATATTTTTTGGGTAAACAAAATGTTATTAAACAATGAATAAAAACAGTTTTATATTTATTAATACTTCTTATTTATTTTTTTATATTGAAATACTATTAATTTTAGTACCGTCTTTCTTTATGTTTTCTTGTTTTTATAACCTATTAATTAATCTCTTTTATTTATTACAGGTGGTTGCGTTGCAACCAATAAAATAAGCAAAACGGCACACCAAAGCAACAAAAACCAGACACAAAACACCTCACGTCATTGTCACGTGAGGTGTCAGCATCGTTCACAATTAAATAGCAACAAAATTGCTAACCACAAACGATGGTATCGCAGCATTTTGACTGTGATGATTTTATTGTTAGCCACATTAAGCAGTGCGTGGGCAGCACCACTTTCTACAATAGCAACAACAACATTAATAACAACAACAACAACGATAGCTACCCCCGCTAACGCCAGCAGTGTTAGCATACAAAGTGTTGCAGGCGCCAATCAGAGTAGTAATAATAATAACAACAACAACAATAACAACAACAACAATAACAACAACAATACACGCCTGCGCAAACGTCATAGTAAACGCCATAGTAACTGGTATGATTATTATAACTACAATGAAAATTCCACCATTTTGGAATGGGCAAATCCTTGCGGTGGCTATTATGATCCCACGCAACTGGGTGGAGCTGAGTTTGCAGGCATGAAGCGCATGAAAACCAAAGAGGTAGGTTAATAAAATAATTATGTAATTATATTGTTTTCGCTTAGAATATTATAAACTTATTTATATAGAGAATGAATAATAGAAAATTAGACTCCAAATTTGGTACAAAAAAAGTGTTCTTCTTGAAAGGGTCGAGTTTCTGGTGAACAATTTTTTGAAGATAACTTTATATTTTGTTTTAATACAAAATAAGGAAGTCCTAAAGAACTTATTTGTCCAAAGCATTAATTTTTTTATGAATTTTCTTAGATATATTTAAGAATAAAAATATAGGTACTTATTATTTTTCCCCCTTTTTTAGAAATCACAGACTTTTCTGTTAAAAACCGATTTGATCAAATATAAATGCATCTTTATGCATCTCCTATGTATTAATATATCATTTCAAATGTATGGGAATTTAAGAAAATTTTTAAAAAACTGACTGACTTTTTCAAACACTATTTCCTTTACGACTTTTTGCAATAATTTCTTAAAAACAATTTCTTATCATGAGTTACAAAATTGTGGTATTTTAATTTTTTAGTTTTAGTTATAATAAAAAAATATAAAAAATATATTTTTTAAGAACTATTTTTTTAAGAGCTTTATGCCAAATAATTCATGAAGTAACAGATTTGCTACAACAACAAATTTCTTATTTTTTTTTTTTAAATTTGAGGTCGAGGGCTGTATAATTTAATAAAAAATAAACCAGAATAACAAAAAATTCTTATATTTAAAAACAATCACCATCAGTTGAACAGCTGTTTCGTTGACCGCTACATCAACTCGTAGGCATTCTTTTGTGGTTTCTACAAACTATTAGCTTTGGAAGCTACTTAAGGCAACATTCGGCAAAACCAATGCTAAATCATAAATATCTTTTACAATGATGAAGTGTTTTATTCCAAAAAATTTATTATGTTGACTTTTTTAAAGCTTTATTGTATTCTTCAATGTTTTTTTTATATTTCACAATAACTCTTCAATTCAGTTTATTTTCTGATAGTAACCGATATTGACTTGGTTATTTTTTCCATCTGTCATAGACATGGGTAGAAAAGATTTTAAGACAACTATTTTTTTTAACAATGTCCACATCCTTAACATAGTTTTGCAATGTCTACCCATAACATAGAACCCAAATTTGCTTTATGGGTTTATTTTCTACAAAGGCTGCGACAGCTTGGTGCTTGCTAAGTACTTGGGTAACCCAACAAAGTTTATTGGTTGGTCTACTGTAAATACTGTAAGTTTTAAATTATCGATATATTAACAGATTCATACAAATAACTTGTATAATAAATTTATTAGTTGATCTATCGCAAATACTGTAAGTGATAAATTATCGAAATTACTCTATAGTATTTGTCTTGACATCTTTCTGACTAAGTTTTGCAAAAATAGGCTAACTTTTTTATGTATCTTCTATACAAAATCATGTCAAATATCAATAGTGCTTCAAGGGAGGTAACCCTTACACTGAATGATTTGACCATTTTAAATATTTTTCTTAGATAGTTAAGACTCATCAAATATACAAAATTCCATTATCATAGAAGCAGTTTTTCTGTTTAATGTCCTATATCTCTTGAAATCTATGCTTATTAAGATACGCGATTGTCAGAAAAACGTGAATGCGTGTACTCATACTTTTGCAACTACACATGTATTTTGAGTTTAGCATTCACTTGTAGTTCAAGTTCATGTTTTCAAAAACAAACTGCAAAGAGTGTATGAATTTTCCGTAAGAGTGTTCACGCGTGGTTCGAAACATGTTAAAGATCTTTTGCTCTAGTAGATACTCAGAAGATAAATAGTTTCTTATTAAATGTGATCAGAAATTATAGAATAAAAATAATTTTAAAATACAAAAAAAAAAATGTGTCATATAAAATTGAAATTTTATTAAAATGTTACACAATAGAAACTTTTTTTTAAAGAAACGAAAGAACGTAGCTTAAATATTTAAACCAGCATTTGGAATTTAATTAAAAAAGGTTACAATCTGTTGAAAACTTTTAACATGTAGGTAAAAGTTGGCAACTTAAAATATTTTTAATAAATAAAAATAGTTTTAATTTTTTTCTCTTTTTAATTTTACTTTTCCATTCTTCAAAATCAAAATTCTTATCGTAATATTTATATTTTATCTCTTTGCAGATTTTCAACATTTTGAAGAGATCTGTTGGTAATGAGTTCAAGACACTCAATGGTAGCCAGCAAGATATTGATATAAGCAATATCAAAATCTGGTCGCTGCACGAATACACATACAAGTTTTTGCCCAAATTGAAGATGAACTCAAGTGTAAGTTTATAAAATTTAACTCATTGTAACATTTGACTTAATAAATTTAAAATATCTGGTATTTCCGTTGACAAAATGAGTCAAAGCTTTGTGGGAAATACCAACAATTGACGTTAGTTAGTTAGTTTTGGGCTAATCAGCGGAACATCATTAGATTTTAATAGATGATATACTGAAAAAAAAAATAACAAACCTTTAATCAAATATAAATGATTGAAATCTAAGACAAACAAATCTCCAAACTATGAACTTATAAAAACTTACATGACTAAACTTTTAAAAATTCAAGACCTTAAAATACTTTTCTGTGAAAAGTTATTTCTTTTTTGCTTAAAAAACAAAAAAAAATAGGGGTTTGTCTCAAAGGCTTAAGCTTCTCTCTTAGATATTGTTATTCTCCCTTTTTCCGTACAGTTCCTCATAATGGCTTTATTTATGTAAGCTTAACTGTTGTACAGTTTTCTGCATTTATATCTTTGTTTGTTTTTAAACAAAGTTGCGATAAGCATTCTCACAGCTGTCAAAGCTTTTTCTCTCAGTGTTACTTCCGCTTGTTCTCGTGTCAATAGTCATAAATCTTTGACGTCATAGTAATAGCTACAACATTTTCTACCTCAGTGTTTGGACACGCTTCGTCGGCATACTTGATGATTTGCTTGAAAAGAAAGAATTAAAAAAAAAAACAAAAAAAAAAACGAAAACAATTTAATAACAATATCAACAAAATAGCTAAGTCTTTAGTAATCGAAGGTATAGACAACTTGTTAGTCATACCAGCTGTCCGTTATAATAATAGTCTAGACTTTGCGCTCGTATCAGTAATTGTTGATTACAAGTCATGTTAAGGTGTACCTCAGCTGGCGTTGTTTAGCGCCCACAAGCTGTGGAATTTGCCAAAGAAACACTCATCTACGCTAAGCTTAGTTAAGCTTGTAACACGGCGGGAATGCTTGACTTGTTCGAAGAGACAAAAGTGGAGGGGCTGACCGGGCGGAGCTGGGTATCAAGCGAGAGCTGGTTAAAGTTTTCAGATATAACGAAATAGCTGTAATTAATGTGTAATAAACATTTAGTTTTATTAGGCATATTCTTGTTTTCGAGCACGAAATTAAGATTATGTATGACTATCACCGATATTTATTTTGGTACAAGCTATATCTATTATATAGATCTTTATAGAGAAGATATCGGAGCATATAAAAAACTTCAAGGCTTTAACTCTTAAAGAACGATAATTTATTTCCCCTTGTTTTGGAGCATTATTATTATTAATTTTATTATTATTATTATTATTATTATTATTATTATTATTATTATTATTATTATTATTATTATTATTATTATTATTATTATTATTATTATTATTATTATTATTATTATTATTATTATTATTATTATTATTATTATTATTATTATTATTATTATTATTATTATTATTATTATTATTATTATTATTATTATTATTATTATTATTATTATTATTATTATTATTATTATTATTATTATTATTATTATTATTATTATTATTATTATTATTATTATTATTATTATTATTATTATTATTATTATTATTATTATTATTATTATTATTATTATTATTATTATTATTATTATTATTATTATTATTATTATTATTATTATTATTATTATTATTATTATTATTATTATTATTATTATTATTATTATTATTATCATTATTATTATTATTATTATTAATATTATTATTATTATTATTATAATTATCATTATTATTATTATTATTATTATTATTATTATTATTATTATTATTATCATTATTATGATTATTATTATTATTATTATTATTATTATTATTATTATTATTATTATTATTATCATTATTATTATTATTATTATATTTTTATTATTATTATTTTTATTATTATTATTATTATTATTATTATTATTATTATTATTATTATTATTATTATTATTATTATTATTATTATTATTATCATTATTATTATTATTATCATTATTATTATTATTATTATTATTATTTTTATTATTATAAGCATTTAATTAGCTTTTAATTATTATTTTTATTTCTTAGAAATCCTCATTTAAATTGTTCCAATCTGACCTTAACTTCTTTTGTGTAGCTTAGTTTGCTTAATTCCTCTTAAAAACTCAACTTCTTTCTAATTCCACCATTCTTTCGTTCTTTTTCTCCTCTACAGATCGCCTTGAAGCGCTGGTACCGCAATACACAGACCTATGTTGCCTCCTTCGCCTATTTGCGACGCATTCAGCTGAAATGGGATCACATTAAGCGCCAACGTGAAAGTCGCACAGCTCGTGAATTGAAACATCTGCTGCTCAGTTCACGCAGCATTCTATGCGAATTAGAAACGGCCATTAACAGCACGCTGCCGCATCAACGTCGCGGTCAGCAACAGCTGCAGCAGCCGCATCTACACATGATTAGCCGGCAACAGATGAACAAACGGCTGAAGCTGCGCACTAAACGACGCTATGAACGCAGTCCGGATGCTTTGCATGAAGCTGACACAATCGATCTAAAGTTCGTCAAGCATTTCTACTACGAATTCCTCGAAACTATGTGGAAAGTGTTGCGTAAAAATATGAAGCGTCGCGGTCAAATAGCACTGCGTGGCACAAATCGCAAGGAGTTCAATGAAGTGGCCAAAAATTTTGGCAGCATTGCGGCTAGTCGAAAAGAACAGCGACGCCAAAGGCGTCAGGATAAGAAGCAGCGACATGCGCAGCATAAAATGACGAGACAGCTGCAAGTGCTGCGTAAGCCACGCATGTCTGAGCCTAGTTTGCTTACAACAACACTAACAACAACAACAACGACAACTAACTCAACGTAGTTAAAGCAAGCCAACTTAGTATTTTAGCACTATTTAGTATTAATTTAAAGGGAAAAGTTAAGACGACTGCAGAATCCGATCAGGTTGAATTCTCAAGTATTAAATATCGAATAATATTGAAGTTATTTTATTTAGCCTAAATAAAATTAGCATCTAAGTTAATTAAATCATCGAAGACAATAACTAGCTGTTAGCTTAAGAACTTAATTAGCTCTAAATTCTATGTCATTCCTTAATAATTGTCAAATAATTGTCAAATAACTGTCATTACATTCCATTACAATTTTATATACATATTCTATTTATTATCATGAACATTTATTTATCTTTTGTATCACACAACATTTTCACACAACTTCTATGCATAGAAGTGTTTTATTCGAAAAATGTTCTAGTCAGCTCCAGACAGTAGATAGTAAATCCAATCCTTCATTTATGCATACCTTTTACCAACCACTCTTGTTCCTATTTGTATTTAAATTATATATATATATATAAATTTAATTAATGAAAGTGCTCGATGTATGTGTATTTGTTTAATTTTAATTCTTGTAAGACGAAAAGTTTTTTAACATAAGCTCATACAATTATAACTATAATTTATTTTTATCATTATTATTATTATTATTACTATTATGAATATTTAAAAACTGTAGCTCTTAGTTGTTCTCTGTGATATTCTTTGTAAGTGTTTTTTTTTTCGTTAGTTTAAGCAACTATTTTCTTTAAAATAAATATTTCCAAAAAGAATATCAAAATATAAGCAAACAATTTATAACAAACAAATGAAATGGTTTTATTTTATTTTAATTATTCATGTACTGGTATGATATGATTTGGCATGAATTTGGGTTTCTCTGCACTGAGAAAAAAACACGTACCTTGCTCCGGTAAAAAATTTCTTCATTTTCGATAATAGCAATTTTCTCTTTTTCAAATAAAATTTTCTTCAATTAGAATAAATTTTCACATTTTCGAAGAAATATTTCTTTACTTCTAGGAAATGGAAATATTTTAATGTTTCTAATAATGATTAGTATTTTTCTCGCACAAAAAATTTCTCATTTATAGAGAAAAATTTATTGAAAATGAAAACTTTTCTTATATTTTGATAACAAATTCACTAAGAGATGTATTTTCTTCAATAAAAACAAATCTCTTCTCAAAAATAAAGAGTATTTTTCTCTAAAAAAGATATATTTTTATATATTTTTCTTTTTCATGGAAGATTTTTATCATTTTTAGAGAATTTTAAGTATCGCAATTAGAGAATAACATTCTCTGTAGCAAAGTCTATACCATTTTTCTCTAAATATGGTGCTTTTTTTTATCATATTCCGAGAAACTTTTTTCTGAGTGTGATGAATTAAAAAACAGCAAAAAGAAAATTTTTATTTTCAAAAAATAATTATACTTTCAATTTCTTCCGAGTATTCAGCAGATATTTTGGATATTACAGACGCTGCTCAGAGCTTGTTTGCAGTTTGGCACAGTTTGGTCTTTCCTCGTTAGGCTTTCGATTGCTTTAATGACCGCTTGCTAAAGTTCGACAGTGTCCAAAATTCGACTTTTTTGCATACATTTTCTCTTGATTCGATACAAAATTAATTTGAAAAAAAAATTTTTTTCATAAAAATCTGACAAAAAAACAATCTTAAAAATAATCGGTGCACGCGCAATTCATTAAAAAAACAATCATCAAAATTAGTTGAGAAACAAACAAATTGGTTTTCAACTGTAGGAGAAAATGGTTTCTAACTGTTTTCCCTTGGCTTGGTGATAGGCTTGGCAATAGGCTTGGTGATAGGCTTGGCAATCACCTGATCTTGGTTTTCCGTCCTCTATTTTGAAGCCATCAGTATAGAATTGTAGATTACCGTTGTTTTCTATAGTCGCATCTTCCCATTCTTGTCTGCTGGGTATAGATGTGGTGTATTTTATATCGATTTTCAAACAAGGTCCTCTTTGATTCCTTTGTTTCATAGATATTCGGAGTAGAAGCTCGTCCGAAAGTATTGTATCTCCAGGCTTGTGACTCACTAAGACGAATCGCGCTCTTAATTGCCAAACACTTAAGAAACTCTTCTATGGGAGGAAAAAGAAATATCATTTCTAGGCTCACCTGTGCTCTCATGGCCAGTGTTGCCAAATCAAGGAGTTTTCTAAGTTTTATGAGAATTTTCGATCTTAATGGAAAAACTATAAAAACTGGCTTACAAACGGAGAAAATGAGGTTGGACCCAATTTTATTCCAAAAAGTCAACTAAACTTTTTATGAATATTTCTTTTCACAAATTCCAATATTTAAAAACACTGTAGAACTATCTCAATCAACCTGATTCAATCTCATTTGATTACATTCTGAAGAACTTTGTTTTGGGTTTTATAAAAATATATGGAAAATGAAAAGTAAAATAGAGTTTTAATTAAAGCTCTCGATTTTCGAGTACCTGGGATACCCGGGTAGTTCAAATTACCCGTCCTATACCCAGGTACCCGCGTAGTTTCTGGTATTAACGGGTATTTTGATCTACCCGGGTAGTTTCAGGCTTTTCGAGAGTATTTCGAGCTTTTATATTTTTAAATTTATTTATGTTTTATGTCAGTGCGATTGCAATGATATTGAGAAAAAACTAGTTTTTATTCGTTCTATGGTCATTTCTTGACTATCAGTTGTTTTTTTTTTTTGTTTTAATTACAGTTGTGTTTGATTTAATTATTGCACATCATGCAGGGCAACAAAAGCACAACATAAACGAGGCTTACGAAGCTTTTTTTCATAGTAAGAATTTCGAAAATTCTTAACTTTCGAAACTAAACGGGTAGCTCGATAGCTAGAAACTACCCGGGTATTGTTTTTCAAATTACCCGGGTAATGTCCGATTACCCGGGCTTTCGAGCTTCCCCGGTTTTTTCGAGTTTCGAGAGCCCGGATACTCCCAAATCCGTAAAAAGAAGTAACAGAATTTATCAGTCAACTAGTAAGGTATATCTTCGACTTGGCCGAAGTTAAAATACCCCCACGGCCGATTCGTAAGTGTAAAACAATCTTAAATTGTAGCTTTTTTTATGAGATTTTAAAAGTTTTTTCTATTTTTATGACGTCTAAAATACATACATATGAAATTGTTTTCCTGCAGCTTAAAGATATGCCTTTTTATAAAGTTTTAAGTCTTGGGGTTGCATGGGAGGTTGGCGTGTTTGTGGTTGTTTCAGTTTTGTAGCTCAAATATTAGCCTCTTCATAAAGTTATCACTATTATGACTTCTATGGGAGGTGGGCGTCTTAGTGGATTGATGACGCTCATTTTTTCAGTAAACTTCAGTTTTAATATAAAATATACAAATACTGAATTTCAGTTTTGTAGCTTTAATATAAGCCTTTTTAGAGTTTTCACTATAGTGGGTTCTATTGGAAGTGGGTGTGTCCGTAGTCAGATGACGCCCACTTTTTTTCCACGATTTAGTTTTGATATAAACTACCTGGTACCCTGGTACAAACGTATCCAATTTTTTGCCTGTAGCTTAAAGTAAAGCCTATTTATAGAGTTTTCAATCCGAGGATGTATGGGAGGTGGGCGTGTTCGTGAATGGATGACGCCCATATTTCTAACACACTTTAGTTTTGACATAAAAATACTAAATATCTAATTTTATTTTTGTAGCTTTGATAGAAGCCTATTTATATAGTTTTCAATTTTGGGGTTATATGGGAGATGGGTGTGGTCGTTGGTGGACGACGCCCATTTTTCTGACACGCCTTAGTTTTGATATAAAGTGAATAAATATCTAATTTTATTTATTTAGCTTCCACAGAAGCCTTTTTTTATAGTTTCCAATTTTGGGGTTGTATGGGAGGTGGGCGTGTTAGTGAATGAATGACGCCCATTTTTCTTACACACCTCAGTTTTGACATAGAATACTCAAATACCGAATTCCAGTATTGTAGCTTTAATATTAGCCTCTTTATAGAGTTTTCATTATTGAGGTTGTATGGGAGGTGGGTGTGGTTTTCATCCGATCTAGCCCATTCTCGAACTTGATCTTTGCTTTTCAAAAAAAAACTTATATATGAAGTTTCATTAAGATACCTTGAAAATTACGGCTGTAATCGTGTCGACAGACAGACAGACGGACAGACGGAAAGACAGACGGACATGGCTAAATCAATTCGGGTGGTGATACTGATCAAGAATATATATACTTTTCTATACCTTCCACGCCTCCTTGTGGGCGTTACACACGTCGTGACAAAATTAATATACCCCTTACGCAGTACGCGTGGGGGTATAAAAAATAATCTAACAAGCAAAGCAGCAACCAAAAGAAAAGGCACACACAAGCGAACAAAAAATGTTCAATACTAAAAACAAACTATCTGCTATTCATACAAAATGCGCTTCGTGAAAATTAACACAAACTTAACAAAACTACCGTCTTATCGCGACGTTATTGATTATCTTCTGTATCTTCAGCATGAAAATACCGAAAGTGTCGCCCAACATAGAAACTTTAATATTATAAACTTTCGATAGAGGGCGCTTAAAGTAATACAATATATATGGCTCAATAACGCCTGAACGACTGGACCGAATGTAAAGAAATTTGGTATGAAAAACGAACCAATTCATAAGAAATGATTTATCATTTGAATAAAATTTTCAACGAGTGAACACCAACTCATGGAAGAACAGAAAAGGAGAGAAAAACAAAACAAACAATGGAAAATGTTCCAAATGTGGAATTATGAACGGAGTTCACTGAATAATTCAAAAAAATTCTAAAAACTTATAAAAAAAACTGTTTAGCAAAGCAAAAACATTCTGCAAAAATAATCGGCAATCTCGGCCGAAGCCGAAGCCGATGCCGAAGGTCCAAATATCGGCCGATTATGCCGATTACCGAAGCCGAAGCCGAAGCCGAATAATCGTATATACATTGACCAGTATACATTGACAAGAAATGTCCCTTCACCGGTAACGTTAGGATTCTTAGTCACAGCCTAACTGGTTCCAAACAGCATTTGAAAATATAAATTAAAACAATTTCAGAATGATAGGCTGGATATAACAAAAATGGAGGCTTATGGGATAAGCCTTTTAAACAAATTTGACACTATGAAAATAAAGTTTTGAGGGTAAATAAAAATAATATTTCTTTAATCCAACTCCTAGAGTTATGAAGAACAAGTAAAGAAAGTCTAAAGTCGGTCTAGGCCGACTATGAAATACCCTAAACCCACTTTTCAAAAACAAAAAATTTTTATTGTAAATGGGCGTCTCCAAGGGCGGATGAAGCCTATATTTTATATGCATTTAAATGTTGATGAAAAATTTACACACACCAAGTTTTATTCCTGTAGCTCACAGTTAATGCCTTTATTGTGCTTTCGCTATGGGAGTTGGGCGTGTTCATGAACGGATTACTTCCAATTTTTGGACACTCCTTAGTTTTGGTATAAAATACATCCATACCAAATTGAATTTCTCTATGACAAACATAACCTTATTTATTGAGTTTAAAACTTTTTGGGTTGTATGAGAAAAAGGCGTGTCCGTAGGCGGATGACGTCCATTTTTCAAAACCATCTTTGTCTTGTCATAAAAAACATACGTGCCAAATTTTAGCTCTGTAGGTTACATAGAGGCTTATTTATTGCGTTTTCAATTTTTGAGTTGTATAAGAGGTGGGCGTGTCCGTGAGCGGATGACGTCCATTTTTCGAAGACATCTTTGTGTTTGTATAACACACATACATATCAAATTTTATTGTTGTAGGCTAATTATGAGGTGAGTTATGCAGTTTTCAATTTTCGCGTTGTATGAGAGGTAGGCGTGTCCGTTGGCGGATGATGTCCACTTTTAAAAACCATCTTTGTTTTGTTACAAAAAACATACGTGCCAAATTTTAGCTCTGTAGGTCAAACAGAGGCTTATTTATTGCGTTTTCAATTTTTGGGTTGTATGGGAGGTGGGCGTGTCCGTGATCGGATGACGTCCATTTTTCAAAAACATCTTTTTGTTGATATAAAACATACGCATACGAAATTTTATTGTTGTAGGCTGATTATGAGCTGAGTTATGCAGTTTTCAATTTTCGCGTTGTATTGGAGGTAGGCGTGTCCGTGGTCGGATGATGTCCACTTTTCAAAACTATCTTTGTTTTAATACAAAAAACATATGTGCCAAATTTTAGCTCTGTAGGTTAAACAGAGGCTTATTTATTGCGTTTTCAATTTTTGGGTTGTATGGGATGTGGGCGTGTCCGTGAGCGGATGACGTCCAGTTTTCGAAGACATCTTTGTGTTTGTATAAAACACATACATATCAAATTTTACTGTTGTAGGCTGATTATGAGCTGAGTTATGCTGTTTTCAATTTTCACGTTATATGGGAGGTAGGCGTGTCCGTGGGCGGATTCTGAAAATATTCAATAGTGCAGATCCTTGGGTGCATGTGACCATGTGTACCAAGTTTCATCCAATTATCTCAACTCCTTCTTCTTATCCTGTGTATACGGACAACACACAGACGGACGGACGGACGGACGGACATGGATAGCTCGACTCACGTGGTGACGCTGATCAAGAATATATATACTTTTCTATACCGGACTCGCTTCGTTCTATGCGTTACAAACGTTTGCACAAAGTTAATATACCCTGACCTTTCAGGTTTAGGGTATAAAAATATGAGGAAAAATGCTCAGTACACTTTAAGTACTATACAGACAGAGTTTATTACACGATATTTATACCCCCACGTGTACTGCGTAAGGGCTATATTAATGTTGTCACGACGTGTGTAACACCCAAAAGGAGGCGTGGTAGGCATAGAAAAGTATATATATTCTTGATCAGCATCACCACCTGAGTTGATTTAGCCATGTTCGTCTGCCGTAATTTTGAAGCTATCATATTGAAATTCGATATTTAAGCTTTTTTTAAAAAAACTTAGATCAAGTTTGAGAACTAGCTAAATTGGATGAAAACCACGCCTACCTCCCATACAACCCCAAAATTGAAAACTGTATAAAGAAACTAATATTAAAGATACATTACTGAAATTCGGTATTTGCGTATTCTATGTCAAAACTTAGATGTGTTAGAAAAATGGGCGTCATTTACCCACTAACATGCCCACCTCCCATACAACCCCAAAATTGAAAACTCTATAAAGAGGCTAATATTAAAGTAACAAAACTTAAACTCGGTATGTGTGTTTTGTGTGTCAAAGATGAGGTGTGTTAGAAAAATGGGCGTCATTCACCCACTAACACGTCCACCTCCCATACAACCCCAAAATTGAAAACTCTATAAAGAGTCTAATATTAAAGATACAAAACTTAAACTCGATATTTGTGTTTTATGTGTCAAAGATGAGGTGTATTAGAAAAATGGGTGTCATTCACCTACTAACACGCCCACCTCCCATACAAACCCAAAATCGAAAACTTTATAAAAAGGCTTTTATTTAAGCTGCAGGAAAACAATTTGATTTGTATGTATTTTAGACACATAAAAATGATAAAGTCGTGGGGGTATTTTAACTGCGGCCACGTCGAAGATATACCTTACTAGTTTATATTAAAATTGGAACTTTCAGTTTAATTTCTTATGTCAACATAGAACTCTGTTTTGTCAATTATCGCTAAATTTCCTCCACTGGAATTTCTCTTATCATTAAAGGTTCATTAATATTAAAAAATTGTATGTGTGTTCAAAAAGTACGCTTCTTAAAGTGGTTTGATGAAAGCTTCAATAGCATAAATATTGTTTTTGTGAGGGAGGCCCTCAACTATCATCATGACTTGCACCTCATTTATGCACTGAAAGGTCCTGCCTTTAACTTTTATCTCAAATTGAGGAATATCCGGAAGAGTGTCTAAATATATCACCTAAAAGAATTGAGTGAATGGTTTTTATTGAAAGGAATTTGTCAATGGCTAATTCATTTATTTAAAAAAACATACGTGCATAATTTGCTGATTCATAACTACAAACACATGCATACAATTAAAGCTTTTAAACGGATTATAAACAGATAATTAGACATGGTTAGGGTTCGTTGCTCTCATGGTATTAAAACATGTAAAAAAACAAAAACAAAAAAAAAAAAAAAACAATAAAGTTATCACTTCAGTTTTCATTTTACGTTATACAATTATTTTTCTATAGTATAAGCAAAGTTTAAATAAAATAAAATATATATTAGAACATTACAAGAACAACAAAAGACCGCCTTTGGCACCAACCTTAACAACTAGACCGCGGACACTCGTACATAGAGCCAGTCAAGTTCAATGTGAGTTAAAACCCGTTTACAAAAACAAATTTTATGATTATTTAATTATTTTTTTAGTGGCTTTTATGAGCAACACCAAAAAACGCAGCATTTAAGACAAGAAAAAAAAGGGGCATTAATTGTTAGTTCAACGACATTTTGATTAACTCGGTTGGGTTCTTTGGTGATGGAGTAATTAAAAAACAAAAAATTATGTAATTTAACTGCGGCATGTTTAGTAGTTATAAATTTATTTTATTTTTTTTTTTTTTTTTGTTGCAAATGTTGGTAGCTAACTTAAGTTGTTAATTTCGGCGTTTAAGTAAACCAGTTAGCGTGATTTTTGTTTTTATTTGATTTTTTTTTTTTTTTTTTATACAACACTTAAAAATTTTATCACTCAACGTTTAGGCGGCATACTTTAAAAATTACGACTATGGGAATCCTTTTTTTCTGCTTTTCCTGAGCCTTAAATCTTTGAGTCTTTGAGTAGCTGTACAATTATTTCAAAAAAAGCAGCAAAACATGGAAAATTTCATTAACAAAAACCTTTTGTGCAGCATTTGTGAAAAAGTAAGAGAAAGAAGAGAAAAAAAAACCAAAATGTTCAAAATGTTGGGTCTTATGAGTTATGATGAGTTATTTAAAATTTTTAATCTTTCACTTTTATTGTGCATCTAGCAAAATATTCAAATTTCAAGGGAACTATAATCCGGTTCGGCTTGTAACAAGCGACAATTGTTTTTGGTAATTGTGAGATTATGTGCGACCAAATGTCCTGTGCATCATAAAATTATAACTGACTGAGAGAGTGAATGCGTGAGTGAGTCAGTGAGTGACTGACACTTGACACTTAAGCAGTTGCAGGTAGTTTAGTTAACCTAGGCATTAAATTGCATTGTGCTGTTGCTGACCTTGTCGCCTGCCATAAACGGCTTGAACAAATGTGCTTTGCCCAACAACAACTACAACCACAAGCTAGAAATTATCGAGCCAGATAGCGCACAGGGCCTTTTTCATTGTTTGAATTGCTAAATTTTAATCCTCTTGTTGTTCGAGGTTGCGCCTCAGCATACGTTGGGCAACTCCTTAACCGAAGTTATCATCATATAACGGTTTGCACATCCTGCTTTATGCCCCTGCATGTTGCTCAAATAAACTATTTTAAGGTATTTCTTTTACCTTTATTTAGTTTTTCTTTGTTGCAATTCTATAACTTTTAAGCTATTGTTGTTATAGCCTCAGATTAAAGCCATTCTTGTCTCTACGCTTTGAGCTAGTCTTTGAGCTTAAGCCAGGCTAACTGATCATCATCGGTTATCAGCCTATCTTTGTTTCTTCGCTTAGTTTGAGCACTCTTGATGGCCTTATCCTGTTTTGACGCGTATTATGACGGTTTTAAGCAGCTACACTGAAGTATTAGAAAATAAATTGTTGTAAATCTGTGCTTAGCTACTGAATCAACATGTTAATAAACAAATTAGCACCGAGTTTATTATCCGAACGATTTATTTAGTTCAATGTGAGTGCATGGAATTGTCTGTGGGTCAGACTATTTTGGTATTGTAAGCACTTGACAAAGTCCTTTACGAATAACTTTTGTTTTGATAGTATCTTTTGTGGCTTATTTTGAGTTTCATTTATGTTACATAAGTTGTTGAGGCATTGTTTGTTGCTTCCTTTTGTCATTTGAGATCAGCAGAAGTTGAAAGGTATGCTGCTTATTAGTGAAGACTTTTCAAGAAACGCTTGCAAAGATTCTTATTAAGAAGGTCTTCTGAAAGGGTGCTTAATAAAGGGAGGCAAGTTTAACGGCTAGTGCCAGCTGCTGGTCTTATTGCATGAAAATTTCAAATTTCTAAAGTTAAATTCTGAGAGCAATATATTGCATATTTCATCCTCAGAGAGAATTTATACACAAGATAAGACTACTATGTATCAATTCATTTAATTTGCTATTTTAAAACAATTTTTAAGACAAATGGAAAAATTTTAATAGTTTAAGGGGTAATATCACCTTAACCCATTTTGAACCACTGCTGCGTTTTTGCAACACCAACTTTAAAAAATACTATGAAATCCGAAAGGTATAAATGATACACCAAACGATTATTTGGTATTTTCTCCTTGAGCCTATTTTATTTTTTATCGAAATTTAAGTTGCCAGGCTTGCAAAGTTTCCAATACAAAACAGAGTCCAAAAAAAGACTATAGCAAACAAGGTTACAAAATAAATAACTGAACAAATTTTTCCTCTATATACCCTAAACCTGAAAGGTCAGGGTATATTAACTTTGTGCAAACGTTTGTAACGCATAGAACGAAGCGAGTCCGGTATAGAAAAGTATATATAATTTTGATCAGCGTCACCACGTGAGTCAAGCTATCCATGTCCGTCCGTCCGTCCGTCCGTCCGTCCGTCCGTCCGTCTGTCCGTCTGTGTGTTGTCCGTATACACAGGATAAGAAGAAGGAGTTGAGATAATTGAATGAAACTTGGTACACATAGTCACATGGACCCAAGGATCTGCACTATTGAATAGTTTTGGAATCCGCCTACGGACACGCCTACCTCCCATACAAAGCAAAAATTGAAAACTGCATAACTCAGCTCATAATTAACCTACAACAATAAAATTTGGTATGTGTAAGTTTTGTATCAACACAAAGATGTTTTTGAAAAATGGGTGTCATCCACTCACGGACACGCCCACCTCCTATACAACCCAAAAATTGAAAACGCAATAAATAAGCCTCTGTTTAACCTACAGAGCTAAAATTTGGCACATATATTTTTTATAACAAAAGAAAATTGGTTTTGAAAAATAGACATCATCCGCCCACGGACACGCCTACCTCCCATACAAAGCGAAAATTGAAAACTGCATAACTCAGCTCATATTTAGTCTACAACAATAAAATTTTATATGTATGTGTTTTATACAAACACAAAGATGTCTTCGAAAAATGGACGTCATCCGTTCACGGACACGCCCACCTCCCATACAACCCAAAAATTGAAAACGCAATAAATAAGCCTCTGTTTAACCTACAGAGCTAAAATTTAGCACGTATGTTTTTTATGACAAGACAAAGATGTTTTTGAAAAATGGACGTAATCTGCCTACGGACACGCCCACCTCCCATACAACCCAAAAAGTTTTAAACTCAATAAATAAGGTTATGTTTGTCATAGAGAAATTCAATTTGGTATGCATGTATTTTATACCAAAACTAAGGTGTGTTCAAAACTTGGAAGTAATCCGTCCATGAATCCGCCCATCTCCCATGGCGAAAGCACAATAAAGGCATTAACTGTGAGCTACAGGAATTAAACTTGGTATGTGTAAATTTTTCATCACCATTTAAATGCAATTAAAATATAGGCTTCATCCGCCCACGAAGACGCCCATTTGCAATAAAAATTTTTTTATTTTTGAAAAGTGGGTTTAGGGTATTTCATAGTCGGCTTAGACCAACTTTAGACTTTCTTTACTTGTTTATAAATTAATTTTGTTTGGGAAAACAAAGAAAAACTTCTTTTAAAAATTGGTTTTCGAAAAACCAGCAACACTTTTTCAAGACATTCTTTTGTATATAAATGTTGTGAAAACGCAATATTGGCTTATATCGATATAAATCATGTTGTAGTATTTGTGTATTAATTTTATTTGTTTTTTTTTTGTGAAGTGTAACCACGCAAAAATTCAGAACGTTATCTAAAAGGAATCGGGCAGCAGTACAAAATGGGTTAAAACTGTTTGTTTTCTTGTTGTTACATGACTCAAGCACTTCATAATTTTAAAGTATTTAATTACATTATATGCGTTATACTAGCTTCTTAAATTTTTATCCGTTTGGTTCAAAATATTCACTGTAGCTCAAAAGAAACCTAGATTTTGATCTAGGATTTGATCTTTAGATTTTTTTCAAATATTAAAATTTTGCAAATTTACAGCTACTTTTAAACTCATACAAGAAAACAACAACAACAAATTTTCAAATCGTTGAAATTTTCACTTGATTTTGAGCCATATTTTCAGAAAGTGTTATGTTTATGTTCTAGGTGCAAGACAACAACCTGTCGCGGTACGTTCATGAAGGTCCTAAGAACCAATAGTTTACCGAGAGTTGACATGCCTTTATTTAGTTTTTAGAAAATCAAAAAAAAATATTTAAATTGAATTAAACAAAGTGACAAAAAGCTATCTTCAAATTTGGTACTTTCTGCAGTTCGAAAATTTCAACCAATTTAGTTTAAAGGCTACATTCATGAAGTCTTTAACATCAGCCTAATATGTGAGCCTTCGCTATCTATAAGACTCTAACTCCTGCTTCAAGAAGGCACCCTTTCGATCAAAGATAAAAGCGCTCAGTGCCATATTCCCACTCTAAGCGACCGGCTGCCAAAGAGGTTATTTAGTATCACCGCCCTAGCCAAAACATGACCATGAGTATCGCGACGACACTGCAGAAAAGTACGATGCATGACGACAGGTTTGAAGCTCGAAAAATTTTCGAGACAAGAAGACGCATCACCGATGGTTTTAAGACTGGGGCCATTTTCCACCCGAGCAAAAATGGAAATCAAGTAACAGATATCCAGAGTATACTAATGTTATGACGGGAACTCTTCTGTAGACTTCTGAATGTTGGCGTTGACAACAATTCTGTCAATAGAGATAATATCCTGGAAAACACAATTATGAATGAGAGCGTTTAGATGCCGCTGCGCCTGACTTTAAAGAGGTCATAACAGCTATACCCAGTGTTGCCAGAGAGCCGAACTGAAATTTACCACTATTTGGGAAAAAAAAAATACCACTTTCTGAGAAAATGTACCTTTTTCTAAAAAAAATTACACAATTTTAAATGATTAAGGTACTATTACAGTGTGAAGCTATTAAAAACAACACCTTTTTTATTAATTTTTTTTACATAGTATTATAAAATTATTCAATTCAAATTTATTTACATTATGGACAGTTAAAGTTGAAGATATAAAAAAAATGTTTTTTTTTGTTTTTGTATTTGTTGTTTATTTTCTAGAGGTCGTTGAAGTTGGCGTGTTTAAAAAAAGGTTGTAAGTTGGTTTCTCGTCTCCAGCATTTCCAAGGCGTCGGAAAGTAAAAAATCAAAGTGCATTCTTCAGTAAAGGGTTGTAGTTGAGCACTCTACCTACGCAAATAAAAAAATAAGGCAAACAAAAAAAATGGCATGCGTTGAAAAACAAATTTACAAAAAACCCCTCTTTTTGGCAGATATTCGTAGCCGTAAAAAACAAAATATAAAAGAGTCTCTTCTTTTTATAGGTAGAGTGCTTAACAGAGTCTATGAAGATCACAATAAATCAAGTTTCATCGAAATCGATCAAGCAGAACTCGAGATATCTTAGAAACCAATTCGAAAAAACTTGTTTCGAGAAAAACGCGATTAGATTTTCTTCTATGAACGATAATATATGAATAATACGCGACATACGAATGTAATATATGTTATATCTTTTTTTTCATTTGATATTTTTTTCTAAAATTTTGTACACGCATTTTTAAGACCTTAAGGAACCAGATTCTAGAAAAAAACAAAAAAAAATTTTTCATTTTTTACACACTGTAATAGTACCTTAATGAAGCCGTTATAACTCACTTCACTACTTCTTCAATAAAATATTTCTTTGCTAGCCTTGAACAATTGTTTCTACCTATTACCAACAACTTTTTCAATTCACGATATGTAAAGGACTTCTTTTATCCACTTTTCCTTTGTAGAAAACTTTGTACAAAACTTTTTTTTTTGGAAATGATCATGGCTTTCTATAACCGATATTTTTTTAAGCAATACTCAATACAATTTCAAAACATGTGATTACTTTTTATTTCAACAAATTCTTTAGTTATAAAGTTAAAGTTTGCAGCAAATCAAAAATTAAAATAATCCTACATTTGGCTAATTCCACAGTAATGAGGAACGGAACCATGAATCTTAAAATGCTTTCAAATGGAATAAGTTTTGGTTCTCGCATTAAAATTGAATGTAAAGTTACTCCTGTTGCAAAATTAGTTTTACTTTTAATGCTTTTTTATGTTTTTTTTTTGACAATTTAAGTAAACAAACTCCGAGTTAAGAAAAACTTAAAATATTTTGTTTGGATTTAAAACGTTAAAAACAGCCATCTCTTGGTGCACATTCGAAAACATTAGGTTAGTAATGTTAAGAAAGATAACAATGTTATCCAAGAACAGTTTATAAAAAGGTTTGGTTACTGTTACTGCGTTAACAAAGAAAAATATTTAAACTGAGTGTTTTTTCAGTGTCACAACCTACCCGGAAAAATGCTATAATTTTCCTAAGAAGCCACATGGGCTTATTTTAAAAATTAAACTTTTCTAAAGTAAGGATATTGATGTTTTACATAAGCTTGTAAACTTTTTTTATTAAATAATTTCTTTTTATTCTTAATTTCCGTTACAAGAAGTTGGTCACACCCGAAACGGTTTTCAAAATTTTTTTCTTATAATGAAATTTTTGCATGTATATGAATAAATACTTTGATTAAAACTAGTTTTGCAAATTCATGTAAAGCGAAATTATTTGTATAAGTATTAATTTGATAAAAAATTCATGCGAAAAATTTTTTTGCAAAAACGTCACATCCGTCTCTATGGAATGAGCCATTTGTTGTTTTTTTGGTAAAAAAGAGATTTCTCAACCATAAAGGACTGCTTGTGAGTACGTTCATAGAGGTAATAAAACTGAAAAAAAACTTAAAATATTTGGAAATCTATGAAATAATTATGTTGCAAAAATTACCACTTTTAGTCAAAAATTAACTTTTTTACCTCTGCCCAAAAAATGAGTCAAAAATTACCTCATTTAGGGAAATTTACCTCAATCTGGCAACAGTGGCTATACCACGGCTAAAAAACAATAAAGACACAAGAGTCGATGACCTTCCGTCTGAGCTGTTCCGAGGCGAAGCTCTGTTTAAAGGCATTCACAAGCTGCTATGAACAATGGGGTCATATTTGATAATTGGAAGTTCAATGTCTGCCCTCAATTCTCAAGAAACCACCGTGGAATAAGCTTTCCCTAATATTGCAAATAAGGTGCTGTCGAGCGTATTATGTGCTAGACTGAAACCCATCTTAAACCAACTAATTGAACTTTATTATTGTGGTTTCAGACTTGCAAAATCTATCATCGACCAGATATTTGCGCAATGAAAGAACTTAATTTCTACGGGAAAAGTCACGGACTTTGGAAAATAGGACGTAACTCAGCCGATACAAGCCTATTGGTCAATACTGTATAGCTATAGAAATAAAAGTCGCAAAACTCAAAAGGGAATTACCATTTGGGGATGTCCTTCTACTAGAAAAATAAACGGTCTAGAACTCTGCACTAACAATTTTAATGGTAGAAAGTGGTTTACGGAATTTCGCTGCGGCCGTACAAAAACGAGAGATGCCGAAAGTGTTGCTACTCTCGAAACAATTGAAAAAATTCACGATATGGTGTTGGCCGGTTGAAGATTAAAAGTGTGACAACTTCAAAAGGGAGTGTTTGGCGTTATACAATCGCAATATGGACGAGTTTTTGCCCCATTCTGTAAGAGTGGACGAAACAAGAATTCACTACGACACATCAAAGACCAAGCAGTAGTCATGGCACAGCCAATAAAGTCATGGCGCCTGTTTTTTTGGGATGCTCTCGGGATTTAGGCCCTAGTGGTTATTTCTTGTTTCCAAACTTAAATGCATGTTTTGACGAAATGAGATTTGACGCCAATCATGAAATTATCTCATAAGCAAATACCTATTTTGAGGACCTCGATAAATCTTTCTTTTTGGAAGGAATTCAAAAATTGGAGAAAACATTCAACGAAGTGTTTAGATCTCAAAGGACATGATTGAAAAACCTATGTTTCATTCAAAAAGTCACGTTCTTATTGAACCGCTCTGGAAAGTGTCTTATACAAGTTTTAATATTACACACTATTTTCCATTTATTTCCCAGGTGTAGCAACTCTGGCCGGGTATTAAGAGCAATATCATATGATATTATTTTCATTGATTTAAATCCCAATTGAATCGCATCCAATATGTGAGGAAACATTCTGACTGCAAATCATAAAAAAGTAAGCATTCAGGAAAATCCCTTAAAAATTTAGAATAAACCACTAGCAACGCTCTGCAACTGCATTCAAATTTGTTCATAATTTTGCAAACTCTACGTTTCTAGTACTTTCTATGCGACACACTAAGACAGTTGTACTAAAATCCACGCATTGTCTAAACTATGCCGATTTCTCAGATATATACGCACAATAAAATAAGCGATGTGCAAACAGCTCAAGGACATGTGGAATGTAAACAACCCGAAATTTATTATCCCTGTACTACTGCAGTAGAATTACCATTCAATCCGTAATAATTTTTAGCGCAAAACCAATGCATTTGTTTTGCCTACCAAACACGCCCACAAAAAAAAAAAAAAAAAACATAAAAGCCATGTATTTAAGTAACATCTACCAAAAACCAAGGTAAAACACCGAGAAGAAACAAATGTCAGAGAAGAAATGATGCTTTATGGGGGGCAATAAAGGCGACAAACGATTGACAAACGCACCGACATTGGTTACGCTCACTGAGGCAGCAGCCAAGTATCTCTGCATATCTTAGCATCAACTACATAACTGCTTGTGTTAGGCATGTATCTGCTACTTTTATGTGGCGCGATAAAACTCGAGCGATGACTTTATCGTTTTATAGCGGTCACGTTCGTCGTTTACCAAATCCGTTCAAAACTTTTTGAGATGTTTTGATGTGATTTTAGTTTTAGTTGCTGTCACTGGGATTAAAGAGAGCGAAGGTTTTAAGACAAAAAAAAGCAACATATCTTACCAAAAAAATATGTGCCTACATTCCAGGAATCCAGCGATTGAATCTGTGCGATGAGTATTTCGTGCGTTTGTATGTGTGTGTCTGTGTGCTAGTGCATGCAGCATCCTGCACCGCTTTAAATATCACTCGAATGTGTTTAATTGATTTATTGCACCAACGCAGGATATGCTGCACCCGCTCACCCGCTTGTCAGGCATTAGTGTTGCCCATATCTGCCAAGCTATTTATATAAGTGCGCGTTCTGCATATTAATTGCGACTTGAGAGCATACGTGAGAGCCTGCGTTGTGTGCAACCTTTAAACTTTGTGTTATTCTTTTGAATTTCCAGCATTTTGTTTTATGAGCTCATAAAAAGTCGTTTGACAAAAAGTTCACAATTATTAGTTTTACTTTTTACTGATCTACCTCATTTTGTCCTGATATGCAATATGTTTTAAAATTTTTGTCATTTTCTTGAACAAATTTTTTGTTGGTTTTGATTTATGGTTTTACATTGATTAAATGTTGTTTTGAATTTTTTTGCAATTTTGTGAAACACTGGAAAAATTCAACACATTCGAATTGCAAATTAGGTCCTTCAGCTTCTTTGAAAAGTAAATTCTGTCACTCGACCAGTGTTGCCAGATTTCGGTAGAGATCATTTCATTTTTGTCCATGCTTTTCAAATGTTTTTCCCTTTGCATTTTCCCGTTTTTTCCACTTTTTCAAAAGTATGTTCAAATAAATAGAATCAAAATAAAATTTTTATTTTCTGAGGCCCATTAACTGATCTCAATTTTAAACAAAGTTTAGCTTAAACAAAGTTTAAAATTCCTTAACCTCAGTTTAAATTTTAACGCCGATACCTCATCTCAAAAAATCTAAGTTTAACTTGGTGAGGCAAGTTTAAATTTAAACACAGAAATTCTAGGTTTAAAAACTTTAAACTTAGATTTTGTCAAAAATTCTCTGAGAACATTGGAAATATTCTCAATCATAAAAAAAATATAAAAAATAAAAAAATCATACTTCAAAAAAATCAAAACAATAAACAAAAAACAAACATATTTTAAGTTTTGAAAAAAAATATTCCCATGAAACTGACAATTTGCATTATTTTATCAAAAATTTTTGAAATATTTTGATGTTCTACGTCAAAGTTGTAGAATTTTTACTACAGTGCCGCTCAAATATGTTTTTTAATCTCAGTTTAAATTTTTAAACAGAGTTTAAGAAAACTGCTGATAAAAATGAGATAAGTTACGAAAATAATTTTAACTGAGTTTAAAATTTAAACTCTGTTTACGAAATCTGAGTTTAAGGAATTTAAACTTCGGAGATCAGTTAACGGGCCTGAGTGTTTTATTTTATTTGGTTGAATAATCATGAATTTGGTGCGAAAAGTAAGAAATTATTGAATCTTTTAAAAAAAATCCTCGAGAGCGCACAAAGACAAAAAAAAAAGTTTTTTGAGCCACTTGAAAAAATAAAATGATATTCTTTCCTTAACTTATGAATTTAATAGTTAAGCCGGGCAGACTTTGTGCTGCCACAGTCGACCTTATACGTAGACAGCCTCTCTGGAAAAATACAAAAACAAAATAATATATGTCAAAAATATTATAAAAAAAGTTGAGATCACGACAACAGCACCACCAAATGTTATATCTGTTGGTGCGGGTTCCCAATCTTCTAACAGAAAAATAAAATTTTTGAGAAAAAACCTGCTCTTTGTTAAACCTGAAATTTGAAATTTTAATTCGGAAGATAGTTTTTAAGTTGCTAGAATTTGAATTTTTTTCATAAGAAAAAATTTTCGTAAAAAAATTTAGTTTTATGCATTCATCATTTGTAAAATTTGTAGAAAGGTACTTCGAATTCAAACATTCGAGTTCAGTTTTTCTACTTATTTTAAAAAGTTTGTTCAATTTTCTTTCAAATGCTATAAAAATCACTGTTAAACTCTAAACAAAAGTATTTTTAATGAATTTTCTAAATATTGTCGTTAGTTATTTAGCGTGTACTTCAACTAATTCAACCAAAAGAGAAAATTGTCTAAAATTGAATGTTCTGTATTGGAAAGCCAACATCTCTACCATATTTGAATGCTTTACAATTATTTCTTTTTTCTATTTAATGCTCATAAGTTAACTTAAAAAATTTACTAAAAATTTGCCCGTTTCTCTTTCGTATATATTTAAACTAACAATACCCGGCGCGCGTTGCTACGCCTTAGACAAACACATGTACTCTATCTGAAAACAAAAATCTGGCAGCATTGCTCAAGAGACCAAACTGAGAGCAACTCCCCACACAACATGGCAGTCGTACTGTGTTGAGAGTTACTCTCACAGCAAGAGCTTAAGCATTGTTTTTCTGCTGTTTATTGTGCTGGTTGTACAGCATTAGCATGGATTAAATAATATGAATTCTTAAATAATTAAAAAAAAATTTTGTAAAAAACGAAGTATCCTATAGTAATTTCGCTTATCATAAATTGAATAGTAAAAAAAATTATAAAAATCGGTTCAGCGGTTATTGAGAACACTCGTCACCAAATATGCCGTGAGTCTTCATTAATATAATAGTATAGATGTCTGATCTTAGGAAATTGTATAAAATAGCTAAACGTCTAGTTAACCTAAAATTTCTTCTCGGGGACTTGAACTTCCGAAGCCATATTCGACTGAAAAACCGTGTTATTTCGATTAAATCTGACTTGAACACGAATTTTTAAAAAATTCTTGATAATTTATTCACTTCTTCGGAAGTCCAAAAACAATCAGAGGAAAATTAAAATAATCAAACCATTTTTAACTACACTGTTAAAAAATGTTGGACTATATTTTAGTCAATTCTGTACTGTATACAACATCGACATCGAAATTGTACCCGAGAACTAGATCTACATTTTTATGACGACTCCGAATGGCTAAAGTTCATGTTCTCAAGAAGTTTTACATGGCATTATTTACTCTCTGAGACTTGCCATTGTCTGCAGAGAGGTGGTGCCCGATAAGAAAAATTTTTCATTGAAAAAAAACGTGCCTGGAGTAAGATTCGATCTCGGGCTCCAGGCCTGCAAAGCCACTCACTTAACTTGCATTGCTCGGTCACCACGATTAAAATTGAAACCACGTCAAATACTAAAATTAGGTTTAACTCCCGCATGGGTTTAAAATTTAAACCACGTCAAATACTAACATTAAGTTTTCATCTCGAATGGGCTTCAAATTTATTTTTAAACTCTTATTGGTTTAGTTTTTAAATGTCGTAAACATTAAAGAACACAATTTGCAGATGGAAAATATTGTATTACCGCAAAAAACTTTGCCGCGAGTGGGATTCGATCTCGGGATGCGGGCATGCAAAGCCACACACTTAACGTGCATGCCAAGGTCAGCACTTGGTTGCGAGTTCTAACCTCGGGCTTATCTGTTGCTTGTTAGAGAATGAACAAAAAGTAAACAAAATACAAAATACAGCTTTTATTACCTTTTAGTTATTTTGTATTAAAATTAAAACCTAAAGTAGGTACTAAAATTCAAATTGTATTCCCAATTTATGAAATTTAAACCTAGCCTTGATTGAAATAATTTCTAGTATTTTCAAAAATATCAATTTTAATGTAAAAAATTATCAAAAATTTATTAGTCCAACGATTTGTTTAAAAATAATTCCAAGATTTGTAACCGTGCAAAACTGGATCGCTTCAAGGATCGCATCATTTTTCGAGATGGTGCTAGAAAGATGAAAAAAAGTAAAGACAATAAATTGTGATTAAATTTTAAAAAATTCTTTCATACTTTTTTATACACCAAATAATATTAAACAATTTTTAGATTACGAACTTATAGGCTATTTTTTGAGATATGGTTTTAGAGATGTAAGGCATCTTATTATATGTTATTATTTTTGTTGATAATTTTCAATTTCTTTTTGGCGATTAGAAAAGTTAAATCATTACTTTGGCTTAAAATATTTTTCTTATTTGGTTTTCTTATGTATTCAAAAAAGTTCAAATTTTAGTTCAAGTTTTTTTACACCGTACAATTAAAACTACCTACCAACCGTACCTTTAACAGAAAAACACAAAAAATAAAAACAGGCGGAAACTATCAAAGTCATGGTGACATGAATGAGTTCATTAAAAACTGATCAAAACTATCGAAAACAAGGAATGCCATCAGAGAACCAAACAATAGCTGCAACAAAAATATTACCCGCTCAAAGTCTATTTGTCTAAAGAATGCATCAGGGCAAATACATACATATAAGTATGTAGAGAATGAAAAAGTAAACACATTTCCGTTTGCTCCCGCCAGCAAACCATTCACAAACGCACAAAAGTTCAATTGAATGAGGCCAAGAATCCACAACAATATCCTTGCTAGCTTGTGTGGTATGCAGCAGTGACTAGAGAAATGCACACTAATCGTCTGTGTGTCCTGTATATCCTCTAGTGACAATTGACAATTGTCAGTTGCTGTTGTTGCTTTTTGTTATCTACTGCGACGCAACAAATAATGACATTTCCTGATTTTTGTACTTTTAGCTGTTGTTCGGTTCAACAACTGAGTTCCTAAGTGAGTGAGTGAGTGAGTGAGTGTGTAAGATCGTGTTAGTAAACAGTTATTTCGCACCATTGTTTTTCTTTTCAAAATCTATTTTTTTTCTGCTGCATCTCAATAATGTTGACATCTTGAATTAAAAGATTTTACCTTCGTGCAAACTTTGTTTTCCGGACTCAACAATAGAAAAAAAAAAATAATACAAACTGGTAAATATTTACAGCTGTATAGCTAGCTAAACATATTGTTTGTTATATCATATATGTATGAACGCAAAAAAAACCAAAAACTAACAGCTTGAAATTTTTGCAAAAATTACCTTGTCCAGCACGCGTCTACGAAATGACCTTGATATTGAGTTTTTGGCAAACAATAGCCTTTAATTAAGCGCAAAAATGGCCATCGAGGTCGTGTATTACCAAAAGATGTTAGAAATAAAAGGTACCCAAACCGCATTTATAATAAATCCCCAACAAAATTTTGCAAACTAGCTGCAGCTGTTTGACCTCTACACTCAGAGTTACCCTAATTATAGTTTTGCATTTGCATGATTTATTGTTAAAAGCGAAAACTGTTCAATATATTATCTGTTGCAAAAAAGTCGAACATAATCAACTAGAATATTTGCTGCTTCCAGGAAGGCCAAAACTACTGTTTGACAAGCACTGCAACTCGCGCTTTCGTCGCATGCACAGCAACGGGGTTGCGCTCAACATAAAGCGCTGTATATCCGCAGTTCTCTTTTCATTTTTTGTTTTCTATTTTGTTGCCATCAATTCTTGTTTGATCTTGTTCGCATGCGTAACAAATTTTGTAGCGTTGACCGCCATCTCTAGCATTACAAATTGTAATTTTATGCTGTACTCCGCACTTGGCCAACGTCAAAGTAGGACTGCCGCATATCCTTGAATGAAATTTCACGCTTCTTTAACGCGGCCGGCCACATGCGGATGACCAGCGTAGCCTGGCAACAAGTGTGATGCGTGCCCTGCAACAAGCTTGTTCGACTTGTATTTGTTTGCTTGTTTTTGTTAACAATTGTGTGCTGCCCCTTTGTTGTTGTCGTTGTTGTTGTTATTCCGTTTTATTGCTCCTCACTAAGCCATGGCTTATTTTGGCATCGTATTTGGTCTGCTGAAATTACCGAAAGTTGTTTGCATACAAATCGTATTGAGCATGTAATGCGTAGCAAATCGTTGCTTGTAAGTAAGCTATTTCAGAAGGTTTGCCGCTGTGCAGCAGTAGTGTAGAAAATGTGCCAAGATGAAGTGTTGTTGTGACCATCTTAAGTTTATTCAACAGTCAACTAAGAGATCTTCTCGATTACTACTGACGAGAAATCGGTATTGATCTTGAAGCAGAAAAAACGGGATATCTCGATTTGAAGTAGTTTTAAATATCAAGATTTTCTGTCACAATTTATCTATGTTTTACTACAGTTAACTTAGCATTACACAATAGATCAGTGGAAGTGTGCTAGACTGGCATGCAGTGGACGAAGGTTCGCATTCTGACTTTTTATATATCAAAAGTATTAATTTAACAATTTTAAGTCTTTCTTTGAACTCATTAGTCAGAAAAAACCATCAAAATAAGTTCGAACCTCCAAACTAAAAAACAATCTATCAAAATATATCAAAAATAAATGTGTTTTAAATAAAAAAATTCTTACAGGTTTCGTCAGTGATTGAATCCTGGACGGTTGAGTATTAAACTCGACCACTAATAAGCTCGGCTAAACTTCAACTTTATAAAAGGTGATTAAATATAATTTCGTACGTGTTGGCAATCGAGGCAATTAAAAGCTTTTTTTAAAATGTTAATTTTAAAATTTATATTTCAGAAAATCAAACGAACGTTTTAGAAGATCTCTTTAATATATGCGTTTTTAAAATTAAAATTAACGTTAGAGGAGCAAAATCTGGTTTAAACGTTTTCAAAAGTACCAAGTTTCTGATAGTTTTGAAAATGTAATTTTCTCTGTGTAATATTTAGTTCTACTAGACGCACTAAAAGAGGCGTTTCTAGGGGGGGTGCAGTGGCGGTCCGCCCCGGGTACCAACATTTTAGGGGTGACATCATTTCACTATATTTTTTATTTCTCAAACAATCAGAAAAAGTGAAAAAAATACTTAAAGTTAAATTTTTTGTGTTTCATTTTTTCAATAGCTGTTTTAAAATTTAACGTTTCAAAGCTAAAATTAATTAAAACTTATTCAATGTCTTCCAAGGGAAATGAAAGAGTTTCCAATCTTGCTATTTTATCCATTGAAAACGAGCTTCCAAGTAATATTGATTTCGATGAGGTTTTTTGAAGTGAAACTTCTTTAGCCACGTATACAACATACGGCGAACGAAACTGGTAGTAAAACCGATGAAACGAATGAAACTGCGGCGAATTGAGATGAAGTTAGGCCAATTAGGTGAATTAGGTGAATTAAGTTGAAACTAGGTGTTCGCAAAACCTTATAAATTAGAACTCATAAGGTGCTCGGAAGGAAACAAATTATCAAACAATGGTTTGAGTCCGAACTAACAGATGAATTATTCAACAAAGTTTTACACCGTACTTTTTGAAAAAATGTATGATTCTATGGCCAATCGGATGCAAAAGGATTATCTGAGGTCACACTTTTATGGATTACATGGATGATTTTGACCAAAATATGATTCTATGGCCAATCGGATGCAATGGGATTTCTGAGGTCATGCGCAGGTGGTTATTGAAACTTTAATGGATTCCATTTTTCAAGACGAACTCAATTTATAATGATGATGATGAGAAATGGGTTCATACGGGCTGGGCTGCCCGGCCATACACAAAAATTGATACCAAAGTCCAATATTCACAGTGACAAGGTCCTTCTCTGTGTTTGGTCTCTGTATTTGGTGGGGCCGTGATGTACTATAGGCTACTACAAGTAGGTAAAACTATCACAGAGCAACTCTACACTGAGAGAAAAATGTGTTAAAATTAAATGAAATTGTGTTCATATCTAACGAATTTGTTTTTGAAATAGAGCTAGAAACAAATTCATTAAAATTAAACACAACTGTATTTAAATTTAAATTCAAAACAAAAGTTTTTGTTTTTAAAACAATGTTTTTGTTATGAAAAACAAATTTAAAACAAAAATTTTAAAATTTAAAACAAATATTTAAAGCATATTTTCGATGCCATTTTTTTAGCTTTACCGAGTTTTTAACATCAGATGCACAGACAGCTACCCTCGGGACCTCCGAATGTTAACTCCATTCGATGAATTTTACATTTGATATATTTTAATATTTAATTAATTAGTTCTTATTTTATCGTATGTTCGATATTTTTCAAACCAATTCAAAAAATTCAAAACTTTTCATTGTATTCAAATTTTTGTTTGTTTTTTCAAAGAAATAATGAGAGAAAATAAAAAAAAAGAAAGTAGTTTATAGGTAGCTGAAAACTAAACACACTTGTTTTAATTTTTGTTTTGTAGAAACGCAATGGCGTTATATTTCTATTTCAAAATTTTTTGTTTAATTTTAAAGTATGTTTTTTTTCTCAGTGTATCGAACTCAATTGATGCGTTTGAACCGAGCATTGAAGCAAAAACGTCCAGAATGCGATCAAAGGCACAACAAGGTAATTTTGCAACATGACAACGCTCGGCCACATGTTACGCAGCCTGTCAAAACATACCTTGAAACGCTGAAATGGGAAGTCTTTCCCTACTATTTGCTTTCTTTGATGACGCATGACCTTGAAGATTAGCATTTTCGCTCTTTTAAAAAAAAACTTAATCTGCTCATGGCTTTATATGAAATGAGACTTTTTGAGTAAGACTTAATTCATAACTTCCTACTTTTTTGGTTTAAAGTTTCACTAATACCGTGCGTGGCAGCCACACACATATTTTTTTTTTTCTTATTTTGCAGCTCTTAAATTAAGAAAAGCCAGCTTTTAAGACAGCGCACAATGCATCGAAATGGTACAAAAATATAACTAAAATCTTGTTGTTTGGTTTTTTAAGTTATAACAAAAAAAATAAATGATTATTGGATCTTAGCAAAATTTTCTGTAATTCTATTTAAAAAATTTATTTTAATTTTATTTATTTTAACATGAAAGATTTGCAAATTTAAAAAACTGATTTTTTACGAAAAAATGTAAATTTTGCACAGAAAAATATTAAAAATTTATCAAATTTCAAAATTGAATTACAAAAAATAATTTTTCGATTTTAGCGAAACTTTTTCGTAATTTGATTTGAAGTATTAACTTTTTATTTCCAAAATGTTATCTGAACTTTTTTATAAACATGAAAGTTATCCAGGTTTCATAAAGTGGCTTTTTGTGAAAATTAATAATTTTTGCATAAAATAATATTTTAGCAAAGTTCAAAATGGAATTACAAAAAACAGAAGTATTTAATTTTGTACTGAATCTCACGAAGAAGATATAATGATGAAAGTCAATAGTGATATGAGTGATAAAAAAAAGTTACCATATTTATTTTTCTATTATAAATAGCATAAATTGTGTCTTAAATTGGATTTAAAAAAAAACAAATAAAATAGGTGCAAGAGTGGTACCCTTAAGGTTTTACCAATTTCTATCATTTTCAGTTGACATCTATTACTCTTCTTGTCTAGCATTCTCACTGAGTTTTGATGGGATCGGGCTACTTTTGTATGTATTTACCTCCCATACAAAATCGTAAAAAAATTTAATATAGGTCCAAGGAAGGTACCCCTAAGTTCTCATAAATTTCTACAGTGTTCAGTGCAAAACTATTTCTCTAATTGCCTAGCCTTTTGAACAAATTTTGTTAAGATCGGCCAACTTTTGTAAGCACTCGCATACAAAATAATTTTAAAAAATAGTATAGGTCCAAGGAAGGTACCCCTAGGAACTAACCGATTTCCACCATTTTTACCATTTTGCTTATTTAGCTTAAATTATTCAACCATACCAAATTTAATAATCATCGTAGCACTCCTTCTATTTTTGTACCAATTTTGTATAGAACGAATATACTTGCAGCGCCATTAAAAAGCATAATTTAAAGAATTTTTTTATGAAATATTGTTATTACTGTTGAAAATAAGTATTATATAATAAAACATTTGAAGATTATTTAAAAAAGTTTGGTACAAAAATATAAACTTATAACAGATTTGTAGCAGTTCTCCGCTGGTGCCTCAAAAAAATTGGTTTTTGCAGTGAACGCGATGAAATGTTGATGTTTTTTACAACAAAATCGACCTAATTTTTATTGTAAGATAGATACTAATTGAACGTCATTTGAGAGTTAATTGCATGTAAAATATGTGGAGAAATTTTTAAAACGATCGGTTCAGTAGTTTTCTCCGAATCGTGGTCACCGACTTTAAAAATTACATGTTTGGGAAAATCGATTTAAAATTTTTTTCACTGGTATAGCTAAAATTGAAGCCGATTGTCTTCAGAATTCAATTCAATATTCTTGAGATGTTCAAAACCTTACCTCGGCCTAAATAAGTTTTCTTTAATTAACCTTTTTTTTTTTAAAAACATAAAGATAAAAATAAAAAACACTAAATTACATCGAATTGGTTTCTTACTGCATTTACAAATTTCTTATCTAAAGGGGTGACACCATGAGTACCCGGGGCGGGTGACATCAAGCCAAGGAACGCCTCTGCGCACTAACCAAAACTTGCTCTGCGGGCTGCATATAGCATGTCAAAATAGTAGACAGCACCATCTATTGGGTAATAGCGTTAAACGAAATGTGACTTAAGTCGTTTTTTTTCATAAGAGTTATATCTTATCCGATTACATCCGAAAAAAAAACGCAGCTATTTTTTGCAATTCGAACAGATGTTTTTTAGATCTAGCTGAACTTTGCTGTTGAGATCTAGCTGTAAATGCCTTGCGGCACATCTTTCTTTTGACATGATCTTTTGCTGTTGCAATATGCTTCGCGCACCATTTTGGTTTTTTAAACCTTTGTATCATTTTAAGTGCAGACACAAACCGTACGTTGAATACGGTCTGGTTTCAGCCGATAAATTAGTATCGCGCTTCCGCCTCAGAGTTATAGCGCTTCTGTTTCATTGAATAAAAAATCACTTCAATACAACGGCGCTACACTTCAAAAATTGTCTTTTATGGGCGAAGCCACTTCTCTTACCCCTTTTTAGTTTGCAAGTATTTCCGAGTAGTAGGATATCATCAAATAGTTACTCCAAACCGTGTTTCTTTGTTCTGTGACTATAATTTCCAAAGTGATTCAATTTAAAAAATATGTCTTATATGGGCGAAGCCACACTCCTTCTTCAATGCCCTTTTTAGTTTTCCAGTAGCAGGACACCACTAAATAGAAACTTCATTCTGAGTTTAAATGTCTTGTGGGTTTTACTACCATAGCTACTTCTGTATCGAAAATTTTAATTGTTTGGGCGAAGGCACACAACTTTTTTCAATGCCCGTGCCTGTTTTATAATTGAAAGATCTGGCCAATCAGTTGCTTTATACTTAGTTTCATTGTTGTACGACATTCAGTTCAAAATCTTTTCGATATGATAAAATAGGCGGTGCCATGCAGCATTTCAAAAAATCGCTAAAATGTGACAGTAAAAGGACACGACACAATTGTAAGTACGTACCGAGTTTTATTGATGTGTGATGTATAGATCGAAAGTAAAACCGATAATTTGTGTTCTGAGATTGAAAAATACTTTACAATCTTTTCTCATATCAAACAAATACACAAAAAAAAAAAACAAAAAAAAATGCATTAAAATCAGCTGTTCAGCTGTTTCGGAGGACCCAATAGGATATTAAGCCAGCGCTCTTTAAACGAAGGTCTGCATTTACTGCTACTTTTGAAGACCAAACACATGCTTTCCTCGCTGCTCTTATGAGCCCTTCTTGAAGGCCTTCTTTTTCTGCACAAAAGGCAGCACAACAAACTTTTTTCCCTTCAAAGACTAACTTTTCATATACTTCAGGGCAACTTTTTCGTTTAAAGTCAAAATAAATATCAGTTTAAAAATATGACATGAAGTTTATAGATTGAAATTAATCTGACATGAGAAAACATAGGAAAGAAGATAAATCATAGAATTTATAAAAAAGAGATAAAGGTTTAAAAAGAAAAAAATATTTTTTTCAATACTTTTTGTTTACACCTTTTTTTAGCCATTCTTATGAAGTGCTTCTATTAGGTCTCTTTTGAGCTATCGGAAGGCCTGCGAAATTTTCCCACTTCAGATAAAAAAGAAAGTATACTTGGATATGAGTGTGGAAGCACTTCGAAATCCATATGAAGGCCTGCTAGTAGCGCTTCGAAGTGCTGCCATTGCCGACTGGAGAGTTTAAACACTAAAACCGTGACACAAGATTTTAATATATTAGAAGATACTACAAAAAATAGTGACGTCATAACGCATTTGCGAAAGCCATTGTCTGTAAGGGACAAATATTAGTATAAGGATTTGAACAAAACAGTAGACAGAAATTTTAACAAGAACTTCGTTAGACGTGTGACAAAGATAAGGATAAGAATTAATACAAGATTTAGTGAAAAGAAAGACTCAACTTTTCTACTTTAGAAAGCTAATTTTATTTAAATTCTTTGGCAAACAAATACCAATAATCCAAGCTGAAATCTTCTTCTCTTATTTATTGCCATATATTCTGAATCGGCTAATTTCAAGTGCAATTTGTATAAAAAACCAAACTTAATTGTTGCTTTCGTATTTTTTCTTACAACACATGCTTTACATGAATACTCTCAAGTGTTTGAACTCATTTATTTTAAAAAAAGGAGCTGCTCTATGTTAATTCCAATTCAAATTAACTATTTTTAATTAGTAATCCTCGTTATGTAAGATAAAAATATTGTAACGAGACGAAAAAAGTTCGTCGAATGAATGAATGAATGAATGAAGGAGTATGCAATCGGAAATCGGGAAGAAAACTGACAGTATTGAGAGAATTGAACATTCTGACGTGATTAAATTTCTCACTCTACACGGAAATACACTTCAGACAAATTTTCTAGTAATATTTATGGGGACTCTGCGCCTTGTAAGACCATGATCTATGAAACAAAGCAGGAACTCCATTGATAACGATCCTCGGTATGTATGTCTAATTGACGCTAACACACCAGAAATCATCGTACGGAAAAAATCTTGTATTCGAAAATGCCAGGTTAAAGAAAAAAACTTCCAACTTTGGTTGGAGTGATTGGAGCTTCCGGAAGAACCATTTTGAACATCCTCCATTAACATCTTGGTATGACAAAGGTTAATGCTTATGCAATTTTTGCGAGTTTTTTAACTGATGTGGATTGTTACTGGGTATGAAACATGGATTCCTAAAAAATATAAACTGTGACAATCGGCCAGAAAGATATTGGCGACTATCTTTTGATATACAGAAGGTATCTTATGAATCGATTAGACGAAATGTGGTGTCACCATAACGGGATTGTGCTACGTTTCCTTATAAGATCGTTGGAAGGAGGCCAATAAAAAACAAAAAAGAATAAAACAAAAAAGAATAAGAGGAAAATTTACAGAAGGTTACCTCTTTTGGCACGACAAAGCGCCTGTACACACGAGCTGTGTTGCAACGGTTGCCAATCACCGATGTGCGTTTTAATAGCTGCGTCACCCACCCTAAAGATCAGACCTGATCCCCAGCGACTATTTTTTACCCCAAAGATGAAGAAAGAGCTGCGTGGAAAAAATTTAACAACGATGACGAAGTCAGGTCAGCAATTTCGACCTATTTTGACGCCAAAAATATAAACTTTTTTCGATGGTATAATTTAATGTGATAAGATAATGAAGAACTTTTTAAACAGAAAAGACTTTCTTTCAAAAATATTTTTATTTACCAATATTTAATTATAATTTTAAAACTACTATTATATTTACTAACTCTTTTATTATTTCTGTAAAAAATGGTAATGTGGCAAGGAATTCTTTGTCAAAGATCATGTATGCGTATTTCGGAACTCTGCTGTCCTCCTCTGGTAGGTCATATCTCCTTGGCTCAAAGGCATACACTTTTTGAAATATTAACCAAATCAAAATAAAAATAGGCACATCAAAACTAACATACACCCAAAACAACGTGTAACTTCAAAACACCTCTGAATACCACCTTGTTTGTTGTAGGTACACTCGAAAAAACTTACAACATTTAATTAAACAAATAAATAAACGTCAACTCATTCACGTAGTCAATCAGCTACGTATATGTAAAAGTGAATTGTTGTGTGATTGTGAGTCTCTGATTGTATAGCATAAAAGAAGAACAAGGCTTAAAAGGGCAAAAGATCAAAGTGAACATGCTGCAGCTAATCCTTAAACAAAGCACTACAGAAAATATAACGATAAGATTTAACACAAAATTCCGAAAGAATGAAAAGTAAATATTTTCACCTTACTAACAACAACAACACCAATAACAACAACAACAACAGCTATAGAACAACAAACAAAAAGTGCTACTTTTATTTCCATTGTTTGATCGAGCAGTGTGTGATCAAATGTGATCGAGGGTCCTTGAAAGGGTATAAACAGTCTGACAGACAAATCAACATTTACACGGACAGACTTAAGTCTGTGGTGCATGGTGCATACACACACACACACACACAAATGTGCATTTAAAAAAAACCATACACAATGTTAAGCATAACGAGAACAATGACGATCACATGGCAGCAATCATGATCATAATAATGATGATCATCATTATTGAGACACACTTGCTTTGATGCATCTCGCCTAGCGTATGCAACTGACATTGATAACAATGACGATGATCATGACGATGTTGGTGATGGCGAGATGTCAAGTGGTCTTAACACTTGGCTTACGGAGCTCATAACGCCGTGATTCTTTTTCGTTCTTAACAAGCGATCGCATCGCAACAATATGTCAAAAAATTAATGAAAGAAACAACATTTTTCTCCCCCTCTTGCCTTTTACTTGTATTTAATTTGATGATGATTCTTTGCGCATGCGCTGTAAGAAGTTTGACTAGGGTTGGACGACCGGTGCATTTGTTTGGTTTCCCAATATTTGGAACACCTATGTAGGGCCCACTTAAGTGCCATGACTTGACGCATCGCTATAATAAGTCGATAATTATCCGGTGCTTGTGTTTATTTGTGTGTGTTCTGTGTATTCTAAATCTTTTGCTTGTTAAATTGAAGTGGCTGTGTGTGATTGTGTAGCATGGCTTTTTTGATGGAATCTTGTTAAAATAAACATTCCATTGGTTTAAGTGAATAATTGGAAAATTTATGAAAAACTATTTGGAAGTATTTGAAAATGTTTGAAGACATTTTTTTGATGACAGACAATGAAATAAATAAAGTATATAAATTAATAAGCAAATTTATTGAATTAAAACGCAGATTTAAGGTGCTTTAATAATGATGCTAATAATCTGTTAAAGCCATCTTATCATGTCAGCAAATGCTTGCAAAAATATATAAAGATAAGTAGTATTAGTAACTCAGTTCAGGATTCAGTGGTTCTAAATAAATGCTGCTTTGTAGGTGTGTTAACCAATCAGCAGAATTCAGCACACAGGCAGCACCTATAGATCAGCTAATTGACGACTATTTTCTTTAAAGTAACTCAATTAAGATGGCCAAGACCAAGGATGCACCAAATAAAATGACAAAAAGTCTGCAGTGGTCAGTAAAGAAGAGACAAAAAACTTTTAAAAAAGATATACACTGCGCGTCACTTGAATAGAAACAATGCTTTTGACAAAGATCAGAGCTTTTTTCGCTGCATAAAGCTTTCAAAAAAGCTTTTTTTTTGTTTTTGTATGTGAGAATATGAAATTCTGAAGAACAGTGTGAAAAGAGAAGAATGCAATTTTTACCGTTTCGGTTTTATTTGCATTTTTTATAAATAATAAAAAGAAAGTGGTTATATTTTTGCGTCACTTGAATAGAAACATTAGTTCTAGACCAACTTCTTGAGCAGGTGCAATAAAAATAATAATAAAAAAGTGTTCCTTTAATTAATAGAGATTTTTTTGAAATTTTTAATAGTTATACAGAGCGAATATGGGCCGAGCGAAAGCGTTAACTGTCGTCGAGAAGGCCAAAATTGAGGCATATTGCGAGCAGGGCCTTTCCGCGCGTACTATAGCCACAAAAATTGGCAGAAGTCCTAAAGTTGTCTGCAGCTTTTTGCGGAACCCCATTACCTATGGGAAAAACATGGTAGGAAGACAAAAAAGGGCTACGACAGGAGCGGATAGAAGACTCATAGTGCGGTTGGCATCTAATTGCAGTGACTCTGTAGCAAAAATAAGAGCAAAAAGTGGTGTTAGTGCCAGTGTTTCCACTGTGAGGAGAATTCTAAATGGAGCAAAACATCTTAAGCTTAAAAAACTGCAAAAAAAACCACCACTAAACCCGCAACGGAAAGAAGCACGGTTAAGGTTTTGCAGGGCTTACATGTCTTGGAAAAACGAGTGGAATGCTGTTGTTTTCTCGGACGAAAAAAAATTTAATTTTGATGGTCCTGACGGGTTTAACTATTATTTCCATGACTTACGGAAGGACGAACGTTTTTTGGCCCGTCACCACAGCCGCGAAGGAGGTGTAATGGTGTGGGGCGCTGTAACGTATTATGGAGTTATTGGTCTCGGGTTTCAGACAGCCAAAATGACCGCGAATTGCTACAAGCAAATATTGGAAACAGCTTTTCCAAAATTTTCGGAACTTTTCGGACCAATTCCTTGGACGTTCCAACAAGATAATGCACCGATTCACACCGCAAGGATAGTCAAGAACTGGATAAGGGAGCAAAATGTTAACTTATTGGAATGGCCACCATACTCTCCGGATCTCAATATAATGGAAAATATGTGGGGATGGTTGTCTCGCAAGGTATACGAGTCTGGTCGGCAATTCGAAGATCGAGAGTCACTCATTGCTGCAATTAGGGCGGCATGGACTGAAGTTTCTCTTAATTTGGTAAAAAATCTCTACGATAGTATTCCGAATAGAATTTATGAAGTAATTTTGAATAAAGGAGGTAGTACACATTATAAAATAAAATAAAAAATAAAAAAAAAAGTTTTTCTGCTTCAATCCATTGTTTTACTTTTAATTAAGCAGCTGTTTCTATTCAAGTGACGTAACAACAATACCACATTTTTCTATTGTTTATAAAGAAGTAGGCATAAAAAAGAAACGATAACAATTGCATTCTTCTCTTTTCACACAGTTCTTCAAAATTTAATTATCTTATTTGCAAAAACAAAAAAAAGCTTTTTTTAAAAGCTTTATGCAGAAAAATAACCTCTGATCTCTGTCAAAAGCATTGTTTCTATTCAAGTGACGCGCAGTGTATATGAGTACAAAAGACCAATGTGAAATTTGCAAGGACCACACAGACTTGAGAAATGAAGCAGCAAAAAGAATGTGTAAATTTAAATGGATCACAAGCTGTGCTCATATCTTGCAAAGTTAAAACAGAAATGCATAAGAGAGACAAGAATTGCACCAGTATGTGTTCGAAAATACAGTATTGCAAAAGAAAAGTGCAAAAACAAAAACAAAAAAAAAAAAACACCAGAAAGACTCTTTTGAACCAGTACTAAAGAACGAGCATGATTGATGAGATTATTAACTGAAGTGAGAAAAAAGTTTTAAGAACAGGATTGAGTTTTTTACAAAAAGGAAGGAATGTTATGTTTTAAAATAAATAATGAGCAGTTTATATATCACTCAAACCAAATCTTTGCCTGACGCAGTGAGTATCTTATATCTCAGTTACTAATTTTTATGTCTCTTTCTTGATATGTTTTAGCAGACTTTGAATAGACTATAAATTTATTATTTACACTTTAATTAACGATACTAAATTGTTTATGTTCTCTTGTTGCAAGTACCAAATATAAACTACAAAACATTGCAGCCATTTAACATAAATCCATAAAATTTATGGATAGAAATTTCAAAAATTTTTAAAAAATGTCCCTGCGTATAACTCAAGTACTCAATGATGATATGATAAGCTTTCAAAAGATTATCACATAACAATCTCACATAATCGCTTGACATATCTACTCACAACGATGATCTTCGGCACTAAAATATCCGCACAACATCCGTCAAAGTGTCATTAGATGTCAATTTTTTTATGAGTTACAGCATTCTTGAAATTTTCAACCATGATTCCACATTCTTGGCACTCTTTTTTTTTGTCTCTTGTTACGTTTTTATATCTACAACTTCATTGATGCCCCAAGCAAGCGTAATGCACCTTGCACTAAAGATAAATAGATACGACGACATACAAACATTCCGTGGATATAAATGCCATTCTATATTTTTTTTATCAATATTGTATGTTTGTATGCTGTAAAGAATTATGAATGACTTTGGGCAAATTTGCCAAAGCAACTGAAATTATGCCAAGAATTACGGTGTTGGATGATGACGACGCACAGTGAGCTGTTTCAATATAAGAAATGGTCAAAATATAAGCAGTTTCTTTCAAATATTTAGGATATCAAATATGAAATTATTCCCTTTTTTATGGTGAAAAAAATCGTGAAATGCATGTGAATAACATGGAAAATACATGGCTATAAAAAGGGTTAAAGAGTGCCAAAACCGCTCCATGGGAATTTCTATGATCTAAATTACAAAGCGCGAATACGTTCTTTTTCATTTCAAAACAGTTCAGAGCACATTTAGCGCTTTCTGCATGAAAATCGTATGGCTGATAAGAGAGAACAACGCAAAAACCCGAGCTATTCTGCGTAAAGCAAAGGAAATTTTGAAGCTATCAGCCCGCAAATTGACCATGGAGGTTGAGAAAGAGTTGGGAAAGAAATGCTGTGCTGGAACTATTCGAAATATACTGTAGGCCAATGGGTGTAAGAAACGTTTTATAAACAAAAAAAAAGAAACAGTTTCGATAGTATCGTAAGTGTAGACGTAGAATTCCGCTTAAAGGCTCAACCAAGTTATGCGTAAGCATACAGAAGCTAGAGAGCAAAAGAACGTACTTGCTCAGCAATATATTGAGTTGCCCAAGTTTTGCGTAAACAATTTTTCGCTCAGTTTCTCAATTTTCGTTTACTTTTCAAAACTAGAGAGTGAGCGTCCGACACCGTATAAGCAGAAAAGGGTTGCAAAATGTTAAATAAATAATTTAAATTTTGATTTTAAACACTGTGATGTGACCCACCTGTGACCTCACATAATCCCACTGCATCCGATTGGCCAAAGAATCATCCATTTTGGTCCAAATATTCCATGGAACCCATAAATGTGCCAATGACCCACCTGTGACCTCAGATAATCCCACTGCATCCGATTGGCCATAGAATTATCCATTTTGGTCCAAATATTTCATGAAACCCATAAATGTGCCAATGACCCACCTGTGACCTCAGATAATCCCTTTGTGTCTCTTTATAATCGGTTCAGGCTTAAAGTGAACCACGCGAATGTGAACTTCACGTGAATTTTTTATTCACGTAGGTCGTGAATAAAATACACATGTAGTTGAGGTTCGTGTTTCAACACGTGTTCAACACGAAACACGTGTTTGAGCTGAAGCTCTAATACGAACCAATCAGTTCGTGCAAAATAAAAACAATACAAGCATAAACAACGAAACAAAAAAATAAAAAACAGCAGGCACAGCAGGTACATTATAAGCAGCTGATGATCGATATCTTATATAAAAAATACATTTTTCTTCTTATATTTTACTATTTTGTGATCTTCATATAATAGTGACAAAATCCAAAATTAGATATTCATTCAGCGCAGGATATATATGATATTTTAGTATATATATTATCTTTGAACGAAAAGTATTAAAGGCTGTAGGTATACCCTAAAGTATTAGCCAAAAACGTTGCATGACCTTCAAAAAATCTGTTAAAACGACCCCATACAAACCGCGCTGTAAGACGTAATTCTACGTCAAAAAAAGATTTGCCGATTGAACTTCGCCATCAAGCATGTTATCCTTTCCAAAACGTTCTGGAACGACGTCATTTTCTGGGACGAGTCAAATTCAACATTTTTGGCTCCTACGGACTGAAATATGTATGACACAAGGCTAATGCAGAGTTTAACGAAATAAATGACGGTTAACCAGTACAACGATCCGAAACTTAAATCGATTAATAATTTGGGATTTTCCGCATTTTATGAATACGCCGGAACAATCACCAGACTTAAAATTTAATGTCTTCGAAAACTTTTGGGCACTTTTGAATAATTTCATTCGCTAACGACTATACAATAAAATTGATTTAAGAACTGCTCTGATAAAGCAATGATAAAACATTTCCCAAGAGACTACCAGAAAATTAGTGGGTTCAAAGGTAAGCCAGCTTAAAGATGTAATTAAACAAAAAGGTTACCACACGATATATTAAAAAAATATATATTTAACTTTCTTACATTAAATAAGTTCAGTGCACGAATTCTTCATTACGATATCATCGTGTGGTGGCCGGCGGTGGATAAGTCAGCATATCTCAAACACTTGGAATAGACTTTACGGCAAGCCATGCATAACGGTTGCGCTGAAGTCAACTCCAACGAAAGCTCTTGAAACCATTCAATGTTTGGACCCTCTAGACATCGATTTGTATGGGAAAAATCGGACCTCCAATTCAGGTATTTAAATTATAATTCTAAATTATAAAATTATAAAATTAAAATTATTCAGGTATATGAAAAATGCTTTCCATTGGTGTACTATTTTTTTATTTGAACCAATTTTGGCGTCCTCCGAATTGCATTTTTGTGCATTTTTTATCAACTTTTCTACTGGAGACCCACTTAATGGTTGATTTAAAGAGAAAATCAAGCTTATCAAGCAATTTTTTCATATAAAAACACAGTTATATAATTTTTCATCCCTGTTGGCAAATGCTCTGACGAGATAAAACGGTTTTTTCAAAGTGAATCTACTTGTTAAATTATCAACTTTTTACATCATCAACCAGTAAAGAGTCTTCAGTACAAAAATTGATAAAAAAAGCACAGAAATGCAATTCGGGGGACGCCAAAATTGGTTCAAACAAAAAAAATAGGTACACCAATGGAAAGGTTTTTCATGTACCTACTATTTAATTTTGGTACCGGAATTGGGGGTCAGATTTTCGATACACTCTACTAAACATACTCGCAAAACTTATAGCTGGTAAAACAAAGTTTTGGACACAAAAGAATTGACAAGGATTCAACTTGTAGAACAGACTAAATGATCCCTCGAACCCAAAACACCTATAATTCTAGAACCAACAGGCTGGTGCATAGGTATCAAGCAATACCAGCGAGTGGTTAACATATTCACACATGGCTCTAAAATAAGTACGGGAGTAGGAGCAGCAGTGTATTGCTGTAAGGCAGCTCGATGTAAGGCAGGCATACTAACTATCGGACCACAGCAGTGTCTTACAAGCAGAAGTTTTTGCTATCGGATAGGACGCAGAGATAGATCAAATACTCATCACGCTTAAATTTACATCGGTTGACAGCCAAGCGGCAATCAAATCCATGTGCTCCGAAACTGTCAAGTCCAGAAATGTCCTAGCAAGCAAAGACACACTAGATGATTGAGCACTTCAAAGAGAGTGTGCATCTTCTATGCATCTTTCAAGCAACAGGAGCATTGACGGAAATGAGATGACAGACGGACTAGGAAGTCCCGGGCTGCGATCAAAGCTTGTAGAACACGTAGCTATACAACTACAGAACCGTTAAAAAACCTCGAAAATAGATCCAAACAAGCATTGAGTCGTAGATGGAAAGATATAAAGAGTCGTAGATGGAAAGATGTAGAAAAAGGAATTCGTTTATCCTAGGACGCACCCGAAGTGAAAGCAGGACACTGGTTGGTATCCTTACAGGGCACGACATGGTGGGTCGCTCAGGCGAATAAGCGTGGTATTACCACGGATGACAACTGCAGGAAATGCAAGGAACCAGGTATGCAAGAAACCCTGGAGAACCTTTTTTCACATGCCCCGCCTTCATTAGCGCAACCAAAGGGGGGGTTTCAGGGTTTAAACCTCCCTCAAAAATTATTGTAGTACCTAGCAAAATAAATAAATTGATAAGGATTAAATCAAACTGATTCATATGAAAAGCAATCTATCAAATGAATGAAAACCCCAAATATATATTTCAAATCGATGCTGTTTGATGCATAATCTACTAAATTTTATATATTTTTTCCTTCAGATTGATACTGATCACTTGAGGGGTTCGATTTGAGTTGTCTTTCAAACTTTGAGCGTGGAACCCACTGAAATTTTTTGATTTGAAATATTTGGATGAAAATTAATTAAAAAAAAATATAAAATAAGAAAGCCTGAATTTGAGGAGGAGCGGTCGAATTTCTCGCCAGCAAAATGATCAAAGGAATTTCCTCAAAAAGTGTTAAGTTTCGTTCTTTTTTTTATAATTATTTTTTTAAACACAAATTTACCCAAACTCTGCAGGAATTAAGTTTATAGTGAAGTCATGTGATTCAGTAAAAAACAAATTCCGATTGTCTTCCGAAACTGAAGCAAAAATTTACAATTCATAATTTTCCATCGTATTTTCCCGAATCTGTTTCATAAAAATTTCTTGACGATATAAAATTCAATTTTAGAGGAAATTTCATCGGTTATTTTGTTGGCGAAAGACTCAAACAATTTTTTCATAATTAGGCTCTTAGTTTTTCATCCCAAAATGTCAGAAATTGTGTGTTTTATACTTTCGGAAATGAGGTCCATTAATGCTAACCAAATGACAAATTTTAAGGCTCAATTGGTTACTTTTACAACAAAAGTTTATTGTAGAAACATGGTGTGAGAAATTTTAACGTTATTAAACGAGGTTATTTAAGTCACGCTTTTTGAGGAAGTAATTCGTTTAATACAAGAAGAAAGGATTTCTTGGTGACAGAAGTATTTTGTAAGCAAATAACGATTTGGTAAGTAAAATCGGAGTTTTAAATAAATATTCAACTTTATTCAAATATATTTGTTTATTTTAGTTATAATTCTATAAAAAAAGTGGGGAAAAAATAGGAATTAAGCGTTGAAATGAGATGTGAAATCCTGGAGAAGCATAGTTGTGGTATTTCAGTCAAAGAAATATGCTCCGAGTTACAGCTATCAAGGCAAACCGTTCGCTATCAAATAACTAAGGACAAAAAAAACCAATTCAGTAAAAAATTTGCCACGTTCGGGCAGAAAAAAACACGTAAAGAAGACCAGCTAATTATACGAGAGTTCTCAAAGAACCCTGGTTTAACACCGAAAAGCTAGAATTACAAATGAAAAATTTTTCTTAGAATCCAGTAAGCAAACGCACAACTAGCAGACGTTTAAAAAAATTCCAACTTGGTACATATTCCGTAAGAAAAATACCGTAAGTAACCCCGGCAAATAAAATCAAACGAGTCCAATTTGTCAAACATTTTTTTTGTTAGACTATGAGATTTTGAAACCGAGTTTTGTGGACTGATGTAAGTAGGTACGTTTGAGTATCACGGATAACCTAAAAAAAAGAGTTGTCCGAATTCCAAAGAATTCACGCAAAGAAATTGCTCCAGTCTTACAAGCAATTGACATGGTGGCGGATCGGTTATGTTCTGGGGCTGCATTTCCTCTTGTGGTCATGGGTATATGGTTCCAATAGTTGGAAAGATGAACCAATACAAATATTTGGATGTCTTAAATGATCACGCATTTCTATCTGGTGACAAACTTATTGGTGAGTCATTTATTTTACAACAAGATAATGCAGCATGTCACAAGAGTAAGCTTATAATGAACTTTTTGAATCGAACTGGCGCGCCAGTGCCATAGTGTAGAAGTTTGAAACTGGCAGACCCAAAGTTCTGATTTAAACGATTATGAACATTTATGGGCCTTTATTAAAGCAAAACGAAGCGTTTGCTTGACTTGGACCAGGGAAGAGACAATTTCTGAAATAAAAAGCAAATTCCGGTAGATATTTTGCAAAATCTTGTGGAATCAGCCCCAAAACGTCTTCAAAAAGTAATACAAGGTAATGGCGGATATATCTTTTATTAAGTTCTTAAGTTTTTGTCATAAATTTTCTTATCTCTAAGTTGATTTTTGTATAAAACAATTTTTGAAGTATTTTGTAATAATAATTAAACACTATTCATAAAAACTTTACTTAAATATTAAATATGAATGTTTTTTTAATGGGTTGGGTCGGTTTGAAAATTAATGTTGTTTTTGCCTTATGACATTGTACAATATGTCCAAAATATTCTCCCTAAAGTTTAAATCAATAATTAGTTTTGCAAATTGGTTGTCATGATTTCCCAAAAAGTTATAACCAATCTGGGTAAAATTTGGAAACCTTCTTTAAGATACATTATCTAGTGCTTGAAATATTTAGATCGTATATTAACAAAAAATAGTTATTATATGCTTTGTTTGAGCCTTCGAAACCCACCTAGCTCATTAACTTAACTAAACTTCTATTTGAAAATATTACTCACAAGAGTTGAAACTTATTGCTGTGATATAAAGCGTTTGTAAAATTGATTTTACATATAAGTCCGAAATTTGATAAAAACCCCCTTCCCCCAAAAAATAAATCATGGTTGCGCCCCTGCCCGCCTTACTTAGGTTAGGTAAAGTTGACGCGGCTGTCTTTTATGAGACACACTCTAGGCCAATTTGGGTTGTGATACCAGGGGGTTAATTATTAGCGTACTTAATTTGAACCAGTAAGAGCTATTAATAAAGCTTAGTAGTCTGTAGACCAAAGTTTTTGAGCGACCATCTAGGGCATTATATACATTACCAGTTACCCAGGAAATGGTGGCAGTTTGAAGCCAGCGCTGGGCTTGTTCAGAGAAGATTGTTGTTGATTCTTCCTCCTTCTTATCTCTGTAGCTTCTGTAGCGTAGATCTAGCACAGAAAGATTTTGAGCTACTCTGCAGTGCAGACAATAAAGTGGTCAAGGAGGCTAAAATCAAGATTGATGTGTAGTGATTCAGAGTAGACTCCATCCCCCCACTTTGCCATCCAGTTTTGATCCATCGGTGTAGATTTCAATTGCATTGCTAGGTGGAGGGCTTCCAGTATCCCATTCATTGCTGGAGGGAATGGATACATCAAACTTTTTACTGAAGAAAGTTTTTGCGTGATGTAGTCTACGGTTTTGGGTATTGGAGGAAAGAGTTTTTGAATGCTAGAGTGTTTTATTGTACCTCCTCTCTATTGAGAGATGGCTTTCAGACGTATCGCTGAGCTTCCAGGCATCTGTTTTGTTAGTATACCAAGTGGTAAGAGGTGGAGCATTGTGTCGCGTGCGAATGTAGAGTTCTAAGTGAAGTGGTTCTAAGTGCTCCGCTTATGCATAGCTCAGCTTATTTCTGAACTTTGCGAAGTATATTGAGATATGTTTGTGTGTACAGTGCAGGCCACCATACTATGGCACCCTATTGGCATAATAACAGCTGTGAAGAGCCAGTGTGTAACACCTGTTCAAAGCCCCCCATGTGTTACCCACTGCTTTCTTTGTATGACAATAGGGCTATATTGGCTTTTGGATGAGACCCAGGTATTTTGCTTGATCCGAGATATTTAGACTTGCTTATCCCAGTTTTGGAAGATATAAGATTTGTGGACATAAGATTTGAGGACACAAGATTTGCGAATTCCACGCGAATCTTTGAGGATTTTGACTTATTTCCTGAAAGGTTTCCATCAACCGGTACCGGTAATAACCATATTGCCATATGAAACCAAAAAGCTAAAAGTTACTCAAAATTAAAAAGAAATTTTTGTGAATTTATTTTATGCACCATATCAAAATACATGCACACGGAAAATTTTGCAAAAAAACCACGAAATCATTTACAAAATTAACCTGAAAAAATTATGACAAAATTTGTTGTTTTTCAATTAAGAAAATTTTTTTTACTTCTCCTGTAAAATGTTTTAAATGTAACTTAGGAGTTGTCTCTCAGTTCGGCATTTCATATGACGATATGGTCTATACGAGGCTCCAAAGAAAGATATCTAGATCAACTTAACCTAGTCTCAGTGCACGAACGTTAAGTATTTATTTTTTCTAGCAAAAATATCCAACAGTTTGTTATATTTCGAAAGCTATGTATGCTAGGACAATGAAATTTGATAAATGGGACCTCGATAGCATAAAGATGTTTCCCTAGTATTGGGAAAAAGTTGGCTCATTATCTCGACACACAGTAGTTATGAAACTTGGTATTTGGGACCTTAGCATGAACATTTTTGTATTTAAAAACAGTGGGCGGACCACGCCCTTTTTTAAGAAAAATTAAAGTATCTCAATATATCGACACACAGTGGTTATGAAGCTTGGTATATGGGACCTTAGCATGAAGATCTTTGTATTGGGATAAAGTTCACTTGATCCAATGATTTAAACGCAGCCTGGCTAGCAGAACATATAAAAATTTCTCGCGTCGAGACCAAGATTTTTGATAGACATGACTTGGAAAATGCTGCAGTGGTCAGGCAGCCTACAGGCATGAGATACTTCTAGCTCCTTTGCGTACCGCTGATGCATATAGATGCCGTTTTTGTAACCTTTTGGAGTTGTTTCAAGTATGTGACCTTGCTTAAGGGTGGCCACCACATTGCAATTAACATTGCTTATTCCACGGGCAAGGGAGGCCAAATAAAAACAGCACTTTTTGTACAGAATACTTTGTTGCGTTGTTATTTCCTATAACAATGGATTTCAATGATATTCATGAGTTGGTAAATTAATGATATGAACTATCTTGCACTTGTGTCTGTCCCCTCGACGTGGAAACAATTTCGCTTTAATTTTAGATTTAATTTAAATTTGCAAGTCACTGCCTTTGAACTAGCGAACAAAAAAACGAGCAAGAACTGTCAAGGAAGAAAAGTATTAAATCTTTTCAACACCAATAAACAGCCATTGAGAAATTCGGGGCGAAAAACTCCATCTATCCAGTATGTCTTTTTTACATCTGTACACCGCAATTGTGGATTTTTAATTCGCTCTGAAGTGTTTAACTTGCAGCTGAGCTTCCTATCGAGAATGAGTACTAGTTTGTTTTTTTTTATTATTTTTGCATGATAGCAGAGACCTATTTAGATAAATTGGTATGGAAGATGGGATTTTGTATATCCTGGTAGATAGAACCAGCTTTATTTTTTCCGGATTTACTCTAAGACAACAGGGCTTGGCCAAGCCATTTAAAAAAACCAAAAACATATACTTTTATTGTATATACAAATGTTTCCAAAACTAATAACTAATAACTAAATTCTCTTTTAGATGAAATATCTTGATAATTAGCAATATTTTTATTCATATTTTTGAGGCGGAGAATTTTTTTGTATTTTTTGAGTTGTATATAACAACTCACTGTGCGACAGGCTTAACTTATACGACTTAGTTTCCGTGCTGCACTCAATGAATCTCGTGAAACAACATACTTCATCATAAATATGTGAACAGTGCAACTGTGTCGTCAGACATACAAGCAACAAGAGCCTCCGACAAGGATAACAATTAAGTTGGTACCATCTTGTCAAGCATACGAATAAGAGAATGAAAAAAAAAAAAATAAAAAGCAAATTCAAAAAGAAAAAACATGAAAATAAAAAATTTTAAAACGGAAAAATAAACTCACGCAGTTGAGAGTGTTGAAAAGTAAAGAAGCTCTAACGAATTACCGCCCAGACGCATCACCAAACAACAAAAGAAACGGTCCATTCTGTAGACTGTAGACCAGCCAGCGTTGAAACCTACGTCCGTCCATGCTAAATCACGGATGCAGCTATACGATGCTTCCACTCACTGCAACTTTATTCAAACTTGGCTCACGTTTACACTCCTCGCAAACGCCTGGCGGCATTGGCTGCTGCTGCTGTTGCTGCTGCTGCTGTCGATGTGATATTGCGCTGTCCGTTGTTGATGCAGTCGGCAAACTTATGACTGAGTAATTGCTGATGATATTTATGCGAGGAAGCGTTCCAGCAGTCGATCAGCTTGGCAATGATCGTGCTCGCATAACATCACATCGCGTTCGGCGGTGTATTTGCTGTCTCTCGGAATGTAAATCATCTGTTAAGTGCTCGATTTACAACGATCGCACTGTAAAGTAGACGTACGGATTTGCTCAGCGTGCGTATCTGTTGTTCCAAAATCCAGACACAGTGCAGCAGGTTCAAGCTGTTTGTTCATGAATCTGATTCTGACAATGACGACAACAACGACGACTATAGCAACGTCTATAGCAATGAAGATGACGATGACGACGCGCAGTAATGCGCCGCACATAACTCATCGCACATAATGAGACTGCAATAATTCATTTACCGTGTTCTCCAACTTCATCAACTGCAACTACTTCCATCTTCATATCATTCAACTGCAACTGCAACAACCGCAACTACAACTACTGGCTGGCTGGCTGGCTGGTGGTGGGGCAGCTTTCGCTCGTTTTGTTTTGGCCATAACAATTGCATTGCATCCAGTCAGCCAGCCAGCCAGATATCCATCGTTGAATGGCTGCTGCCTACAGGGCGGTTGATAGAAATGCTGAATGCACTTGCGCATGCGTGGCTCTTGTTTGCTGTTACATTGGCTTTGCCGCACACATGCAGGCACATATCACATGCCATACTTTGTTGTAATGCCATTCGTATGTTCATAATTAACCATAATGAGTTCTAATTGCGTACCGTCGAGTGAAATTAAAATGTATGATGCAGTGCGTGCAAAAATGCATTCGAAATTAATTAGCTTGCAGCGTGCGGACCCGCTGTCTAATTACCGCTACTGCCATCGATACTTTAATTGAGCGACAACGATATCATCATTATAATTATCATCTTAATTATAATCATCATTAACATCGATCTTCATTCAATCATAACAGAAGTAGCTATTTTCTCAAAACATGTTATGTTTATATTTCAATGAGTTGGTATTGAAAATTTATACTATCTTAAGAAGGTATGACGACTAACGAGGGAGTTTCAATTACTAGCTAGAATACTAGAAAAATAATACTTGCAGATTTTCAGTCAAAAAAACTCAAGCATTGAGTGTGGAACTTTGTTATTCCTAGGCTTTTTAAACCTAATGTACAGCTTTTGGAGCTTGCAAGGATAATGCAGCAATACAAGTTGTATGAATTATAGGATTATATTAAGAAATAATCTGAAATAGACGATTCTTAAACACTTTTCTGAACTGCAATTTACGTAAGCTGCAAAAATAGATACATAATTTTTTTATAATAAGTTATTATAACCGAAAACTGACTTTAAAATTACGTTTTGGGCACTATAATATGGAACAACCCACTGAATACAACAACAACAAAAAAAACAAATTGGCCATTTCAGCCCTTGAAAGGACTTTGACCGAGCTTCTTAGGATCGATTGTGTTGTGTGTGTTATTAAATGTTTGCACACAATTGACCGAGAACTGAACCTATATGTTTTATTCCGACTCCGAACGGATAAAGTGCATGTTTATAGAAAAAACTTTTCGCCGCGACTGGGGATCGAACTCGGGCTCCGAGCATGCTTAGCCACACACTTAACTTGCATGCCACGGTCGCCACTGATTTCGTGTGCCATTAATTTCAAATCTTAATAATAACAAAAACTTGCTATTTTTTCGCCTTTAATTTCCATTTCTATAATAAGTGTCATTACAATGTTAACTAACCATCCATTCTCCCCTTCTCTTTGATCTATAAGAGACTAACAAACACCTTTCCTGCTTATCTTAGTTAAAATAATTTTCTCTTATGTTGGCATAAATTCTGCATTTTTGTTTTACTTAAACAACGATATGCAAAGCAGTAAAAATCGCAGAGATTATCTCCTCTGAGCTGTCTGTCTACCTCTTTGTTAACTTAACCGTAAAATCCAGAGAGTTTATTTTTATTATAGCATTATTTTTAACGTTGATTCCTCTTCACCAAAAAACCAAAGTGTGCTGTCATGAGCTCATTGCAATGATCAATCAATTCATCGATCGATCGCTCGATCAGTATCGATCGACATGCTTGCTGTTGCATTATCGTATCTCTTTTGCTTTTGTGTATTATTTATCTCTGTACCAGCGCTGCAACTTTTGATGCTGACAAAAAACGCCTTTAACCAAAATTCCTTCCAGACATGATTTATGTTTAAAAATACATTAAATTATAACAACTTATGCGCTTACATACATACATGTATAAATGCATGCATACTTATGCGTATGTATGGATAATTGCTCAGGTTGAGACATATTTTGACTAGATTGTCGCTCGTTTGTTTGTGCAGCAAATACAAGAAAATGTCGTCGTCCAACGCTGTAAGTCAGTCAGTCAGTCATGGGATTTTGATTTTGTGTTTGTGAGTTTGTGCGTCATTGACGCTCACATCGTCAAACACTGCGATGTATTCGAGAGTTCAAGTCATTCAACGGAATTCATTGAATTTATCACAAAATTGCGAGAAACTCAGGCCAATTTCTAGGAAAATTTATTGAACCCTTTAAATGGTTACTTCTACGATGAAGTTTTTTTTTGTCTGAACATGAGGTCCCAATTGGAAGTACAGTGGCTCACAGCTTATTTCGTGCAGACGATGTGTTAAACTTTGAAATGCTATAACTTGGTAACTAGTACTAGTAATGAAAAAATTTAAACGACATTCGTTTGCTTGTAATTATACATTTATGTATAAACTTTCATTTCTTTCTATAAAAGTCTACTATAAAGATAATAAAGAAAAAACTGAAAAAGCAGCTAAATTCAACGCCACAGCTTATTTCGTGCACACTGTTTTTACATGAAAGCTTTTGAACGTGATGCCGTTAGTTTTTTTTTTCTCGTTCGCTGTTTTTATCCTGACTATGTCGTGATTCTTCTGATCGTTGTTAGCAGTTATTTTTAGTCTGGATTTAAAACCTTAAGTGCACAAATTGATTTGTTTTAAAAATGGGCCGTCGCACAACAATATGACAGTGCGAATTAGTTTAATTTCACTTTAAAAAAGAAAAAAGCCAACGGCAAATAGCTGAAATAGTAAAATTGAGATCCTCTACAGTGCAGTACATCATCCAGCGCTTTTTGCAAGAAAATCGTGTGGCTGATAAGGGCAGAAATGCTCCAAATAAAATATTTACAGAAGCGGATGAGCGACTTATTCTGCAAAAAAACAAAGAAAATCCGAGGCTTTAGGCTCCCAAATTGGCCACGGAGGTTGAGAAGGAGTTGGGCAAGAAATGTTGTGCCGAAAAAATTCGTCATCTGCTGCGGGCCAACGAGTTTAATGGTCGAGTAGCACGCAAGAAATCTTATATTAATAAAAAAAATCAGCTATGTCGACTGAACTTCGTCAAACAACACGTTTTATATTCAAGGACATTCTGAAATGACGTCATTTTCTCGGACGAGTCTAAGTTCAATATTTTTGGCTCCGACGGAATGCAATATGTGTGGCGTAAGGCCAATACCGAGCTGAACAATAAACATCTCAAGCCTACAGTAAAACATGGTGGCGGCAGCGTAATGGTTTGGGCCTGTATGGCTGCATCGGGCGTTGGAAAATTAGTTTTTATTGGAGGCATTATGGACAAGACAAAGTACCTAGATATTTTAAAAGAAAATTTGCTTGAAAGTATTGACACTTTGGGCGTACGAGAGACATTTCGGTTCTACCAAGACAACGAAACAAAACATAAATCGGGAATCGTCCAGTCATGGTTGATTTGGAATTGCCCGCATCTTATGAATCCGCCTGCACAGTTACCCGGCTTAAATGTAATAGAAAATGTGTGGGCAATTTTGGAGAGTGGCATTTGCAAGCGGAATATTTCCAATAAAAATTATTTAAAAAATGCATTGATGGAGGAATGGCAACAAATACCCCCAGAGATTACAAAAAATTAGTAGAGTAAATGGATAGCCGGCTTAAAGATGTAAGTAAACAAAATGGCGGCCACACAAAATATTAAAAAAGACTAACATATTACATTTTCTTAAGATTCAGCGCAGTGCACGAAATAAGCTGTGGCGTTGAATTTTGCTGCTTTTTCAGTTTTTTGTTTATTATCTTTTTAGTAGACTTTTATATAAAGAAATTAAAGTTTATATATAAATATATAATTACTAGCAAACAAATGTCGTTTAAATTTTTTCATTACCAGTACTAGTAACCAAGTTATAGCATTTCAAAGTGTAACACATCATCTGCACGAAATAAGCTGTGAGCCACTGTATATAAATTGTTTATTCAATTTAGATGTGTTAACGACAGTAATGCTCATATAAATACGGTAATGATAAAAAACATCTTTTTAGTATAACCTTCGTTAAAATATTTAATTTTACCAAATAAATAAATAAAATTAGGCTGTTTTTTAATAAATTTGCGGCGAAGAATTTTTTATACAAATGCTAAAAATTCAAAAATGTGAATCTTGTTGATTGGCTGGTAACCGTCATACAAGTTAGAAGGACTATTGAAACGTACTAGTATCGCCTGGGGTCGAAATTCGACCAATTTATTGATTGCCTATTTATAATTATATGCGAGATGATTAAAATACGTTCGAGGCTATAACTCTTAATTGATTGGAGATATAAAGCTATTTTCTTCAAAAAAATTATTTTTTTATTTTATTATTTTGTTCAAAAACAGAAAAACAACATCTTAAAAAAATTTAATTTTGTCAAAGAAATCATAGGGGGTAGCCTTGATTTTTTGATGGCACGGACAGTTTATTAATTTAGTGTCAAGACAAAATAAATTCACCTAAAATTCGGTATAGACTTTGAAAGAAAATCAAAAGTGCAATTTTGAGTTTTTGTTTTTTTACAACAAAAATCATTTTACCCCATATTTTAAGAATAAATGAAATTTTATGGTCTTTTTTTAAAAGGAATAATTTAAATATAAACAAACAAAAAACCGTATTATTTTCAAAAGTTTTTTAAGTTAACTGATAAGACTTAAATACAAAAAATAAATAAATAAAATGTATTCACAGATGGCGGAGACATTGGCTTCCCAATTTAGAACATTCAATTTGAGACAGTTTTTTTCTCTATCTTGGCATTTGGTTGAAACACACGCTAAATAACTAACGATAATATTAAGAAAATTCATTAAAAATACTTTTGGTTAGAATTTTGCTGTAATTTTTAGCACATTTAAAAGAAAATTTATCAAACTTTTAGAAAAAATGAAAAAAATTTAAAAACCGTTAAAATCCGACCAAGATGTTTACATGGAAAATCAAATTTTTGAGTTCAAAAAACATTTTTTTACAAATTTAACAATTGATGAATGCATAAAACTACAATTTTTTAAGAAATTGTTACTTTAAAAAAAATTAAAATTCGAGCGACTTAAGAACTCTTCTCCAACCAAATTTTATATCAATCAAAGTGCAGATTTTTTCTCAAAAATTTGATTTCTCTCTTAGAAGGTTGGGAACCCCCTCTATCAGATATATCATTTATATATACATTCTGCTCATCTGGACAACAAAACCTTTCAAATGAGATAAGTTTCAATTATTTTGAGTTTTAATTAATACCAAAAAAGCGTACGACAAACTTTAATGTTCACGTATTAATATATAAGATAATAAGTTTCTTTCATTTAATTTTTCTATATCTGCTGCTCCCAATGTGCGGTTTTCGTACTCTTGAACTCTTTTCTCTGTCGAATGAACCTATGTTTTTCTTTATTCAAGTTAAGCAAAGAGCAAAAAAATTAATGATCAGATCTTTGTGAAAATTATAAAATTTTGGAATTTTGCAGTAAAACTAGTTTATAATAAAAAAAAAATGTCCATTTTTTCCAACATCTTTTGTATGCTCTTGGTAGGTAAGCCTCACATAGACCAATTTGAATTATTGTGACCACAGCACACTTGGTCTTCAATCCCCGTGTAACCACTTTATACTTTTTACACAGCTAGCCAGACGCCTTACACGTGTCGTTCACAAGTCATCAAGCTTATCACAGAAGTAGAAACTCATATAACTGTGCCATCTTTGGAGAACGCAGGGCAGAAATATAGAAGATGAGATATGGTTTCTTCCTCCTCTTCGTCTCCTCTGCTATTACAGAAGTCATTCACAAAAAGTTTTCGTCGGACAGCATGTCTGTCTATCAAGAAGTGTCTTATTATGATGGCTACCATAACGGATAAAAAAAAAAAAAAAAAAAATTGACCATTTCAGCTATTGAAAAGACTTTGACCGAGCTTCATATGATCAATTGTGTTGTGTGTGTTATTAAATGTTTGCATAAAATTGACCGAGATTTGGACCTACATGTTTTATGCCGACTCCGAACGGCTAAAGTTCATGTTCTCAAAAAGCTTAACATGGCATTATTTACTCTCTGAGGCTTGCCATTGCAGAGAGCCATTGCCATTGCAGTCTGCAGAGAGGTGGTGACCGATCAGAAAAATTTTTTTATTGAAAAAACTTTTCGCCGCGACTGGGGATCGAACTCGGGCTCCGAGCATGCTAAGCCATACACTTAACCTGAATGCCACGGTCACCACCATAACGGATAGGTCTAACTTATCCAGCGAGTGCAGCACTCTAGAGCGCCTTAGATCAAGTTATGGCGAAATAAGCCTAGAAATCTTACCTGTACAAAGTTTAGCCCATCGAGGTCGTCTGCTTTTTCATCATTACTCTTAAGACTTTTGTGCCCAGGTACCCCAAAAACGGCATTCTATGGCATTCTATGGCTGATTTTTAATTTAATGGTAAATTTTTGCAATGATTTCATCGCAACTATTTAATATAAACATTTCTTGCTTTGAGACTTCGTTTTTTGATAACCTTGAGGCAACCTCTCTTATTGCCAGCATTTCGGCACTTGGAAGGCGCCACAGTGGTCAAGTAGTCTACAGAGAATTCACAAGTATAGGTCTAACGATTACAAAAAAAGCAATAATGGCTTTTTTAACTCGCTCAGAAGTGTTTAACTTCTAGCTGAGCTTGAAATTGAGAATAAATCTTAGGTATTTTGCTGGATTAACTCCAAAATTATTATTAGTATTTGGTATTTACTACAATTCATTTATTGAATTCTGTAATTTTTTCATGTCGAAGTCGTCAACACCTTGAGCTATTGCCATTATTTTAATAATTTACCGTAACCTTTTTCAAAGTTCCTCTATTGAATGGAACCATAAAAAATATAGGTTTAAAAACCATACCAAGGGTTTTTGCGATATATAAAAGTATCGAATTTTTCGACTTGAGTAAAAACTAAAATTTTCTATTACTTAGATCAGGGGTCTCCAAACTTTTAAACCTAAGGGCCAGATTGAATACTTCATAATGCCCCAAGGGCCAAGATCTAGCTAGGTCATCAGACTAACGTACCATTATAATTTTGAAAATTGATATAAATATATCGAGTTTACATTTCGAGACTAGTCTGTATGTGATGTATTCATGTATTTATGTATGTATGACGTTGTATTAATCCGTGGTGTGAGAAATCATTACTATGAAATCATTTTGGACATATCATAGCTCGAACACATTGATGACGGCTAACGACATTCCGACATCTGTCAAATTTATATACCTTTAGTATAAGGTAAGAAAAGATGGTAGGTATAGAAAGTGTATATTACAAGAGTAGTTTTAATAGAAATTTACAATTTTTTGATCTATTGACATGAAATTCGGAATTTAAGCCGGTATTTTTCTAAAACAGTATGATCAAGTTCAGGGGCGGATCTGGAAAAAATCTTGGGGGAGGTAAATTGTCAAAGACACACATTTTCGATTTGATAAAATATTGTATTTTTACAAATAGACAAATTGTACTTTTTTGAATTGAAATTATTGGATTGCTTGAGAAGCATTTTTCCCAGACACATGCACGCACATTTCCGTATTTATTTATTTTTCCCCTTTTCTGGAATAATATCTTAGCGAAAAGTAAATAAAAACTGAAAAAGGTTTATTTATTCAAATTTTTCACATTTACTCCGTTTTTCTCCATCGGCTCGAGTTTTTGAGTTATAGGCAAAACATGAAAATCAGTTCTTTTTCTTATAATTTTGCTAAATCGATTATATTGATTTACGTATTTGTATTACTATGAATAATTTCAACGAAGAAATACTAGACCTTTCAATTTTTGCACATTCAATAACAATATCTTTGGCAGTTTCGAAGATATCGACGTTCAAAGTCAAACAAATTTCACAATTTTACGTACGCTGCTCTTTTGAAACACTTGTATCTCTGACATTTTTCAACGAATTTACAAAAACTGGACCGATTTTTATGAAAAAAATTTTAAAATATCATATTTGTGCTACAGAATGCCATAGGTGGGGTTTATTTAAGAAAATTTAACAATAAATATATTTAATTAAGTTGTTAAGTTTTTTAGGAAATTACCACCGATGCTAAGCATTGCTTGGTCGCTTGCTTTTCACGCGTCTGTGTTACGAGAGTTTAAACTACATATTCCTATCAACCCTTCTCTTTAAAGTTTATTGATCTCGCTCTCCACACTCATTCGAAGAGTAACCAAAAGCAGTTGGCGCTCTTTGACGTGATGGGAATACAAGTTAAATAAACCTTGCTGTGCTGTTATTGCTGTAGAATGATGAGCTGCAAACCAATGTGTGCATATTTGTTTCGCCACATGCAATTTCTTTACGCATATTATTATTGTAGTTTTCCAATTTTTTAATATTTCAAAATGCGGCATTCACAAGTGTGATAGCATATTTTGTATAGATTATAGATAAATTAAAAGTTTGAAAAATTAAGTGTTCGTATTTCCCTTAAACTACAAATACAGCTACAAATAAATACCTCGACGTAAAACAAGTTTGACAAGTTTAACAGAAAATCCAAGAGCGATGCTCCGCGCTAGGAGAGCAAGAGCAGCGACTCAAAGAGAAAATTGTTGGTAAATTATGCATGTAATTATTTGCTTTTACGACTGCAATTGGAGTGAGGCAGTGGCGTAGCTAAGGTTGCTGGCACCCGGGACCAAAACTAAATTGCTAAGTAAGCCCTTTTAGAAGGTTATACTTAACCTCATAAAAGCAATGCTTAAAAAGTACTACGAAATTAATATAACTCTTTTAAATAATAGTTTACTGTTATGATTATTTTGTTAAAGTGCAAATGAGTAAACATAAATATTTTAATTCATTGTATTATTTATAAAAGTCGGTAACAATATACAAAATTAATCTCATCGATAGTAATATATTAGATATCATTTGAAAGATAAATTGGTAACTTATACAAAACTGAAAAATTTTCCGCAATCAAGGAATTTTTTAAAAATGTTTTGTTTACGCAAAATTTTGACTAGCAATAGTGAGTAATCCCCAAAGATCTATTTTGAATAATTTTGCATAATTGAGGAAAAAAATAGGACCGGGAAGTAAAACGTTAACAAATTTTCCCTCAGTGACCCTGAATAACTATCAATTTAAATATTTTTTCGAGATCAATCCACGTCTTCTATATAAAAGTGAAAATTAGAAAAAAATATTAAAATTAATTTAAAAAACTTTTTTTCTAATTTTTATAAATTTCTTTATAGTACTCTTTATACATTTTAGCTTCGACTTAAATATACAAGACTGAGGTCTGTTACATTTGACTGCCTTATTCTTGACCATAAATATCACAATATCACAGTGATACCAAATTGATATCAGAAATTTGTTTCATAGTAATTATCTACATAATTCCCAAAGCAAACTTGCCCTGGGAGAACAAGGCCAAGAGTCATGAAAATTAGAATAGTTTTTAGAATAGTTTTTTCTTAAAAAGTGTATTTTTGACAGTTTTTGTTAGTTGATTTGAACAGAATAATAATTATGTATTTTAGTAAATTAAAGGAGTTAGGAAACCATCTTAGAGTTTTAAATAGACATTTTCAAAATAAATCAAAAAAGCATCAGAACGCCAAAAAATTGTTATAAAACGCCATTTCTTTAATTTAAATAAAAAATGTTATGAATTTTAATTAATTTTTTTTTTTTTAGAAATTTTGAAGTAAGTAATAAAAAAACATCAGAACGCCATAAAATTGTTATAAAACGCCATTTATTTAATTTAAATAAAAAATGTAATGAATTTTAATCCTTTTTAAATTTTTTTAGAAATTTTGAAGTAAGTAATAAATTGAGCTTTTAAATTGTTTTATGTAACAGGACACCCAAAAACATATTAGTATTAAAAATTGTGTTCTAGCAGGTTAAGAGCTGCAAATAAGGTTTGTTTGTCGAAGTATAGTCTCAGAACTTAGTAATCACAAAATTATAAAGTATATTTTTTAACCTTACATTTATGACACGAGGACGTTTTTATAAAAAGCTCTGGAGAAATGTATTGCTGGAGAACATCCCAGCAAAATCTTCGCTTACATATAATCGAAAAAGTAATCCAGAAAATTTCATTCATCGCTTACCCTCTCGCTTACTGAACCCATTATTTTTATATATCCATGTCATTAGAGGTAATCGAAAGCGCTGTCACTTGAAAAGATTAAGCGCTTAAAACGGTTGGTTTATAATTGATTTCACGAAACTAATACTTGAATAACAACTTTCAAGTTGATGTGAATGTATTGCCTTGAATTTATTACGAATTAAATTTAAGTTCTTGCATTAGCACTTATGTAATGCATTTTAGAATCGATTAAAAAACAAGACCTAACGAAAAATTTTGCTGGGATATTGGATGAAATGTCTACTATACTAGCATGTTTGAGCACTTCTTAAGATGAATATTTGAAGTACAAAAGCTTTTTTAAAAACTTTATGGAATATAAAGTTAGGAATATATACATAGAAATATACTTTAATTCATCACTTTAATGATGAATAAAAGACAAATAAAAAATAAAACCATTAAAAAATTATCTTCGACTTGCCCGAAGTCAAAATACTCAGGTTGAAGCTTATTCGGATTTATTTAGGTTATATTTTTTCCAACTTTTCATATTTCAAACTCAGATTACGTTTTATTTATCAAGAAAACAAGACTTATGTATGATCTTTCAATTAAACACATTAATTTTTGTATAAATTATGAAGGTTTTGATATTTTGGTGACATCACTTTCTATGGAAGTATTCACAAAATTTTGTTGAATTTCAACTGCAGGGTATATGTTTCAAATTTAAGCATTATAGTGGTGCTCCAATTTAGCGAACACCGATTTAACGAACTCCCAATATAAGGAACACTTATTTTATGTTGTTGACTCTATATTCCGAACATTTGAAATTGTAGGTATTCTATTTAACAACATTTGCTTCTCTGAGCTCGCTTCGTTTGTTTTTGAATTTGTAATAACATTAATATGTATTTACTTATCTAATTCTCAAATAGTCCCCTCGGGTTAATATACATATTGTAGGGTTTCCTTTTTAAAAAACATTATAGGAATGTATTGACATAATCTTGGATTTTTCATTTGGAGTGTGAACAGATTTTAACCAGCAGCTTTCTAAACATTTAATAATAATAATTAATAATACCTAAAACAAGTTCAAAAATTCAACATTATTGGAGTGCATAGTTAAAACAAAAAATGTAAGGATATTTGTTTCAAGTTGACAAATTTATTAGCTTTGTTATATGGTAAAAAAACTCGAAAATAGTATTACCGATTTAATGAACTTTTCGATTTACCGAACGACCTTGGACTTTATATCTTTCGTTAAACTGGAGCACCACTGTATGACAAATCTCAAATCATGAAAATTATTTCATTATGGACTTTAAAGAGATTTGCAATAAAGACACGGCTGTGATCGTGTGGACAAAGTAATGAACAGATAGACAGACGAACATGGCTTAATCGACTCATGGTAGTGAAAAAAATTTCGTGACAAAATTATTGTGCCCGCTACGCTTTGCGGATGGAGTATAATAAATATTTAATACAAAACTTTGAAAAACGTAGAAGTAGATTATGGTAAACGAGTCGGTACAGCAGATAATCAGATTTTTCTTATTCCTGGTAATGCCAATGAATCAAAAAATTTTGTTAATACTGAAGTATTAAATAATTAAAATGGAAATATCTTCACTTTATTATAGTTAAACTATTTAATATAATTTGCTTCCAAATACAAATAATATGCTTATATTTTAACGTTTTTTATTATTGAAATTTTTCAAATATACAAAAGAATTATTGATAAAGAGAAAATGTCGAATTGATAAAGTGGCGAAGCCTCGGACGACTGTGGCCTGCTAGTAGTTGTATAAAATAGTCGGTGCACTCCTTCTCCGCACTCTAATTCATTTGAAACAAGAATTATCAAAATCGGTTGAAAAACACGGAAAATGTTTCCTAACTGTTTTCCCTACGCCTATTTATATTAAGATGAAATTAAGGTAGGCTTGAAAAATTTCAGAATTTAAACAAACAATTTAGAATTAACTCAAACAAAAATAATTGTATGCAACAAATTATTTGCACAGTTGATACAATTTAAGCAACATTAACTTGACATCAATTCACTTCAAAACAGCCCTGTTGTATAACATATATGACATAAGTATTACAGATGTAAAGGGTGATTTTTTTGAGGTTATGATTTTCATGCATTAGTATTTGACAGATCACGTGGGATTTCAGACATGGTGTCAAAGAGAAAGATGCTCACTATGCTTTGACATTTCATCATGAATAGACTTACTAACGAGCAACGCTTGCAAATCATTGAATTTTATTACCAAAATCAGTGTTCGGTTCGAAATGTGTTTCGCGCTTTACGTCCGATTTATGGTCTACATAATCGACCAAGTGAGCAAACAATTAATGCGATTGTGACCAAGTTTCGCACTCAGTTTACTTTATTGGACATTAAACCAACCACACGAATGCGTACAGTGCGTACAGAAGAGAATATTGCGTCTGTTTCTGAGAGTGTTGCTGAAGACCGTGAAATGTCGATTCGTCGCCGTTCGCAGCAATTGGGTTTGTGTTATTCGACCACATGGAAGGTTTCACGCAAAGATCTTGGTGTAAAACCGTATAAAATACAGCTCGTGCAAGAACTGAAGCCGAACGATCTGCCACAACGTCGAATTTTCAGTGAATGGGCCCTAGAAAAGTTGGCAGAAAATCCGCTTTTTTATCGACAAATTTTGTTCAGCGATGAGGCTCATTTCTGGTTGAATGGCTACGTAAATAAGCAAAATTGCCGCATTTGGAATGAAGAGCAACCAGAAGCCGTTCAAGAACTGGCCATGCATCCCGAAAAATGCACTGTTTGGTGTGGTTTGTACGCTGGTGGAATCATTGGACCGTATTTTTTCAAAGATGCTGTTGGACGCAACGTTACGGTGAATGGCGATCGCTATCGTTCGATGCTAACAAACTTTTTGTTGCCAAAAATGGAAGAACTGAACTTGGTTGACATGTGGTTTCAACAAGATGGCGCTACATGCCACACAGCTCGCGATTCATGGCCATTTTGAGGGAAAACTTCGGAGAACAATTAATCTCAAGAAATGGACCGGTAAGTTGGCCACCAAGATCATGCGATTTGACGCCTTTAGACTATTTTTTGTGGGGCTACGTCAAGTCTAAAGTCTACAGAAATAAGCCAGCAACTATTCCAGCTTTGGAAGACAACATTTCCGAAGAAATTCGGGCTATTCCGGCCGAAATGCTCGAAAAAGTTGCCCAAAATTGGACTTTCCGAATGGACCACCTAAGACGCAGCCGCGGTCAACATTTAAATGAAATTATCTTCAAAAAGTAAATGTCATGGACCAATCTAACGTTTCAAATAAAGAACCGATGAGATTTTGCAAATTTTATGCGTTTTTTTTAAAAAAAAAGTTATCAAGCTCTTAAAAAATCACCCTTTATATAATATTTTCATAAGGACTATAGCAGAAATATTTCTAAAAAATAATTTAACTGATGATGAAATAATTGAAGTAAAAACAAGGTATTGGATTTTACATTGTTTGAACTTTCTTTTTTGAAAATTTATAAAGTGAAAACTGAAAGTAACAATGCACGTATTGTTTTTTATAGTCAAATTTGTTAGCACATAGATTGCAAAAAAGTTTGGCAGGTTTTCAGTAAAACTTAAGAAGAATAAAATATTTTAAGTGGTAACTCTTGTCTGCATTGCCAATATCTTAATTGCGTTCATTACAAATCAAAATCAATGTTACTTGCTCAATGATTTCATATAAAGGGCATATTTAAACTAATCGTTAATATTTTGCAAAAATATAATTACTATAAAGCAAACACTTACGCTGAGGTAGTGACTTCAAGTTTTTTTTAATTTTTGTTTGTAAGAAAATAACGCGTCTTTAAAGTTGATTGTTTAAAAAATGGCAGTAAATTTGAGTACTAAAACGAAATGTAACTTTATTTTCAGGCTCATTTTTAAAAAAAGGTGAAGTTACTACCTCGACGTAAGTGTTTGCTTTAGATATAATTATATTTTGTTTTTTGCAGATGACTACAGATCGTGTTATTCTACAAGCAAAATGGTCCTACTCTTCTCGCATCGCTGCATAAAAACGGCACCTACACGCAAATGTCGTCACAAAACAAAAAACTTATATACTTTATATACTTTAATAATTATTATTTAACAATTATAATTGTTGAAATCAATAAAAAAACTAGAGTTTAACAATATCTCTGACCATTTTTTTGGAGTATTCTTTCAAAAACCGCCTTCAGAATCGCTTATGTATACATAAAAGTACCCTTAAACTGTGGGCACAATTATTTTCTCCAAATAAAGTATTAAAAAATAAAGTATTTAAAAGTTATTGGGGGGGTAATTACCCCCTTTACCCCCCTTGTATCAGCGCCTGATCAAGTTTAAATCTAATGAAAGCTAGCATATCCAAAGTGGCTTGATAAATAACAACTTGACATTGACTTATAAGATTTGATTTAAAATGCCCACACTAAGTTTGAAATATTGAAAATTACAAAGTGACGTCATCAAAATTTTCACAAATTCGACAATATTTATACACAACAACAATATATATTGCAACGATTCCTTGATATTGTTGAAAATAATAATGCATTGCACACATTAGTTTTAATATTTTTAACGTACTCTTAGTTTGAATTTTGGAAAAATTGGATGAAAGTTACGCCTATCGCCATTAAAAGTGCAGTCATCAATATAATAAAACCTAAGTAACTTCGGATATTGAAAAAGGCTGTAGGGGCATTTAAACGTCGGACAAGTCGAAGATAATTCCTAGATTTAACATGTATTTCTTATTGAGAAAAGTTTGAATAAAACAGGCTTTTGATTTTTTGATTGAATAAAAAAATGTTTCACGCATTAAAATACATGTGAAGCATATATTCCGCAAACTTGGTCTTCATATCCCATTGATTTCGCAATAAAAGCTCTCGATGTTCTAAAGAAATTTTTAAGTCTCGTTTTTCTACTATTTACGCAGTAACAAATAATATCAAAATATTCCAAAATAAGTTAATCATTGGTATAGAAACCCTTGTCTCAGGACTTCGAATGGAAATTATTTGATTTAAATTCGGTATTTGTGTAGTCTATGACAATACTCAGGTATGTTGGAAAAATGGGCGTCATCAACTCAGTAAAACGCCCACCTCCCATGCAACCCTAAAATTGAAAACAAACATATACCATCCTCTCTCCAAACAACAAACATATACCTCCCACCTCCCATACAACCTATAATATTGAAAATTCTATAAATAGGAATATATATAAGCTAAAGATCTGAAATTGGGTATTTGTGTATATTATATCAAAATTAAGGCGTGTTAGAAAAATTGGCATCAACCACTCAAGAACAAGCCCACCTCCCATACAACCTTTTATTAAAAACTATTTTAAAGGGGCTTTTCTTAACTTTGCAGGAAAACAATTTGATTGAATGTTTTTAAGACGTCATCAAAATAGTAAATTGTTTAAAATCTCATATAAAAAGAGCTGCAATTTAAGATTTTGTACCATAACGAATCGCCCGTTGGGGTTATTTTGACTTCGGCCAAGTCAAAGATATACCTTACTTATTTTTTTTTTAACAATTAAACATTAAGCATTTACTATGAAATACATTTTGTTATACATAAAATTTATGTTTTCTTTTATGTTTTCTTGTAATGTTTTTTAATTAATTTTTAAATAAAAATTATTATCTCTTTATTTATATCTAAAAAAAAAGTTATTTTATAGGTTACCACAAATCTAGGCTATATTTTTTTATGTTTTACAATGTTAAATCATCGAAATATATAGATAATATTTCACCAAAAATCTTGTGCAATTCAACTAATATACTTTTAAAAACGTGCTTACAACTAATTGTTAAATTACACAAAATATCGTCATTTCACCATGAATATAAAATTCGATATATTAACAGATTAAACTTTGTTGTACTATCCAAGAACTTTAAGGCTCAAAACGCACCAAGCCCTTAGGTATAGTTGCTGTAGTCGACTTTTTGAAATTGTTCGTAAAAAGATAAAGATACTTTTTGAACATTTCTGCCAATAAATTTTATCTATATTTTTTTTTTAGGGTTAAAAAAATTTGTCCTTTTAGTCCCATAATTTATTTTGCATCCTTCGGCCCAAAGAGCAATTTTTTTTTAAATGAAAACAAAATAAATGGAAACTTTTATATATAACTCCGCCAGGGAATATAACAAAGTGTATATTTAATCCATAAACTGACAATATTTAGCTGATATCCAAACCTATAAGTAAAGTGATAGGAAATTGTTTACAATAACTAACTCATGCTATATAAACTCTTGCTTATCAACAGTGAATAATTTATTGTCATTTGTCGGTTGTAATTATTTTTCCCTACCGTTAAAAGAATTCTAATTGATACTTCTACTGGGTAGCTTTTTAATACTCCGCTTAACTCTTGTTCTGACTGTTTCGAACTGGTATATTTTTTTTTGTCTTTCTTTGGAGATCCAAAAAGTGGCGCTTATAACTTTGCAAAGGCGTCGTATGTGATGAGTACCTTTTGGCCATTACCAATCGTTATTCAAGTGCAGGTCTTGCGAACAGCGTCAGGTCGTTCATTCATCTGTCTGCGCTGTGTTTCTTTCTCACACATTAAATAATATTTTGTTGTAGCTGTTTTACACTTTGTTGAACTTTTGTGTGTTGAGTTTGCTTTTAAAATTGTTTTCTTATTTTTTGTTGTTTTTTTTTTGTCATCACTTTTGTGCGTTATTGTTGTTGTTGTTGTTGTTGTTGCTGTTTAGTTTTGTTAAATGCATGTTTTAAACATAACTTTTATCTCTTGTGTGTTGTTTTATTTTACTTTATTTAATTTTTTTTTTTTTTGCTTTGTTTTTGTTTAAACATTTTTAACATGTACCCTTTTACCAGATTTCTTAAGCCAGCAACAAAACTCTTTGACATGTTGTTGCTGCTGTTGTTGTTGTTGTTGTTGTTATTGTTGTCAACTTGTTGGTCAATGGTACCGGATGGGCGCATACATATGCTGTGAAACATGTTCGTTGCTGTTGGTTTGTTGCGTCTTTTTCCATTATTGTAAGCATGTTTTATTTTATATGCTGATATTTATACATATTTTGTATATTTTTGTAATTTTTTTTTACTTTTTTTTTTGGTTAATGACAAAGACCAATATTTTCTTCCTGTGACATTTCTTGTTTTCTCTCTTGTTACCCTGGTTCACCCTTTGACCAACATGCTGTTGCCGCTCTATTTGGACATTTTTTGTTAATGTTATTGTTGTTGTCTTGGTTGTTTGTTTGTTTGTTTGTGTGTAATTGTCGTCAGTGTTTTATGGAAATTTTTGTTGCAGTTCACTGTTAATGTGATAATACAACAGTAACATTTTTGCGTTAATGCGTTGGTAATGCTACGAGCCTTCGTTCGGTGTGTCAACAAGCCTGAGACCTGAAAACTTTTTCTACACTAACGTAAGCCTACACATAGGGCAGTTCGCTGATGATCATGGCTTACACCAGCTAATGCTGAGTTGGTTTCTCTAGCAGTTGATTAAAAATATAATATTTTTTTGTTGTTGTTGTACTATTTGCTGATCCATTTTGAAGTGTTTTAGTTATGTAGTAGTTTGTTGATCACCGCAGTGGGCGATTCTTGGTGGTCTCGAGAACTTGTCAAAGTTGACATGCATGTGCAACAATTTCATTCACTGACTTGCATGTGTACTCAGCTAAGTTATTGTGGAATTGAAAAGCATATAAAAAAATATAAATAAATTAATAAATTTTCCATATGAAACTCAATAACTTAGTAACAACTACAAGCAGCGAAAATATGCAATAATTTTTTGGTTAAATATTGGCGTTTTTTACACGGCTCTTCTGCTGGTCTAAATATAATTATAACCATAACTTAAATGACCCAAAACCAAGATCTAATAATTCCACATGAACCCTTTTTCTACTATCTAACTTCAAAGATCAACAGACAAACGGAAATAATAACTCAAATTTCATAATGTTCAAAAAACAAAAAACACAAAAAAAAATAATTCATTTAATTAAGTAAAAATTGTATTTTATGAGTTTTCAGCGGCGAATAAACACGTATTCAGCCAAATTGAAAAAAGAAAAACCATAAAACATGTTGATAAAAATCACAACTATTTCTGACTCAGAGCCAAACAAGCCAAGAAGACACATAAAAGATAGTCTTAAATAAGGCACACACTGAAGCGCCATCTGTGCGCTGAGGACAACTGTTGCATTCTATCACATCCTCAAAAGGGCGTCACGTGCAACAGACAGATACAATATTAATGCATACATATATAGAGTAAGTATAAAACAAAGCCAGCCAGACCGATGCCAACATATTAAATACAGCTCCAAATAATGACAAAAACAAAAATATATAAAAAAAAACAACATCATAAAAAGACGCAAACTCTACATAAATAAAATAAAAATTCTGTACGTGCGGCACCTTATAACAGAAAAAATAAGGTCGCAGTTGCAGTCGCAGCTATGAAATTCAGCCCAATCGTTCCCAGTCCCAGCCTCAGTTTTTTTTTTGTTTTATAATTTTTTAATTTCATCTCTCAATGAATCAAGTGAACCAACAACAACTACTACAAAATATTTGAAGTTAAGAACACCATCGTTGATTTCCGTCTAAAACAAATGCATTCAAACAAAACATCTAACAATGATTTTTCTCAATGGTCAGCAGCAGCAAATGTTTGTAGTGAACACGATGCTACGATCAAGCAAAGATATGGATCTTAACTGCGGTTGCGTCACTTGCATATTAAATTGTTTTCACGAGTACAACTACTGCTATCACGTACAATTTTGGATATAAAGTCGATTGGGCCCCGAGGATAAGAACCAGAACAAGAACAAGCAGAACAATAAGTATGCAATGACAACAAATACAACAACAACATCAACAACATGATCACCAGCGACAGCAACATCAACATTATGATCATTATGATAAACATTAAACAAATAGTGGACAAAAAGAAGGCAAAAAAAAAGGATGCTTCTCAGACAAGTGCTGATCTTGTCTTGATGATAAAGTCTTTAATAAAGTAAAGAATTTCGAAAAAAAAGAGTGTCACATAGAAAGTGGTTATAAAATGTGGTTATGAGGCTCATAAAATATTTGAACAATTAAATAAGTTGGCCTAATCAAGGGTGGTGTTGTTGCAATGCGAACGTGCAATGTTAATGAAGTTGAGAAATAATTGTGTATAATTTTTCATCCTTCGAGGAGTACTGAACTCGAAAAGGGAGTGGAATTTTCTGTTTTTGTGTTTTATAAATCTAAGAAACACTTAAATAATGAGTAAAGCAATAAAATTTATAAAAGATAAGTAAATTTATATGAGAAGCCTTGTAAGATCGGGCATAAAGAATAATGAACTGAACTCAGTATTTATTAAAAGTTGATCAAAACAAGGCTAAAGAGAGCTAAACACTTACACAATTGTAACATGAAGTAATCCTGTAGAAGTTCTACTGTCCGTTCTCATACTTTTCAAGTTTAAACTAATAAATTTCGGAACTTGAGAGAGCACGAAAAAAATCTTCAGTCTCAAACTACAAATTACAAATTACAAATTACAAATTACAAATTACAAATTACAAATTACAAATTACAAATTACAAATTACAAATTACAAATTACAAATTACAAATTACAAATTACAAATTACAAATTACAAATTACAAATTACAAATTACAAATTACAAATTACAAATTACAAATTACAAATTACAAATTACAAATTACAAATTACAAATTACAAATTACAAATTACAAATTACAAATTACAAATTACAAATTACAAATTACAAATTACAAATTACAAATTACAAATTACAAATTACAAATTACAAATTACAAATTACAAATTACAAATTACAAATTACAAATTACAAATTACAAATTACAAATTACAAATTACAAATTACAAATTACAAATTACAAATTACAAATTACAAATTACAAATTACAAATTACAAATTACAAATTACAAATTACAAATTACAAATTACAAATTACAAATTACAAATTACAAATTACAAATTACAAATTACAAATTACAAATTACAAATTACAAATTACAAATTACAAATTACAAATTACAAATTACAAATTACAAATTACAAATTACAAATTACAAATTACAAATTACAAATTACAAATTACAAATTACAAATTACAAATTACAAATTACAAATTACAAATTACAAATTACAAATTACAAATTACAAATTACAAATTACAAATTACAAATTACAAATTACAAATTACAAATTACAAATTACAAATTACAAATTACAAATTACAAATTACAAATTACAAATTACAAATTACAAATTACAAATTACAAATTACAAATTACAAATTACAAATTACAAATTACAAATTACAAATTACAAATTACAAATTACAAATTACAAATTACAAATTACAAATTACAAATTACAAATTACAAATTACAAATTACAAATTACAAATTACAAATTACAAATTACAAATTACAAATTACAAATTACAAATTACAAATTACAAATTACAAATTACAAATTACAAATTACAAAATAACAAATTACAAATTACAAATTACAAATTACAAATTACAAATTACAAATTACAAATTACAAATTACAAATTACAAATTACAAATTACAAATTACAAATTACAAATTACAAATTACAAATTACAAATTACAAATTACAAATTACAAATTACAAAATAACAAATTACAAATTACAAATTACAAATTACAAATTACAAATTACAAATTACAAATTACAAATTACAAATTACAAATTACAAATTACAAATTACAAATTACAAATTACAAATTACAAATTACAAATTACAAATTACAAATTACAAATTACAAATTACAAATTACAAATTACAAATTACAAATTACAAATTACAAATTACAAATTACAAATTACAAACTACAAAATAACAAATTACAAATTACAAATTACAAATTACAAATTACAAATTACAAATTACAAATTACAAATTACAAATTACAAATTACAAATTACAAATTACAAATTACAAATTACAAATTACAAATTACAAATTACAAATTACAAATTACAAATTACAAATTACAAATTACAAATTACAAATTACAAATTACAAATTACAAATTACAAATTACAAATTACAAATTACAAATTACAAATTACAAATTACAAATTACAAATTACAAATTACAAATTACAAATTACAAATTACAAATTACAAATTACAAATTACAAATAACAAATTACAAATTACAAATTACAAATTACAAATTACAAATAACAAATTACAAATTACAAATTACAAATAACAAATTACAAATTACAAATTACAAATTACAAATTACAAATTACAAATTACAAATTACAAATTACAAATTACAAATAACAAAATTATGAGAACCACACAGAATATGCAACAAAACCCAGCAAAACGCTTGACGTTTTCTTTTTCGAGATATCTTGGTCCCAGGATCATTGATAAAAGGCCTTTCTAGATGCTTTAGTCTTCTGCGATAGAGAGCCGGGCATGATAAAAAGAGATGCGATACTGACTCCTCCTCTTCCTCAATCCTTCAGCACCAACCTCGAAATCATAAAAAAGTGTCCTGTAATGACACCTATTAAATAAGCGCTTTTTTGAGCGCTGTTTACTAAACCTGGTCCATAGCTGCCTAATAATGTTACAGGTAGTAATATGATTCCACATTGAGTTGTCTAGATTGATAGTTTGTGTCTTAGTCAAGTTTGCACGTCGCAAGTGGCATACCTAGTGTTTCCATTTCCGGCATTAGCACCGTGTCTTTTCTAGCGAGATATCAGATTTAACTTCAGATTTCAGGAATGTCCCTATGCACGGCATCATTTTTATTTTTGACACGAGCGACATTTGACGGCTGCTTATGATGTTAGGAAGTTTCCTTCAGGGGATTTTATAGCAACTTGGCTCTCCGTCAAAATTAAGATATCTTGAGTCGAGACCTCAATAGTCTTCAACCATTTTGTAGTTATGAAAATAGCCATTATTTTTGCCTTAAAACTGTGAAGTGTTCTGAAAGCCTAAAAGAGGTTCTTATATTTTGATCCGCTGAGAATACGTTTTTCGGAACTTGTCATCCATATTTGAACCGTCAGTTAACCCATGAGCGCTAATGAAGTTTGATGGTATTAACTTGTCCCACCTCTCATGGGAATAGTTGGGATAATGTAATAAAAGTCATCTCAAAAGATGGCAATTACGAAATCGGTGTTGAAAGGACCGATAATAGAAGAGTGAACTGAGCGAGTGTAAGCCGACTATCGCAAGATAGATCTTAGACAAATGTTCGTTTTCTGTGACACCTTTTATCCCAGTATTTCAAAGATTATTAAGTGAAGAATTGCACTCACAAGGAAAGGTCCCCAGGTGACAGTCTCCGATTTGAATGATTTTCGGATATGTGATAGAAGACAAAAAACTAAGGTCGACGTATTTTTTTATACGTGCTCAATCGATGATTTAGGGTTTCAAACTCGCGTTCAAAAATCAGCAAAAATTTAGTTTTTTTGCTATAATTTCGCTATTTTCCATGGAAACATTTACAAATTTGGTACCAAACTAAAGCTCTTACAAAACCACACACGATGGCATCAATTTTTCATACGAAAATTTTGTTGTAATTTTTAGTAATGTTTAGTCGATATCAAAGAAATATGTTGACACAATTAATTCATATTAATTTATGTTGGATTTAAGACAATTTCTAAACTTTTTTTAAATTTTTACTGTTTATTATAAAATTTTTGTGTTATTGAAATGCATTTATTTTCCTTAAAGAAAAAAATTTATAACATCAAAAGTACCCAATATGGGTATCAAAAATTTTATTTTTTTATGTCCTATTCTCATGTTTCAATATTTTATCGGAAAAGTTGACATTTCATAGGGCTTCCATACAAAATGTGTGCATTTTTCTTGTAGTCTCATCGCACCAGTAAACAATAGTTTTAATCATCCAAATTACCAAATATGGACATTTTTACGATGTGCAAAAGAAATAGAATGCATTTTCTCGTATTTCTTTAAAAAAAACTTTTTGATTTTTAGCAGAAAAAATCATAAAAATCTTATTCTAATTTCAAAACCTCAACTTTGTTAATGAATAACTCATCAGATATAAAAATAATTTTTTTTATTTAAATTTTATAAAAAAAATTCATTAATTTTAAAATAAGTCCACGTGCTTCAAAGTGCATTTCGCCTTAAATTCGTTGTGATATGGTTTTTTTAAAAAAACATTATATTTTTTATAGATCTTTAAAAAAGTACCACTCCTTGTATGGTCAGTAGAAGTGACCTCCTCTGCCGTACGTAAGATAGACCTTAATACAGCCACAAACAGCCAAAGCGCAAGTGCTATAGTTAAACTCCAGATTCCACCTATAATTTTTTTACAGGTATACAGAGTGACGTTGGCTTCTCTAGTACCATCAAGAATATTCGGATTCCAGTCCAAAATAGCTCCTAGGAATTTAGCTGATACGGAGCAGGAAAGCTGAGTGTCACTTTTTTTATTTTTTTTCCCCCTCTAATATACGGCTTTTGGTTCAAGTTCCAAGACCGGACAGTGCTGACCTGATAAACTCCAAGACAGTATTAGTATACATTCAATTTTCTGGCCTTTCTCGTTTTCTACGATCTTTAGCAGTTCATACACCACCAAGTTCTTTAGCAAAGGAGAAAGAACACCTCCATTAGGGGTTCCTCTTCTAATAAACCTTTTAGTCTTAGAGACACCTTCGATATCCAAGAATGCCAATATTGTATATTCCTTATGGTTAAACGTTTTCTAAATATGTCTTACTAAATAATACAGGGCCGAGTCTACTGACTTGTCTTTGCAGTAAGGGATTGCGCAGCTGATAGCAGATCGGAGGCTACAACGAATATATATGTATATCATTCTTTCCAAGATTTTCAGAAGGAAGATGTATTCTTCAGAAGGATATACTTCTATGTAGGTCTATGATTTTTTGAGCCAGTTTGCAAGTTCTTATACGCTTTCGGAATAAAAACTACTTCAACATCCTTCCATTGGGATGGGATGCATGCCATATAAACCCCAGAGAGGTGGTCCTTAAGACCTCTACAGATGCACTGTGACTGAGGATAACGAAGCTCCATCTGATTTCTTGAAGTGGGCATTTTTAAGACAGTGTGTTGCAAAATTCATTATTTACTTAAAAAAAAAATATATATTTTAAATAAAAAAAAATCTTTGTTGGCCTTGCCGGTATTTGAACGTAGGACAACCGAGTACCTACTGCACGCACACGTCAGCACACTCGGCCATACATGAACTTTCAAAACAGTGATAAAATTTCAATAAGTACGTTTTAATATGGTTTTCGTGTTCTATAGACCAACAGACAACCGACTGTTAACTTGAAAGTTTAATTTGTTGGATGGTATTTAACAGTGAAATCTGTTAAATCAACCCATGATTTGTTTGATATAAAAGCATTTTTTCCCTGAGTGTACGAAGAACAAACTAAAACCATCGACCTTCAAGCCCAGAATCCATTGACTTGGTTGCATTTATGAAACCAAAACTGCTGAATCATGACTTAATATCGCTTATATAGGGTCCAATGATTATTTGAAAGCTTTTAATTGGTAGTAAAGGCCATCAGAGAGAATTTTAACGAATTGCGAAAGAAATTATTAAAAAAAATTAAAAAATTTTATAGAAAAGTAATCTAAATAAGTATTTGTACTCAACATGCGAGTAAAGTGAAAAATCAAAAACAAAAATATTTGTATTCAAATCGACTATTAATGTGTTAATATTTTATAAAAAACAAAATTAAAGTCGATTTCTTACATCAACACCAGATTGTTAAGAATTAAAGTTATTTAACTGTAAACCAAACCCAGAACTAGAAGCATCCTCTTCCGGTAGACTTCAAAATTGGTACTAACTAATCTCTATCAATCATTGAACACACAAAAGCCATAAGAAATGGTAGCAACCTGATCGCTGGTAATTTTATACTTAACACACGAGCTCAGTGAAGTGTTACTAAAGGATGAACATCAACAGCACTTTGGCTTAAAATCAAGCGTATGTTCAATGCTAAAGCCAAGAATTTTAGCCAATAATATCGAGTTACACAAAAGGCAATATAGTGGTTGATCTCAACAGCTGTTGAACATAGAACGGCCATTGATTGGAATCACACAAAAAAATTACACGGTAGAAAAATTTTCGCCATTTTATACATAATGGTTGTGTCCTAAAATTCGTGTAGAAAAGTACCAGCTGCTGGAAAAGTTCAGCTAAGAAGGCGCTTAAATGGTGAATGTGTCCAAATTTACTGCATTTCGCCTTCGTTGTTCGTTCATTAAAAATTTTGTAACCATGTTCGTCTAACTGTTTGAGAGAAAGACTACAAAAATGGTTTAGTTCTCAACTGCGTTTCACACTTGTTTGTGAAAATTTTTTTGATTTTTTCTTTATTTTTTGTGTTATCAAATAAATTCAATATTAATGACGGCATTCCAAAAGAGCTCTTTGTGTTCAAAAGTGCGTCACAACTTTAACTCTTTTGTAGCTATTCTCTATTGAAGACCACTCGCTGGAAGAGGTCACTTAAAAACACAACATTGTTGTTAATTCTTACAAATATTTGCCTATTCTTAGGCGCGTTTCACTTGTTGCTACGATCAATGTCATCCAAGATATTTAAGTTTTTGTTTTTTTCCTCTTTGGATATTCGTCAATATTTGTTCGTTGATCAAGTGATTGCTTGATTTTTATATATTTGATTTGCTAAGCATTGTTTAACATTTGAAAGGATAGAAGAGAACTGTTTGTAGCTAGAGTGTAAAAGTGCCAAGATCGTTAAAAGGGTCAAACGGTGCAGAGAACAAAAACACGAGCAAAAACAAAAGAGTTGAATGAATATTGGTTATGCAATATTTGACAAGCGCTTGTTGACTTCCGGTCCAGAAGTGTTACTGTGTAACGTCTTTGTTTAATGAATAGAGTAAATATTGTCTGGCAAAGCGGGTTGAAGATTTGAGAATTATTTTAGTAGACACGCTTAGCAAAAAACTGTTTAAAGAAAAAAAAAAAAAAAAAGAAACAGCATTCAAAACATGGTTGTGCGGGATATCAACAAAATATTATTAAAATATAAAGTATAATATAATACTTAATAATATTTTAAAGTAAATTTTTTCTTTAAATTTTCTTTTTTCTTCTTTATATAAACAAAAGCCTTAAAAGTTTTTGACGGGACATTTGTTCACATTAAGAAAAATTAGATTTAAAATTTCATGACATATAAGGCACAGCTGCAGGGCATAGCTGCATGCCGCACCAAAACATTTCCCAGCTGACCACACTCTGGCGCCAGTCTAGCCTATTGTCCACTTTTCGCCTTTTTATGAGCTGCTTTTATTTTTTGAATGGCATAAATATGTGTGACCTTTACAGATTCTTACAAGGACTACTTGTCACCCATTATTTATTGACAATTAGATTGGTATTGAGACAATAGCTTTGTATCAATGCACTCAATTATGTACACATCAGCTGCTGCTGCTGCCCTTTTTTTGATTTTTTTTTTTTTTTTTTTGGTATTAGCCAGGACAAGGAATGCCTTTTCCACGCCTTTGATATTGTTCCGCTTCGGGTGCAGTCAACGACAACTGTTGAAGACAATGAATTGCTTTGATATGGCTGGTCAGCTGCTGAAAAACTATTACAAAAAAAATATTAATTGAGTTGGGTTTGAAATCACACCAACAAAAATGAAAATTATGCACCAGAAAACTGCGTTGAGTGCTTTAATATTTTTTTTTTTAATTCACTTTATTTTTCACAATAAATATCCAATGAAATAAGTATCTGCGAAGCCGATGCTTGTCTGCAGATGATTATGTTTCTATTCAATATTAATTTATAAAATGAGCGAAGTTATAAAATTCATTATATACATTTTTTAAAGTTTAAGTTTAGAATTACAAAAAATATAAAAATAAATTAATTACTTGAATTTAAGAAAAAGTTTCTTAATTGCTTTTTTCTTTTCTTGAAATTAACAGTAGTGGATAAATCGAAAGGTAATTCATTTATTATTGTTGGAACAGTATATTTTAGTTTGCGTCTACCGTAGTTGTTTTAATTTCTGGGAGTTTGTAACATTCCTTGGGCACGTCTTCTGGTGTTGACTTGGTGTTGAATTGGTTGCTTGAATCGGTTGTCATCAAAGAACTCAACTATGGCGGTCATCTTAAATATATCCTCGACTTGAAGAGTCTTAAAACTTGCGTCATTCCCTCGTAGACTGCTATTTTGTATGTGCTTAAGTGCTGCATTTTGAAGTTTTTGTATTTTTTGGATGTGTTTTAGCTGCACTACCCCAAGCAAGTATTCCATACCGTATCCGTGATTCCATCAAAGCATAATAAACCTGTTTTAAGACTCCTTCAGAAGTGTGGTACTTTAAATGTGCTATGGCAAATAAAGCTTTCTTGAGACTCATTCGTAATTTGTCAATGTGCCTATCCCAGAGAAAGTGACAGTCTATTACTACACCAAGATACTTATAGTTGTCAACTAGCTCAATACATTCTTTTGAAGTGTTAGTGCAAGCATAATTTTCAAAGTAAATGCGTTGTTCTGTTGACTTGAAGTGTGGGCTTCGAATGTGCATCATTTTTGTTTTGGAAGCATTTATGACTAAACCATTATCATAACACCATCTCACAGCCGCATTAAATTCTTCTTGCATAACCCTTACTGCCTCATCCAGGGAATTTTTTCGTACAACAATTGCCGTATCATCAGCAAAAGCGAATGGTATACTTCGTTTGAAAACTCGTAGTAGCTCGTTGGTGTATAAGATAAACAAAACTGGTCCCAATTTAGAACCCTGTGGGACTCCAAAATTCATTATCTTTTTCTCACTTATAGAATCTTTAATCTTTACACAAAATGTTCTATTTTGAAGGTAGTCAGTCAACCAATCAGCCATTGTGCCACGTATCCCAATCCTTCGTAGCGCTTCTATAAGATTTGAGTGATTAAGTGTATCGAAAGCCTTACTAAAGTCAATGTACAGTACTAACACATGATGTCCTTTATCCAAGCTCTCATTGACACAATTTGCAAACTCACCAAGTAACTTTCCTGTATTCTTGTTTTTCTGAAAACCATACTGGCTCTTGTGTATCAGGGAGTGTTTTTCAATAAAACTTTGTAACCTGTTAGTAACAACGCCTTCCATGCACTTTTCTACTACTGGCAGAATCGATATTGGCCTATAGTTGCTCAATTGATTTTTTGCTCCACCTTTATAAATTGGTCTTACCACAGCTGTTTTTAGGAATGAAGGTAAAGTTGATTGGGTCAGGCTCAAATTCATTAATTTACAGAGTATTGGAACAAAAATGTCGGAATATCTTTTGATATCAATTGCTCTGATGCCATCAACTCCAGGCGCCTTATCTTCTCCAAGAATATTGACAATAGTTTGCATTTCAGTGACGTTTGTTGCGAAAGCAAATATTGAATTTTCCACTGTTGTATTCACATTGTTAGACGTAACTGCATTGCATTTGTGAATTATATTCTCCGTTTGGGAAGAAAAGTACTCTGCAAATTCATTAGCAAGTGAAGCCATCTCTATGTTGAAGTTTTTTTCCAATGTTTCGTCTATGTTTGCTCTCTTTCTTCCTAGAATTTCATTGACCAGTCCCCATGTTTTCCGAGAATCAGTTTTAAATTGCATATGTTATATAGTTTTAATATAATATAAAAATAATATGCTCCATCTTTAAAAATTTGCTTAATAAAATCACAATTAGTAAATAAATTGCAATGTTACTAAGACATTAATGATGTTGCTGCTAATGACTAATATTTTATACTTTATACTTTATACTTTATACTTTATACTTTATACTTTATACTTTATACTTTATACTTTATACTTTATACTTTATACTTTATACTTTATACTTTATACTTTATACTTTATACTTTATACTTTATACTTTATACTTTATACTTTATACTTTATACTTTATACTTTATACTTTATACTTTATACTTTATACTTTATACTTTATACTTTATACTTTATACTTTATACTTTATACTTTATACTTTATACTTTATACTTTATACTTTATACTTTATACTTTATACTTTATACTTTATACTTTATACTTTATACTTTATACTTTATACTTTATACTTTATACTTTATACTTTATACTTTATACTTTATACTTTATACTTTATACTTTATACTTTATACTTTATACTTTATACTTTATACTTTATACTTTATACTTTATACTTTATACTTTATACTTTATACTTTATACTTTATACTTTATACTTTATACTTTATACTTTATACTTTATACTTTATACTTTATACTTTATACTTTATACTTTATACTTTATACTTTATACTTTATACTTTATACTTTATACTTTATACTTTATACTTTATACTTTATACTTTATACTTTATACTTTATACTTTATACTTTATACTTTATACTTTATACTTTATACTTTATACTTTATACTTTATACTTTATACTTTATACTTTATACTTTATACTTTATACTTTATACTTTATACTTTATACTTTATACTTTATACTTTATACTTTATACTTTATACTTTATACTTTATACTTTATACTTTATACTTTATACTTTATACTTTATACTTTATACTTTATACTTTATACTTTATACTTTATACTTTATACTTTATACTTTATACTTTATACTTTATACTTTATACTTTATACTTTATACTTTATACTTTATACTTTATACTTTATACTTTATACTTTATACTTTATACTTTATACTTTATACTTTATACTTTATACTTTATACTTTATACTTTATACTTTATACTTTATACTTTATACTTTATACTTTATACTTTATACTTTATACTTTATACTTTATACTTTATACTTTATACTTTATACTTTATACTTTATACTTTATACTTTATACTTTATACTTTATACTTTATACTTTATACTTTATACTTTATACTTTATACTTTATACTTTATACTTTATACTTTATACTTTATACTTTATACTTTATACTTTATACTTTATACTTTATACTTTATACTTTATACTTTATACTTTATACTTTATACTTTATACTTTATACTTTATACTTTATACTTTATACTTTATACTTTATACTTTATACTTTATACTTTATACTTTATACTTTATACTTTATACTTTATACTTTATACTTTATACTTTATACTTTATACTTTATACTTTATACTTTATACTTTATACTTTATACTTTATACTTTATACTTTATACTTTATACTTTATACTTTATACTTTATACTTTATACTTTATACTTTATACTTTATACTTTATACTTTATACTTTATACTTTATACTTTATACTTTATACTTTATACTTTATACTTTATACTTTATACTTTATACTTTATACTTTATACTTTATACTTTATACTTTATACTTTATACTTTATACTTTATACTTTATACTTTATACTTTATACTTTATACTTTATACTTTATACTTTATACTTTATACTTTATACTTTATACTTTATACTTTATACTTTATACTTTATACTTTATACTTTATACTTTATACTTTATACTTTATACTTTATACTTTATACTTTATACTTTATACTTTATACTTTATACTTTATACTTTATACTTTATACTTTATACTTTATACTTTATACTTTATACTTTATACTTTATACTTTATACTTTATACTTTATACTTTATACTTTATACTTTATACTTTATACTTTATACTTTATACTTTATACTTTATACTTTATACTTTATACTTTATACTTTATACTTTATACTTTATACTTTATACTTTATACTTTATACTTTATACTTTATACTTTATACTTTATACTTTATACTTTATACTTTATACTTTATACTTTATACTTTATACTTTATACTTTATACTTTATACTTTATACTTTATACTTTATACTTTATACTTTATACTTTATACTTTATACTTTATACTTTATACTTTATACTTTATACTTTATACTTTATACTTTATACTTTATACTTTATACTTTATACTTTATACTTTATACTTTATACTTTATACTTTATACTTTATACTTTATACTTTATACTTTATACTTTATACTTTATACTTTATACTTTATACTTTATACTTTATACTTTATACTTTATACTTTATACTTTATACTTTATACTTTATACTTTATACTTTATACTTTATACTTTATACTTTATACTTTATACTTTATACTTTATACTTTATACTTTATACTTTATACTTTATACTTTATACTTTATACTTTATACTTTATACTTTATACTTTATACTTTATACTTTATACTTTATACTTTATACTTTATACTTTATACTTTATACTTTATACTTTATACTTTATACTTTATACTTTATACTTTATACTTTATACTTTATACTTTATACTTTATACTTTATACTTTATACTTTATACTTTATACTTTATACTTTATACTTTATACTTTATACTTTATACTTTATACTTTATACTTTATACTTTATACTTTATACTTTATACTTTATACTTTATACTTTATACTTTATACTTTATACTTTATACTTTATACTTTATACTTTATACTTTATACTTTATACTTTATACTTTATACTTTATACTTTATACTTTATACTTTATACTTTATACTTTATACTTTATACTTTATACTTTATACTTTATACTTTATACTTTATACTTTATACTGATTAGTTTGTGCTTTATACTTTATGCTTTATGCACAAAATTTGCTAGCATTAACTTGAATTTGCTAGATTGACCGGGATTCGAACCCGAGACCTCTAGGTTTGCAGTCAAGCACGCTTCCACTGAACTACCGAGGCCGTAGTTTTACATATTTTAAAATTCGAATCTTTTATATTACAAGAACTTAATTTAAAAAGAAATTTAAAACAAATTAAAATGATTCAAAACGATTGCTTATGATATTATTAAACAACAACAATGACTTTACATCTATTTTTATGTTTATATTATGGTTTGTTTAACTAACTAGTAGCTATGAAATACTAGATACGATATGCAAAACGTAGCTTATGCTAATTTGGAAAAATTTTAAGGCGCCTAACTAACAGTTGAAAGAATACAAAAAGAAAATATTTAAACAAGAGACCACCGCGACTTTATCGCGTGGGTCTTCACATGTGAGTGCAATTTTTAGTTAGCATTTTTGACTTTTCACAATATTTGAGCTTTATTGGGGACTTGAACAGAAGTCAGTGAACAGATGAAAAGTAGTAAACAAATAAAGATGACTAACAATTACTACTGTTTGGTCATAATTTATCTAACTGCTATTTGGTAAGAGTTTATAATAATGTCTGCTAAGTGTAGGTAGCACTTTAAATATTTCATCAGTTGTTCAACCCAAAATAAAATAAATATTTATTGGCCATTAGTATGACAACTTATTAAGCTAAGCAAAACTTATAAATAAAGTTATACATATAAGTATTTTAGAATTTCATGGCGATGAAAGCATTTTTGCTGACAATTCATCGACATCTGTGAAGCTTTAATTCGCCACCATTTATTTCAACACCTTAACTCATGGCAAAATGCTGAAATGTCATAAAAATTTGATATCTTTGTAAACAGTTTACAGCATCGACATCACAACAAAACAAAAAATAAAAAAAATTACAACAATTACTCAAGAACATTTGCTATTGTTATTTCGTAATACTGCCAATGATTTATAAACTGACTGGGTTCCCATTAAATTTTTTTTTTCTCTTTTCTTTGATTCCACAACAGCTATAAAAGAAAATAAAAAGAATATATTACAGATGAAGTTCTAAACAGAGCAAAAATAAACAAAGATTATGTTGAAATTTTTCAACGTTTTAATTGCAAGTTATTGAAATGTTATTCTTTTTGTTGTTATGTCAAATAAACATATAGTCAGCACCAAACGCGTCCAAGATGTGGACAAAACAAAAAAAAAAAAAAACTCAAAAAACGATATAAGTTTAAGCTTGTTGATTACAATCATTTTGAAGCCATTGAACTACTATGGAGCAGAAAATTGCGCAGTTGCAGACTTTGTGAATTTTGATGTTTTTTGAATAGTCAATCATCCATCCACAAGTAAAGAAATTGTCCAACATATTGTTTACACTCTAAGCTATGCTTTAGGTTTAGAAAAATAAAAAAATAGCAGAATGATCTATGTTTAAACCATTTGCTTGAAGATTCTTGTAATAAAATGAGAATAAAGTTATATCCGTTTTTTTAATTTAAAATAAAAATAATCTAAAATCTTAAGTACCCGATGTGTGCAATCAGGTGCCGCATTTGAAAGACTACTTTTTTTACGGCGTGATTTTTATGAAATGTTGTGCTTCTTTGTAAAGAATTTAGCTTAATCATTTAGTTGTATTTTTCAGTTATTTGGCCGAAGAGTAAAGTGATTGTTTATTATACTCTTCGGCTGTTATCCATTGTTAAAATCACTGAAGTAATCAAGTTGGCGAAATGCCGTCTGAAAGTCTTGATCGGCATCACAACCTGAGATCCGTCTGTCAACTGAAATACAATCATTGTGTGCAAGGTATAGTTATGAAATTCGATATCAAAACTTTTTATAAAATATGACGATTAAGTTCGAAAAAAGGACAAATCGTATGCAAACCATGCCTACTCCTCACACAAAGTGCCAATTCAGTGGTAAATTTAAATTAATGATAACACTGTGCTGCACGAAAATGATGCCTCAATGGCTCAACCGCGATATGAAAGACATGCTTTATAATACCAAAACCCTCGAAGGGTTTTGCAATATAAGCTCGTGGCTATTTTTTATATCCTTCTTGAGTTAATATTTATGGGACTCAAATTTTTATTTTCATATTTCTAATAGAATTTATGAAAAAAACTCAAAATATGAAAAAATATGTTCAAAATGGTTTGAGGTCTTTCGTGGTCGAGGTCTTTCGATTTATCTGACTGGAAGTGGCAGTCATAAATAGTTTTACATTTTTATTCTCCTTGACTCCATAACCCATAACCCCATCACAGGCCAATACTGTAACATTTGTACGCACTACACTCAAAACAAAACACATATCTTTCTGCGATAAAAAATTTAGTTACAATACAAGTGTAGACGAACCGTATAACGAAGAATAGAGCGGCATGATAGATGTTGTAGAGGAAGATGATGTCGTCGATGTTATCGAGGAAGATAATAGCGAGGATAGCGGTGGCAACGAAAAATTAACTAAGGTACTCGTCCATTAAATGATGTTGGCTTGAAGCGTGTAAAAAGGATTCAATTGGCATCGAAGAAAATGAATCAGGAATTGAAAAAAGATTTAAGCCATTAGGTCTCACCTGAAACAGCAACATTTTTCGTACTTTTCGGATTCTCAACTGATGTCATTTCTACCGATCCAGAAACCTGGACAGTACCTGAAGATTACTAGAAGTCCTCGCCGAAAATTGAAAGAAATATCCATTCAAACGGAAATAAATGGATTTAATTTTAATTCTCTTAAAATTATAATCACAAAATTTCTAAATTCTAATTTACGGTGGAGATAAGGGGATAGATACGTTCGAAAAAAATTTGGAGAAAAAAAGTTATTGTGAGTCGGTCTCTCATTTCCTTTTGGAAGGCACCCTAGGAGCGATGTAAGCCAATTAAAAAAAAAAACACTTTTGTATAGGGTTGGAAATAGAGGGTAAGTATGTTTGAATAAAATGTTGGAAAGAAAAAAGCAATAGGAGTCAGTAACACATTTTATCCTGCTAGGCTAGAAATAACTCAACTGATTAATAGATTATTTTATAAAATTTGTAGTCAAAAATGTATCACAAAGTATCTTTCTATGAAAAAAGTTATCAACTTATGGAATTGAAAAGCTCCCACGCCACAAGCTTTATTTAGTTCATAAAAAATTTTTATTATAATATCAGACATTGTAGATCGAAAGCAAATAAGGAATATGATTTTCTTGCTCTGAACAGAAAATCTTTTTTTACTTTACTTACCCGCCACTTCGAGCCCTCCTGAAACTTCGGGCCAGAGAAATACCCGGTTTTTTCTTCACCCTGGCACCTAGATTTTATTTATTTATTTGCTTATTAGCAACATTGCAGAAATGCTCGGCAAGCAGAGATTTGTCTTTAACGGATTTTAAAAAAGGGATCAAAAATAAAAAACATATTGAACGAAGTATATCGGACTGCAGTGGATTATGTTGAGCACAGAAATAGGTTTTGATCGGAAAATATTATATCTGCCTTAATTTTTCCGAGACTTTTTCCAGTACCCTTCTATACTGTCTATTTTGGTACATATTAATTTTGGCAGTTATTTTAATGATGTCTTGCGTTTTATTTTATTATGAACCAGCGGATGTAACCCGGTGTTACTCGGGGTTGTGCCTCGAGCACAGAAAGAGAACGATTTTCAAAACTGTTCTCATTTTTACGTTTTTAAAATTATCAATTCAATTTTAAAATTTTTAAATTATCGTTTTTTGCGGTTTTGCCCCCTCCTTCCGTCGAAAGTGTTTAGTCAAATTTCCATAAAACTGTACCTGCCAGACATGATTAAAACAAAAAATGACATCTTCAACGTCTCGATCTGACGTCTGGTTTCTGAGGAAAATGGACACCCGCACTCAGAAAAAAACACATATCTTCCTGCGGTGAAAAATTTTTCTATTTTCGATAAAAGGAATTTTCTCTTTTCAAATAAAATTTTCTTCAATTAAAATAAATTTTCACATTTTCGAAGAAATATTTCTTCACTTCTAAGAAATGGAAATATTTCAATGTCTCTTATAATGAAAAAATATTTTTAAAATAAAAATCTAAATATGATGCCTTTTTTATCATATTCCGAGAAACAATTTTCTGAATGCAGTTTGAAAAGTCATTTCGAGAAAAATTTGTTTAAAGTTTATCAAAGCATGCATTTAATATGCAATTTTATCTCAAATAAATTCCATTCGATTTTTGGATTGTTTTCGTTCAACTTCGGTTTTGGTCGATACTGTTCGGTTAATTTTTTTTCATCTTTATATAGCTTCTGCTGGTATTCGTTAAACTTCTTTTTTTTCGTTCGTCTTTGGTTCTTGACTTCGTTTGCCTTCGCACAAAAAAATTTTCATTTACACAGAAAAATTTTTTTAAAATGAAAATTTTTCATATATTTTGATAAAAAATTCACTATAAGAAGTTTTTTCTTCAATAAAAACAAATGTTTTCTCAAAACTAAAGAGTCTTTTTTACCAAAATCGAATTATTTTTATATATTTCTCTTTTTCATAAAAGGTTGTTCTCATTTTTAGAGAATTTTAGGATCGCCTTTAGAGAAAAGCATTCTCTGAAGCAAGGTCAATACAAATTTTCTCTAAATATGATGCCTTTTTTATCATATTCTGAGAAACAATTTTCTGAATGCAGTTTGAAAAGTCATTTCAAGTAAAATTTGTTTAAAGTTTATCAAAGCATGCATTTAATATGCAATTTTATCTCAAATAAATTCCATTCGATTTTTGGATTGTTTTCGTTCAACTTCGGTTTTGGTCGATACTGTTCGGTTAATTTTTTTTCATCTTTATACAGCTTCTGCTGGTATTCGTTAAACTTCTTTTTTTTCGTTCGTCTTTGGTTCTTGACTTCGTTTGCCTTCGGCTCATTCCTTGTTTTTTGTCGAAAGAACTTTTAAAAGCATAGAATCTATTTCAGTAACAGATAGCTTGCCAAGTTTCATCAAAATCGGTTCATCCGTTTTGACGTGAATGAGCCGAACATAGTTGATTGAATAAAGTGCCCTCTAACGGAAGTTTTCTGAAATTTAAATAGCCTCAATTCTGTTGCAGAGTCAAGTTATTTCATGTACCAAATTTTAGTAAAATCAATCAAGTCATTTAAGAGGTATTGAGTCTTAAAAATGCACTACTTAAAACGCCCTCTTTCGGAAGTCTTTTACCAAATTTCATTGAAATCGGTTCAAGCGTTTAGGAGTTATTGAGTTTTAAAAACGCACTACTTAAAGCGCCCCCCGAATTTGTATAGCCTATATTATCTTGGGTGCAGTCGAATAAAATTTAATTGAAATCGGTCCAGGTGTTTAAGAGCTATTATATAGTGCCATGCCAACATAATTCCGCTCAATTTTTTACCATTGCTTTATCTTGGGTGCAGTTGAACCTTCATACCAAATTTCATTGAAATAAGTCCAGGCGTTTAGGAGTTAATGGGTCTTAAAAATGTACTACTTAAAGCGCCCTCTTGCGCAAGTCTTTGGAATTTTTTTATAGCTAATGTTTTATTTTGAGAGCAGTGGAACCTTCGCACCAAATTTCATTAAAATCGGTCCAGGCGTTTAGAAGTTATTATAGAGTGCCACGCCCACATACTTCCGCCCACTTTTTTACACCCCCTATGTTCTTTCTCAGTATGAAAGGTACTCGGTGTTCAAATTTCAGCGCAATCGGATAAACAGTGCGTGAGCCTATACGTAACAGACAGACAGACAAACATTTGATTTTATATATTAGATTTTTATGCCCTAAACCTGAGAGGTGAGGGTATATTAACTTTTTGCAAACGTTTGTAACCCATAGAACGAAGCGAGTACGGTATAGAAAAGTATATATATTCTTGATCAGCGTCACTTCGTGAGTCGAGCTATTCATGTCCGTCCGTCCGTCCGTGCGTCCCTCCGTCTGTGTGTTGTCCGTAAACACAGGATAAGAAGAAAGAGTCGAGATAATTTAATGAAACTTCGTACACATGGTCAGATGCACCCAAGAATCTGCACTATTGAATATTTTTGGAATCCGCCCACGGACACGCCTACCTCCCATACAACGCACAAATTTAAAACTGCATAACTCAGCTCATAATTAACCTACAACAATAAAAGTTGGTATATATGTGTTTTATATCAACACAAAGACGTCTTTGAAAAATGGACGTCATCCGCTCATGGACACGCCCACCTCCCATACAACCCAAAAATTGAAAACGCAATAAATAAGTTTCTGTTTAACCAACAGAGCTAAAATTTAGCACATATGTTTTTTATAACAAATAAAAGATGGTTTTGAAAAATGGACATCATCCGCCCACGTACACGCCTAACTCCCATTTAAAGCGAAAATTGAAATTTGTATAACTCAGCTCATAGTGAATCTACAACAATAAAATTTAATATGTATGTGTTTTACACAAACACAAAGATGTTTTCGAAAAATGAACGTCATCCGCTTACGGACACGCCCACCTCCCATACAACCCAAAAATTGAAAACGCAATAAATAAGTCTTTGTTTAACCTACGGAGCTAACATTTGGCACGTATGTTTTTTCTGACAAGACAAAGATGGTTTTGAAAAATGAATGTCATCCGCCTACGGCCATGCCTACCTCCCATAAAATCCAAAAAGTTTAAAACTCAATAAATAAAGTTCTGTTTGTCATAGAGAAATTTAATTTGGTATGCATGTATTTTATACCAAAACTAAGGTGTGTTTAAAAATTAAGAGTAATCCGTCCATGAAAACGCCCACCTCCCATAGCGAAATCACAATAAAGGCATTAACTGTGAGCTGCAGGAACAAAGCTTGGTATGTGTACATTTTTCATCAACATTTAAATGATTTAAATGCATATAAAATATAGGCTTCATCCGCCCACGGAGACGCCCATTTACAATAAAAAATTTTTTGTTTTTGAAAAGTAGGTTTAGGGTTTTTCATAGTCGGCCTAGACCGACTTAAGACTTTCTTTACTTGTTTTGTACAAAATTCGTGTTTTTGCAATTAAAAATGCTAATACTTGCATGAAAAAATGTTCAACATCTATTCAAATTAATTAAAAAACACTTTTTCTTTAACACAATAGCGGTTAATATTATATTTTATTATTTAAACTTTGAGGAAAATACAAAAGTTCTGTAAATTTAATTATAAATACTTAAACTATATCACAGCGCATTAAATTTCATGCAAAATTCTTATATAACTAAAAACTACTAACTATGATTGATGATAAAATGTTTATAAATATTTTAAATGATGCATAAATAGTTCGATTAAAAATTACTACAAAATATAGAGAGAGAGGGAGAGAGATTTATAATACTTTGATTTTTGTTTCTTAAGTACAATATAAAAGATTCTTTAAAAATTTGCTTCTTTTGCAGAGAAAAGAAGAATTTCGAAGTGTGGAATGTTTTGTTATAAATACTGAAAATGGGCTAAAATCATTTTTAAGGATATGCAGATGCTGACAATGATCTAGAAGCTTAAGTGTTCAAGTAGCTGTTTAGCTTTGAAGCCTTATAGAGCTGCTGGCTGTTGTTGATGTTTAGTTTTTCTACTTTTTTTTCGGCTGCTAGTATTACTGCTGACATTGGCTGTATTTGCGCCATTGTTATGTTTTTTGTTTTTGCGTCGTCGAGCAGTTTTATTTCTTTTACTGCTCGTATTATTTTGAGACTGATTCAATGTCATTTCTAGACTATTTGTGGACATAGCATTGCTTTCATCCAACGAATTCAATAAAAGACTATCGTCCTGTTTGGAAGCTGCTGAAGCGGAACTAGCGCTTCTGCTGTCCAGACTTACTTCATCAGTGCCACGTGTTTTTGTACGCAATATCTTCAATACAGCGCGTAGATAGTTAAAATAACGAAATTTGACGAACTTCAAATCAATCGGATTGACTTCCTGTAATTCTACGGACTGATGTTGCTGCTGATGACGCTGATGATGCGAGGCTTGTGTGGCATAAAGGTGTCTTATATTCGTTTGGAACTTTAGACTGTTCTCCACCGTATTGCGTGACAAGAATTTTAGAGGCTTGTGATGTTTTTTCACCCCGGATATGTTACTGCCTTGAACCGATGTATTATTAATTGCCGTCTCGATCTCGCATAGAATACTGCGTGCACTTTGCTTGAGCTTTAATAGCTCCTTGGATATCTCGCTCTCCCGTTGTAGCTTAACATGATCCCATTTCATTTGAGCGCGTCGCAGATAGGCGAATGAGGCTACATAAAGCTGCATCTGTCGGTGCCAACGTCGCAGGGTAACCTGTTTGAGAGAAATAAGGAAAGAAGATTTTGTGGTTAAAAAATGCAATCTTGAAGGAAAGGGAAGTAAATCAATGTTATTAAGTGATTTTTAAAGGCACTCAAATTTAAAAAGTAGTCAAAAGCTTTCGAAAGCTTAAACAAGTTTAACTCAGAACTTTTGCCATTTCTTAAATCATCAATTAATTAACTGAACTTGAAGAGATTAATAATAATATTATTCTGAACAACAACAAAATTAACAACAATATCAACAATAATAACGCCTGTCAGCTAATGTCAACAGTCAGTTTTAATCGCAAAGCGCTTAACATGTACTCGCATAAATTTTCAATTAGCAGCGTCAAAATGTCAATTAACTGTTGTTGATAAACAATTTTTTTTTCTCTCACCCTCCATTTCACTCAACAGCTGTTCATAAATATGTAACTAATAAATAAAAACAATAAAAATTAATATTTAATAAAAAGCTGTTGAATGAAAGTGAAATTCGCACTTAAGAGCTTTTGCTTTATTTGTTTTAAATTATTATTTATTTTGCTTTTATTTTGACGCTTTGTTTTGTTTTGTTTTGTTTAGAATACTTGTTGTTATTTTGACAAGCGACTTGTTTGACACTCTGCTGTCAATGAGCGCGCAAGTTTATATTTTGCTCTTATCTTGCTTGAAGCTTGCCTGGCTCGTCGTCGTTCGGCACTCGCACGTAATTGTTTTTATTTTTATTTCAACATTTCGTTAACTTATTTCATTGAAAGCGTCGCGTCGGGGGAATCCACCGCAACTTCGACATTAACTTAAATAACTGTATGAATCATAAAGAAAAAAGCATTATTTAAACAATTCGATAGTCAGAGTTAATAAAGCAGAGAGTGAGAGCAGCGATTCTTAACAGTTGAGCGATTTTGTGAGTAATTAATTCTACCGAGCTTATAGAGTGAATTTTTGATTGGAAGTGGGTGTACATTTACGACTTATTTATGAGTTTCGCCAATTGAGCATTTTTAATTAACTATTAAGTTATTTTCGAAGCGTCTTAGTTTAAATTTAGAAAAACATTGATTTCTTTTAGGTAATATATTTTTATTGAAAAATGTCAAAGCACCGTTTAAAGATTTGAGTAGCCAAAAGTTTGTCGACCACTGCCTGAAAAACAATTAAGACAATATTTTCTCAATCACTTCGCATACAAATAAAAAAATATTAAACGTTATCAGCTTTAGTGTTTTATTTGACAACTTTTTTCGAGTCATTGTTGTGAGCAGAATTTTTTTTTAGCACAAAATTAATTCTATTCTTAAATACTTTTATAGACCATTAAAAGCTTTTTTACAAAATTTACAAGAGGAATAATTTTTTAATTTTTAATAAAATCTACCAAGACAACTTAAAATTATTAAAATTTAGGAAGTGTAAAAAACTTCAAACCCAGAAAGTGTTATATGTTAGCAATATAAATTAACTCAAAATTCAGTTTTATTTAAGAAAAATAAACTCAAAAAGTAAGTGAGTGAAATTATGAAACTCAAATTAGGAGCACTTTTGGAATAAAAATATTATATAAAATAAAATTGTATGTGGGTTATTCAAAAGCTTCTTATTTTTTGAGTTGGAAAAAAAAAGTTTAGCTCAAAAACTTGCATATTACGTCTGAGTGAATTAATAACACTTAAAATTAATTTATTCTTCGCACAAAAATAAAACAAAAGAAAAAGTTGTGATTTTTGTAGAGCTATAATATTGATTAAATATTAATCATATAAAAGGTTTTTTGATTTGAAAAACATATTTGAAAGGAATATTTTATTTGGGAGAGACGTTTTATTCACTAATATACGAGTGAATAATTTGAATAGAAATCTTGAAAGTTATACAAAGTTTTTAATTTAAAAATGTGAATTAAACTCAAAAATAAAAGATTTTGCTTTCATAAGTATAATATGTAAGTTATAAATTTAATATTCATTAATTTATGCGAAAGAAAAGTTATGTTTTGGGCGCTATAATAAAACTCAAAATAAAGGCATTGTTTTTGAGTTAAAAAATAAAATTTTCAAAATAATTTTAATATGTGAACAATGAAATGAAAAAATTAATGCTGTTTAAGCTGCTTAAGCGTAAAATTATAACTCAAAATAAATGCAATATGTGAGTAAAATAATAACACTAAGAAATACGCTCAACTTTTCGAGCAAAAAAAAAAACTTAAAACGTAGTTATATCTTGAGTAAATTTTTTCCCAGGCAAAGAGAATTTTTTTAAAGATTATTGTTTTGTAAAAAAGTTTGCGAAATAATGAAATTTAAATTTAAGCGTTTGTATAAAATAAAACACAAAAAATTACTTTTAACTCAAATATTTACAAAACTTAACAAAACTCAAATGTTTTTATTAAAGAAAAAAAAAAAAAAATTAAAACTAAAAAATAACTTTTCTGTGTGAGTGCTCTTAGCTGTATGACTGCTTAATAAATCTTAAATATTACCTCTATTTATTGAGTATAAAATATACCTCAAAAACTAAAACATCTGCAAACGATATAAGTAAAAAACTCAATAATAAATGTTATTTGTTGAGTCCAAAAATAAAATAAACAGAAACTTAATATTACTCACGAGTAATTTAATTTGAGTTAAATCGTGTGTCAAAATGTGTGTTTCAAAAACCAAGCGCTAATTTTGAGCGAAATAATTAAACTCAAAATAACAAGTTCATTCATTAAATTTACTTATTTTAATAATTAAATTGATCTTCATTATTAACTTTATTTATTTCAAGTAGCCCAAGATTACAGCAGAGATTGTTTGCATTAAAAATAAAACTAGAAAAAATTTATTATTTCGGAGTTAAATAATAAAGCTCAAAAAAATGAGTTTTTTTCAATGAAGTTCACTCAATTTCATTCATTCCCTGAAAAAAGTTATTCATCGAATAAAAAAAAATGATAACTTCTGAGCTTTTTTTGAATAATAAATAATAAAAAATAAAAAAAAAACTAAAATTTGTTGAGTGAAATAATAAAGCTCAAAAAGAAATTTTATTCAATGAAGCTTACTCAATTTTATTTATTCCCTGAAAAAAGTTATTCATCGAATCAAAAAAAAAATGATAAATTCTGAGCTTTTTTTGAATAATAAATAAAAAAAAATAATAAAAAAAAACTAAAATTTTCTGAGTTAAATAACAAAGCTCAAAAAGAAGTTTCATTCAATGAAGATTACTCAATTTTATTTATTCCCTGAAAAAAGTTATTCATCGAATAAAAAAAAATGATATATTCTGAGTTATTTTTGAGTAATAAATAATAAAAAATAATAAAAAAAAACTCAAAATTTTTAAGTTAAATAATAAAGCTCAAAAAAATGAGTTTTTTTCAATGAAGTTCACTCAATTTCATTCATTCCCTGAAAAAAGTTATTCATCGAATAAAAAAAAAATGATAAATTCTGAGTTATTTTTGAGTAATAAATAATAAAAAATAATAAAAAAAACTCTAATTTTTTGAGTAAAATAACAAAGCTCAAAAAGAAAATTCATTCAATGAAGTTTACTCAATTTTATTTATTCCCTGAAAAAAGTTATTCATTGAATAAAAAAAAAATGATAAATTCTGAGTTATTTTTGAGTAACAAATAATAAAAAAAAAACTCAAAATTTTTGAGTTAAATAACAAAGCTCAAAAAGAAGTTTCATTCAATGAAGTTTACTCAATTTTATTTATTCCCTGAAAAAAGTTATTCATCGAATAAAAAAAAAATTATATATTCTGAGTTATTTTTGAGTAACAAATAATAAAAAAAAAACTCAAAATTTTTGAGTTAAATAACAAAGCTCAAAACTAAGTTTCATTCAATGAAGTTTACTTAATTTTATTTATTCCCTGAAGAAAGTTATTCATCGAATAAAAAAAATGATAAATTCTGAGTTATTTTTGAGTAATAAATAATAAAAAATAATAAAAACAACTCTAAATTTTTGAGTTAAATAACAAAGCTCAAAAAGAAGTTTCATTCAATGAAGTTTACTCAATTTTATTTATTCCCTGAAAAAAGTTATTCATCGAATAAAAACAAATTATAAATTCTGAGTTATTTTTGAGTAATAAATAATAAAAAAAACCAAATTTTTTGAGTTCAAAATATATATTTATAAAAATAGCTGTTATTTGTGAGTGAAATATTAAAACCCAGAGAGCAGTTGTATTCTTAAAAAAAAAAAACAACTCAAAATACTAGCGCTTGTATTGGAAATAATTTTTTAACTCAAAATATAAGTTATATTTAAATATAAGTTATTAATAAAAAAAAAAATTATTGAAGAAATATATGTGTTATGAGTGAGAAATTATAAAAATCTAAACTAGTCAGTTTTTTAGAGAGAAAAATATCAAAAATAAGTTTTATTTCTGAGTGAACTAAAAGAACTCGGAAAGAAGTGCTAGTTTTTGAGAAAAACCATATAAATATATAAAAAAATTTACTTTTTGAGTAAAAAATAAGAGTATAGGTATTATAAAATAACTCAAAAAATAAATGATCAAAGTTGATTGTTAAAAAAAAAAAAAAAACCAAAAAAAACAAACAAATTGGCCATTTCAGCCCTTTGGCCGAGCTTCTTATAATCAATTCTGTTGTGTGTGTTATTGAATGTTTGCACATAATTGATCGAGAACAGGACCTACATGTTTTATGCCGACTTCAATCGGCTAAAGTTCATGTTCTCAAAATGCTATACATCGCCATAGTTACTCTCTAAGGTTGTTCTGCAGAAAAGTGGTGACCGATCAAAAACACATTTTATTGAAAAAACTTTTGCCGCAACTGGGGATCAATCTTAGGCTCTGGGCATGATACTCTTTTGAGATCCCCAAAATTTTTAAATTCAATTTTTATGTGTTTTAATTGGTTTCAAATTTAAAGTTAAAAAAATTGTATGTTTTTATAACTTTGTTGTAGTGTTTTGCGCGCTAATCTGGTGACCTGAACTACTATAAATTATTAACTCTCTAATTATTAATAACTAGTATTACCCTGCTTGTTGCTCTCCGACATGATGTCTCGACTTTGAAACTTTGAAATATATCAAAATTTGACTCATGAAGAAAATTAAAAACTCACATGCATACCCGTACTAAAATTGCTGGGTGCACTTTGGAATTTTTATACCCCCACGCGTACTGCGTAAGGGGTATATTAATTTTGTCACGACGTGTGTAACATCCAAAAGGAGGCGTGGTAGGTATGGAAAAGTATATATATTCTTGCTCAGCATCACCACCTGAGTTGATTTAGCCATGTCCGTCTGTCTGTCCGTCTGTCCGTCTGTCCGTCTGTCCGTCTGTCCGTCTGTCTGTCGACACGATTACAGCCGCAATTTTGAAGCTATCGTAATGAAATTCGATATTTAAGCTTTTTTTAAAAAAACTAAGGTCAAGTTCGAGAATGGGCTAAATCGGATGAAAACCACGCCTACCTCCCATACAACCCAAAAATTGAAAACTCCACAGAGAAGCTAATATTTAAGCTACAATACTGAAATTTGGTATATGTGTATTCTATGTCAAAACTGATATGTCTTAGAAAAATGGGCGTAATCCACCCAATAACACGCCCACCTCCCATACAACCCCAAAATTGAAAAATCTATAAAAAGGCTAATATTAAAGTTACAAGATGGAAACTCGGTTTTTGTGTAATTTATGTCAAAACTGAGGTGTGTTATAAAATTGGGCGTCATCCACCTTTTAACACGCCCACCTCCCATACAACCCTAAAATTGAAAAATCTATAAAGAGGTTAATATTAAAGCTACAAGACAGAAACTCGGTATTTGTGTATTCTATGTCGAAACTGAGATATGCTAGAAAAATGGGCGTCATACAAAATCTAACACGCCCACCTCCCATACAACCCCAAAATTTAAAACATTATAAAAAGGCTTATAATTAAGCTGCAGGAAAACAATTTGACACATAGAAAATAATAAAATCTCTCAGAATCTCATACAAAAAGCTCTCCAATTTAATATTCTTCCACCCTTAAGAATCGGCCGTGGGGGTATTTTAACTTCGGCCAAGTCGAAGATATACCTTACTAGTTTTTTTTAAATGCATGTTTTCCTTACTTAATCTAGCTAAAAAATTTTATTTTTATATTTTTCAAAGAAAAATAAGTTAAGGATATACATATAAAGCATGACTATTTTCCTTTTTTAAATCATACATCATTTTGTCCACATCATTGTAAAAGCATTATTAAGAAAACAACAACTGTGATGGCTAAAACACAACTTAACTGAATTTCACAAATAATGCAAATGAGTGACAAACCGCAAAACCGAAAGTAATCAAAATTAAATTGAGGTTTAACAAAATTTAAATATATTCCATATGTTTGTTTTAAACAACGGTTTACTTATGAATCAAAATTTTTTCAATGAAAGTATTTGGTTTAAAAAAAAAACCAGTTCTTAGTGGTTAAACAGAAATTATTGTTAATCACTGCATTAACTAAGGAATAAATTTATTGATTATTAAAATAAATTAAAATCATATGTTATAAAAAAAAATCAATCGCTTATATACAGTACTTAACAGCGTCTCCCAACTAAACAGATATATGTCAGTAGCTGTAAATTTTTTGTTTTTTTTTTTTTTGTGGCTTGTTTGTCAGTTCATGCGTCGCGAGAGCAGTTTAAGCCTTGACAGATTTGAACCGAAACTAAAGTACTTAAATCAAACAAACAAAAAAAAAAAAGAAAACAAAAATGTTTATAAAAAAAAAAGATAAATAAACAACTCAACCACTCAATCAACGCCCTCAGGGCAACGCGCCGACAATTATTATAACTTTAATGTATGTATGTGTGTGTTTGTGTCGAATACAAGAGCACTAAAAAAAAGGTAGCAACATTTTGTACTTAAAAAAACTCTAAAGCAGCAGATGAAGTGGACCCAGCAAGTCAGGCGGCACATACTAACAGGGCTATTTGGGCCACACAACAGTGTGGCAGGGTTTACAAAAGAAAAAGGGCAAAATTTAGGGTTTGAAGTCAGAGCAAACATGACCAACAAGGCTTACTTAAAGTTTAAATTTTGCACTACAGTAGAAGAAGAGTTTTAAAAAAATATGACCATATATTTAAAAAGTCGTCAAAACTGCAAAAATGTAACACTTGCCTGCTGCCTTACTTGTTGCCAACTACTTCAAGTTGTTCTGACTGCCTTACAAGCTGCTGCTTGAGCAAATTGTTAAAATCTTGTCCCTGCTACCACTTCAAGCATGTGAAAAAATTGTACCTTTGGCGGCTACAACAAACATGCACACACCAATACACGACAGTGGAGTCGTCAACAAGCTCGAGACTCAAAAAACAGCCTCACATGGCTAAAGAAGTCTAGAGCGTTAAACACTTTATGAGTTGGTCCGTCCAGCACAGCATGTCTGTCCAGCCGTGTGACGTTCGGACTATAATAATTTCGTGTCTTATTTAATTTCTGTCTTAATTCGAGAACGCATGGCAGTCTCCAAACAGGCAAAAACAACGCAAGAACGGGCGTACCAATGAACCAAACAACGAACGAATGAACGAACGAACGAATGAACTGTATGTTAAGGAACAACAAGTTAAGAAATAGCCTCGTAAAAATCCCACCGTGATCGCACGCTTTTGTTGTTGAAATGATTGTGGGAACGAATTGTGTAAAAAGCGAGTAACCAAAATAAATTAAAAAAAAAAATAAAAAAAAAAACAAAAACAAACTGTTTATGTACAAAACAGTGACGAACATAAAAATATTTTAAACGCACAACAAAACTAAAAAAAAATTAACAGCAAAAGCGAAAAGTTATAAAAAAGAGTTAAAAAAATAATGAATTTTTAATGAGAGCAAATGAGAGAAAAATACTTGTTGTTAAAGATATATAAAAAAAGAATTGGCTCAATTGGTGCTTTTGGGCGAATTGAGCCAAATTAAGCATAATAAATCAGCGGAAAAAATGAAATGTTAAAAAACAATAAAATTTAATTAAGTTTTATTCAAATAACAGAAAGCAAGAAATGTAAAAACTTGCTTTAAAAGTGGCTCAATTGAATGGCGAATTGAGCCAACTGCAGCCTAACAAGTCTTAAGCGACGGTCTACGTTGCTTTTTTAAAATTAAAAATATTTTCAACATTATCAGTCAACAAAGTTCAGTTAATACATAGACGTTAACAGCAAATATAATGTTTTGTTTTTAATTATTGCCTTGACACTTATTAACAGAACAATTTTAAATAAAGATATAAAAAAAAATTTCAATAATATTTTCTTCAAAATTTAAATAAAATTGTCTTAAAAATTTTAATAAAACTTTCTTCAAAATTTAAATAAAATATTCCTCAAAATTTAAATTCAATTTTCTTCAAATTTTAAATAAAATTTTCTTCAAAATTTAAATAAAATGTTCCTCAAAATTTAAATAAAACTTTCTTCAAAATTTAAATAAAATTTTCTTACATTTTTATGAAAAATTTTAAACATTTAACTTACGTTGGAGTTTAATTTCAACATTGGCAAAAAATCGTATGTTCCTTTGTGCAACGACCACATGCGCATATCGCTGATATATATTGCAGGCGTTATGGCTTTAATGGTTTTCTGCTCCTTGCCGGTACTGTTCTGCAGCATACGTAAAACCTGTAAATAAAGAAAAAAATGAAATGAAATACTTTTACTTATTTTTATTAAATTTTCTAAGATAATACATTTTTTGCAAACAATTTTTATTAAAAAATTCATTTGGGAAACCCTGCCGCCTGCTATTGAGAAAGATACACTTTCTTTATAACACATCAATATTTTTATACTAAACTGGATTTTAACAAACTTATGTTAATGTTAATTAACCATTCATTAAAACTTATTAAAAAAAGAAAATATGCAAATAATTTGAACCAGACATTTTGGCACCAGATCAGTAACAGGCTTATGACTCAGGGCAGTCATTTGCCACGAAAACAAAATCAATTTTTATGTTACATGAGTATTTTCGAATGTTAAGTCAACTGGCTATTGTGAAGTTAATTTTTTTGACATGTATTTGAAGATAGTTTCTTGATGCCCTAGAGAATTGTTTAACTTCTATGAGTTTTGCATTCTAGAAGGATACTAAAACAATGAAATTTTTTTCAATAGAAAGAGTGCACCAAAACATGCAACACAGCGTTGATAGAAATGCAAAAAAAAAATATAAAACTAACTATAAAAGTCTTTGTGGAGAAGAACCACTAGATTATTTAGTTTAGAATATGGAAAGTAAGTTGTGGAAGTTTTTTCCTGTTTAACTCATTGATGATAATATTGATTGATACTTAATGTTTCGAAATAATTTTATGAAACCTATCGTACTTAATATTTCCGGGTGTGCTCTTTGATGTAAATAAAAAATTAAAAAAAAAAATTATTCAACTCAAGAACTTAGTTGTAAGTTACAAAAACTGACTTCTTTTTTTTAACTTCAATTGAAGTTTTATATTTAGAGTAAAAGTTTATGTCTTAAATTTTAAGACTAAAATAAATTTCTCGTTTGATATGAGTTTAAAATTTTATCAAATCGTGGCCTCAAAGTTTCAACTTTTCGAATTGATAATTAAAAAAATTGATTTTGTTCGATATGCCAAATATTCTATCTTAATATATATAAAAAAATAACTCTAAATAACTGATTAAACATTCATTATTTTCATAATTGACTCGAAAACGATTAAGTTTTTAGTGTCAAAAATTTAATTTGAAGTCATCGATTCTTCAAGATACAGCTTTAAGGCCATGATCTAAAAAGAGTGATAATAAAATTGGTTATGTTTGGTTCATTGAAAATACCTAAGAAAATTTCAAAACTGGTTTAAATCGGTCAGTTCTTTGGAATGATTTTGTATGTAAGGTACATTAGATCGGCCAATTTAAAAGTTGGCCGATCTAATCAAAACTCAGTCAGAAAGCTACACAAATCTTAATATATAAAAGACAAGCGTCCTGCTCCGTGCTCTATATCGCTCAAATTGTTATAGTTGTTATTGCTATGTACAGGCTGAACATGTTAGCCTGGACCAGAACCTGTTTTGCTATTACAGTGCTTTTTATATGAAAAAATTGTTAGTAAGGTAAGGTGTTATCAGTAAGGACACATTGACAACGACTAGAACAAAATAACATTTGAGGTGAATGCAAAAAGTCATATTGTCTGCTACATAATTATTTTGAATACAACCCGTCGTATGACGGGCTTCTATACTAGTAGAGTAATAATTAGACCCTAGAGGTACCTCGCTTGAAAGTCTTTTAAGTTTGTACATGATAAGACCTATGAGTACATACCTTAGACCTATGGGTACATACCTTAGACCACTTAGAAAAAAGTTTCTCGGAAAATTTTCTCGGAATATGATAAAAACGACATCATATTTAGAGAAAAATGGTATAGACTTTGCTGCAGGGAATGCTTTTCTCGTAATGTGATCCTAAAAATTCCCTAAAAATGATAAAAAGCTTCCATGAAAATGAAAAATATATGAAAATATAATGTTTTTAGAGAAAATACTTTTTTATTTTTGAGAAAAAACATTTGTTTTTACTGGAGAAAATATTTCTCATAGTGAATTTTTTATCAAAATATAGAAAAATTTATTAATTTTCAATAACAGGTTCTCTATACATGCGAATTTTGTTTTTTGCAAGAAAAATACTTATCATTATGAGAGACATTGAAATATTTCCATTTCCCACAAGTGAAAAAATATTTCTTCGAAAATGTGAAAATTTCTACTAATTGAAGAAAATTTTTTTTGAAATAGAGCAAATTGCTACAATCGAAAATAGAGAAATTTTTATCGCAGAAAGATATTTTTTTTTTCTGAGTGTCTTTGGACCAGAATTAATTATTTACATGGTTTTGAATGGAAGATACATACAAAAGTTAACCGATCGAACCTTAACTAAGAAAACTTAGAAAGCTAGACAAATAAGATAAAACATGCATGCTCAAAATTCTCGCAATTAGTTAGACTTTAGAGACATCTCCCTTGGTCCTCTATTAAGTTTTTATATGATTACGTATAGCAGGTACATTCAAATGTTGGCCGACCTAAACAAAACTCGGTCAGAAGATTAAACAAGTAGAAAAAAATGTGTATTGAAAATTGTAGAAATCAATTAGACCTCAGGGATACCTCCCTCGAGACCTAAGCTTTTATGACAGACGTCCTTTTTGCCAAAAACTTTCTGGCCGTCAAATTTTATTGAAATTGAATTCTAGCGGCTTCGAGAACTTAGCTTTTATGACAGACATCCTTTTGGCCACAAACTTGCTGGCCAGATTAAAGTAAATTTAATTTATTGTGTCTAGACAACCGTTCATACCTTCATCGCTTTCTCGGAGAGTGAAAATTTCGATATACTTTATATGACTCGAAGACAAATATTATAGGAATATCTTTCATATTTTAGCAAATGTACTCCAAAATTTTTTTTATAAAACAACTGGTTGGCTCATCGAGGAGTCTGTCCGTAATTAATTCCAAGAGAAGATCTATGCTTAAGTGAATACAAAATCTGATCCCTAACCGAATTGTTGAAAAGTTTTTAATCAACCATACCACGGGCTCCACTCCAAAAAATAGTCAAAAATGCAATTCACCAAAATTTCTTAAGACTAAAAACAAGTATATCAATCGAAAGAATTTTTTAATATAATCAGCCCTATCATGAATAATAAATTATTCACGCGGATTTGGAAAAAATAGCTTCCGTTTTTAAGATAGTAAAAGCAGACATCACCTTGTATTTTTACACTCAGGAATATTGACTGTTGATGAACAAATTTGCATAAAATAAAATTTCTTAAGTTTTGTCTTAAAAAAGGAATCTTCCTCTTCTAAATTTACGTGAAAAATTATTCATGCCAGGGCTGACTATCTTATATTGGTAACTTTGGTATTGGTTAACATTTTCAAAAAGTCGATTTTAAGCAATTAGTTCAAAAATCAGAACTTGTCTTTCGCTAGTATCTAAAAAAACAAATTGGCCATTTCAGCCCTTGAAAGGACTTTGACCGAGCTTCTTTTGATCAATTGTGTTGTGTTTGCTATAAGATGTTTGTACAGAAGTGATTGAGAACCAGACCTGCATGTTTTATGCCGACTCCAAACGGCTAATGTTCATGTTCTCAAAAAGCTTTACAAGCCATTGTTTACACTCTGAGGTTTTCCTTTTTCTGCAGAGAGGTGACGGCCTATTAAAATAAAGTACTTTTATTGAAAAAAACTTTCTGTCAAATGTGAGAATTGAACTCGGCCTATCGTAGTTCTTTGACACGGCCGCCTTTTTCATTAGATTTATTGCGTTAAAAGTTCATCGTTTTTATTGTCACTTTTCACGGCAAATAAATGGTCGGTTCAATTAAATTGCCGTGAAAACAATGTTGCTAGATGCATGTTGCGAAATATAGTACTAGATTTTCCGCAGCGAAGCATAGTACAACTTTGACGAACAACTTGTGAAATATTCACGCTTGTTTCACAGCTGTCATTTTTTCTCAAATTTTTTGTAGATTTGAGTGGAATTTCACGTGAAGCCGAACAGAGTACTATGCTTAAAATGTATTTTTCACCAAGTTTCGAAACGAAAGTTTTTGAAAGTAAAAAACAAAACCAAAAAATTTTGAACCAAGTTACCTCAAATGCTACCTTTTTACGAGTTATCGCCCATTAAACACATTTTAGCACTCACCTTTTTTGTCGGCGTTCGATGAGGCTGCACCGGCAGCTCAGTCAGATTTTGTTGCCATTCGCCACCGCAAGGATTCATCCATTCGATTTCTTGTGAGTTCATTTCGCGTGCGTATTGTTCGTGCCAACTACTGTGGCGCTTGCGTAAACGTTGTATAGTTATATCGTTGTCTATAACATGGCTAATTGGCAACGCTGGCTGCTGCACAGTTGTTGCAAGTGCTACTGTTGTGTGCTGAATAGGGCTGGCTGTGATTTGTTGTTGTTGCAATAAAACCGCTAATGTCATTGTGATCAGAAGCAATGTTAAATTAATGTGTGTAGAAATTGTGTGATTGTTTCTCGAAGCTGTAGCTAATTTTTGTCTAATCAAACCCCAAACGTTGTTTTTGTTTTTATGACTATTGTTAACACTATTCGTGCTGTTGTTGTTTATGTGTTTGTTGCGTATAAATTTGTTGTTTCTATAACGTTGGTAACAACAGCGTGCGCTAACGTTTGGGGAATTTTGTTGAGCGTTATTGTTGATGGCGGCCGTTTTGCTTAATTCTTGGGTTGCGCTGTGTATGCAACCACCTGTAAGAAAGAGAGAGAGAGAAAAAAAATGAGAAATTTTATTAAGTTTTTCAGAAGACAATTTTCCTAAAAATAGCTTATGGATGTGTTGGTATAAACAAAAAAAAAGTACCCGCTAGACGGATTTCCCAAAAAACTACATGAACGTCATAAAATTTTTTTTTATTATATATTTGTTGTTGGATTTGTTGATAAGCTGCTACAGGTAGAACAATAAAAAAACGAATTAACAAAGTTAACTAGCGATAATCTTAATTTTCAGCACGTCTAAAAAAATCACAGCCCTACATTAAGTCATTTAATTTCATTTGAAGACCTGCGCCAACTGTCTGCTTATAAGTAAGTGATGGGCCGCTTATTAGCAGCAATTAAAATAAAGCAACAAATAATGAATACAATAACAAAGATAATGAGACTTCAATAAAAGCTGTACGCGATTGCATGTCTCAAGCTTAAAAAAAAAATATAAAAAAAACGAAGCTTCATGATTTGTTTATTTTGACAGCTAATCTTGTCACAATGACTCGACAGAATTTTTTTGTCATTCGAACACATACATTGATTGAATATTATACAACAATTTAAAGTTGTGATAAAAGATGCGAGGAGAAGAGAGACGTTTACAGTTTTATTTATTTACATATGATCGATAGCAAGGAAATAAAAAATTGTGCCGAAAGTGCGATCAGAAGTCTCAGTGGCGCCTGTTTTTATGTAAACTAATAAAACTTTACATACCGAATATACTGTTCTGACAAAAGCAAAGAAAAAAAAACACTAAGTTACTGCTTTCAAGCAGATTTCCCTCGCCCCACCATGTTATATAAATTTTTTTAGAACCTCGCTGATCATTCTAGATTCTCCCTTAGAACCTTAGTAAAAACTGAGCTTAAGTGACGAAGGAGGTTTAGTTTTGATTATTATTTTTGGAATGGTTGGCATAATTTTATATTTCTTCGTATTTTGTTTATTTTCCTTTGAGAACAAGATGACCGATCGTATAAAAAGCAACAATTTTGGAATCGTGCCGCTTGAGTATGTGATTTTGTGTGACTAGATCTTCTTTTCAAATGGTTTTGGTATTGTTTATTATGTCAAGAACTTGCCTCCGAACATAGAAACCCGATTCGCTGCAAGGATGAAAAATATAAACTTTGAAGTAGACAGGCACATTTGCGACGTATATAAAAAGCAATACTAAGCACGTGATATTTTTGTTTGGTGTAAGGAAAATAAACTTGATTTGAGAGCTTAAAATAGCTAATAAAGTTTTCAATGTCAAAAATGCGTATCAATAAATGATGAAATAATCATCGAAATGAAATACTAAAGTAACTTTTTTCTGAAAAAACCTATAATATATTGAAATTAGTCGCAATTCTAAAAGAAATCCTTTTGCTAATTCTGGTAATTGAAAAAAAAAAAATATTCTTTAAAATATAACCATAACCATAACCATAACCATAACCATAACCATAACCATAACCATAACCATAACCATAACCAGAACCATAACCATAACCATAACCATAACCACAGCCGCGTACCGTGGGGGGGGCGGGGGGGGCGGTCCGCCCCGGGCGCCACTAGTTTAGGGGCGGCACTGAAGCTAAAAAAAGCCTTTTACACAATAAATATGTTTACAATATCATTTTAAGGTGTACAAACAAAAGAAAGAACTAAACTTAATGAATAAATTTGGCCACCACTGTAAATGTAACTATATTTATGAGCTTCGTATTGAGCACAACCAAAATATAAAATCGTTTTTCGAGTCTCGAAATTAGTTGCCAAAGAAATAAAAAAGACATAATATTTAGGCATGTGCGAGTAGTTGAATTTTCGAGTAACTCGGCTGCGGCTTGAAACTCGCATTGAATAACTGGTGTTTTCGAGTAACTCAAGTTTTTTTTAGTTTTTTAGTGCTTTAATTTATCAGTGGAAATGCCCAGTAGAAAAGTGGTTTAACAGAATAACGTTTTTTAACTTAAGCATATTTGGTAAAAATAGCTGTTTTGTGCTTTGATGTGTTGAGTGTGGGAGAAAGGCGAAATTTTCGTTTGATTATGGCGAATTGTAAGTTCAGAGTGAAATTAAGAAATAAGACTTATGCGTATAATTTTAAGTCGTATCTATAATCATTTTTTGCGATTTTTTGAAGGGATTTCACTGTTTTAATAAAATCACTTTGGAGAGGAGTTAGGCTTTGGAGAGGTCTAAACTGATTTAGGTCATTTTCTAATTTAATAATTTAATTATTAATTTTGAGAAATGACCACAAGGTTTCAGCAGCTTCATGCTCTTGTTGAAAAATACGCAATTCTTACTCCTTTGATTCTCCTAATGATAAGTTGGAATGTAAACTGAATGAATTCTGTCACGAAAAAATTGACAAGGAAGAGTTTCTCGTTGAGAGAAAAATACTTCAGAATATTGTTTCTATTGCTCACAAAGAAACTGATTCTTTAATGAAAGGTCCACTTGAACTTTTAAAATTTATTTTTAAATTAAGTCTAGAAAACGCAGTTTCAAACATTGTTATACTTTTAAGAAAGATGCGTACTAACCATACTAACCATTGCTGTTAGTATTACCACTTGTGAGAGTGGCAATACTAAGCTTTTCTAAGCTTTTTTCTAAGCTTTTATTCATAAAAACCTACATTAGAACTACAATGAGTACTTCTCGCCTACAAAATCTTGCATTATTTCCTATACAAGTAAATACAAGTAAATGCAAAAACAAGTATACAAGTAAAGTAATGAAATAGACTTTGACAATTAGGGAATTCACAGTTTGCTTCTAAAGTTAACACCTGGCAACTTTAGAAAGATATTTCAATCGAACTGTGAGCACCTCTTTTTGTGTTTTGGAGCTAAATTGCAAAAACAGTTTTCAAAAATTTGAAATTTGTTCAAAAACATGCCTCGAATGAACGGAAACGAAGAATTATGGAAAATTGTACGTACTACTTCGACGATCCATTCTTCTTCCAATTTTTGCAACAAAATTAAATCAGCTGATTAGTGATACCACATTAACACAAAAGAAAGATATGAGTTGAAGTGAGATAACTTTAGCAACAAGTAGTATCTGAAGTTTGTACGTAAAACAAAAATAATCAAAGTTAACACGTGCTAAAATGTTCTAAAGTAAATAGACAGCAAAGTTAACAGAGCAGATAATACAGAATTAACGATTAATTAACGATTTTGCTAATAAAAAAATAAGAAAAATAATAATTTAATAAAATATTAAATAAAAAAAACATTGTATTTGTATAAATTTCTTTTCGGTGTCATTAAGGAATAAACTTTTTTATCGTTGGCCTAATTCTAATATGACGTAAGTAAAAATTTGGAATAATAACGATTATTAACGTTTAAGGGGACCTGAGGCCTTCAAAATTTTGTTTATTTTAATGTTTTAAAATGTGTATAAGTTCAATAAAAATACGATATAATTTTAAAAAATTACAGATATATTTTTCGGAAAAATATTACGCAAAAATAAATTTTTTTACTGTTTTAATCACAAATACTGCTAATGGAATTTTTTAAAAAAATGCATGGCGCTTTTAATTTTATATGTTTTGTTCACCACTTTATATATCATAAATAAATTTTATTTTCAACTGTAGGGTATAAGTGTAGGGTGTATGCAATGACAAAATTTTATTATGCCAGGTTACTCCTTAAAAAATACTTGTTCAGGTGTCAATATATCAGATTTATATTTAAGTAAATAAAGAAATCTCCCGTGATATAACCAAACCAAGTAACTTGTTTTTTGAGAATTGTGAGAAACTGAGGTTTTGCATTACAGGATATAATCTTTCCGTATATAAATTATTGAAGAGTTAAGAGTCGAAATTTTTGAAACTTAATTTGCAAGTTATTTAGGGAAAATTTAAAAAAAAATTCACAAGTATCTTAAGTAAATTATATATAAATCTATTCATTAAACTCAATAAAAAATCGTTTGTTACTATTTTTAACAAAATTAATAGAACATATAAATAAATTCATGAATGTTGGTATTTAGTCATGGCTTGTAAAACCAATAAAGAGATCCTTAGAATCTGCACATTCCTTAAAATCTTCCCAAAGATTAATTTTTGTGTTATCATGTATTAAAGGAATTAATTTATCTTTAATATCCTTCTTTTTAGATGGGTTTTTCACGATTTCCTTTAATTGTACTATTTGAAAATTTCAGAAGATCTTTTTGATGAACTAATGTGCATTAAAAAAGTTTTGCATCGGTTTCGATGGAAGTTTTATAAAAAAATTATAATAATCCTTTTCGAGTTCTTCTGGAAATTTTGCATTACATTTTTTTCGGCAATTGCTGTATGCTGGATGCAATAATCTTTTCTTTGTAGCACGATTGAAACCAAATGTTTGAGAATCCTTTGTAGTACGATTGGAAAAGATTGTTTGAGAATCTTCAGATCGAGTATCCATGAAATGATTGTCCATGAGCTCCTCTTCGTCACTTTTTTTCATTTTGTGGATCAAAATCAGGATCATAGTATGACGATGCAGGACTAAAATCAATTTTACTTTCTCCGTTATTATCACAAAAAACACTGGAGAGTATACTAATATTTTTGTAATAATTTCCAAAAAAAAATTCCAGGAATTTATCAATATACTTGGTTTTGATAGATAATTACTTACAAATTTTCAATTAAATCGAAATTTTTTTCAAGTGACGACATTGTACGCTGTTTTTTATTATTTTCGATACGTTTGAAGAAGAAGATGTGACTAAGAAAAAATTTTCAATAAATTTTGGAAATAATTTTTCGATTGCGGTATTTTGAAGTGAAATTTTTCGCATAAGATTTTACTTCGTTTAAGTAAAGTGCTGAAAAGTACTGAAGTTATGATATGTAAATTAGAATTTGTTATTTTTATAATTGAGAACAATGAACGACCACATTCTAAAAGGAAAACTATGCATACAAAACCCTATATTAATCAATCAAAGATGTTTTTTTTATTGCATATGAGAGGGGCGGCAAATTTGGAATCCGCACCGGGCGGCTTAGCCTCTCGGTACGCCACTGCATAACCATAACCATAACCATAACCATAACCATAACCATAACCATAACCATAACCATAACCATAACCATAACCATAACCATAACCATAACCATAACCATAACCATAACCATAACCATAACCATAACCATAACCATAACCATAACCATAACCATAACCATAACCATAACCATAACCATAACCATAACCATAACCATAACCATAACCATAACCATAACCATAACCATAACCATAACCATAACCATAACCATAACCATAACCATAACCATAACCATAACCATAACCATAACCATAACCATAACCATAACCATAACCATAACCATAACCATAACCATAACCATAACCATAACCATAACCATAACCATAACCATAACCATAACCATAACCATAACCATAACCATAACCATAACCACAACCATAACCACAACCATAACCATAACCATAACCATAACCATAACCATAACCATAACCATAACCATAACCATAACCATAACCATAACCATAACCATAACCATAACCATAACCATAACTATAACCATAACAAAAAAAAAATAAAAAAAAGACTTTCTGGTTTGCGTCCGTATGTAAAACAGAATATGGAAAGGTCTCCCTGAAAATAACTGAACCCAAACCATTACGAAATGTCCGGTTATAACATTACCTACTAGACGGAGCCAATTTTCTCAAAAGTCTCAAAGGTCATTTCTTATCAACAAGAAAATGAAGCAAGAAACGGCACTCGAACGGTTCGGTAAAAACGCCTCGAGAACAAGACGCACTTATAAAAGTGAAAATCTTACTTAATTCAAGCGGTCCACAACCCAGTTGACTCAGAAGCTGTAAAAGGACTTCGACATGGTATTTAATGGCCAAGCTGAGACAAGAACTCTTACAGAGGAGATGCAGGACAAACCAAAGAAGCTTCATACTTCTCGAGACGTTCGCATCACTTCAAGTAGTTCTGCTCAAAACCGGATTACAGCATACATAAAGCAGTGCAATAGGTAACTTCTTTATTGATTTGACAGTCGCTAGAAGTGAGCTTGGTATTCAGATCGATTGTTTACCCTAAACCTGAGAGGTCAGGGTATATTAACTTTGTGCAAACGTTTGTAACGCATAGAACGAAGCGAGTCCGGTATAGAAAAGTATATATATGCTTGATCAGCGTCACCACGTGAGTCGAGCTATCTATGTCCGTCCGTCCATCCGTCCGTCCGTCCGTCCGTCCGTCCATATGTCCGTCTGTGTGTTGTCCGTATACACCGGATAAGAAGGAGTAGAGATAATTGGATGTAACTTGGTACACATGGTCACATGCACCCAAGGATCTGCACTATTGAATATTTTTGGAATCCGCTAACGGACACGCCTACCTCCCATACAACGCAAAAATTAAAAACTGCATAACTCAGCTCATAATAAGCCTACAACAATAAAATTTGGTGTGTATGTATTTTATATCAACACAAAGATGTCTTTGAAAAATGGGTGTCATCCATTCACGGACACGCCCACCTCCCATAAAACCCAAAAATTGAAAACGCAATAGATAACCTCCTGTTTAACCAACAGAGATAAAATTTGGCACGTATGTTTTTTATAACAAAAAAAAAGACGATTTTGAAAAATGGACATCATACGCCTACGGACACGTCTACCTCCCATACAACGCGAAAATTGAAAATTGCATAACTCAGCTCATACTTAATCTACAACGATAAAATTTGGTATGTATGTGTTTTATATCAACACAAATATGTCTTTGAAAAATGGACGTCATCCATTCGCGGACACGCTCACCTCCCATACAACCCAAAAATTGAAAACGTAATAAATAAGCTTCTGTTTAACCTACAGTGCTAAAATTTGGCATGTATGTTTTTTATGACAAGACAAAGATGGTTTTGAAAAATGGACATCATCCGCTTACGGACACGCCTACCTCCCATACAACCCAAAAATTGTAAAACTCAATAAATAAGGTTATGTTTGTCATAGAGAAATTAAATTTGGAATGTATGTATTTTATACCAAAACTAAGATGTGTTCAAAAATTGGGAGTAATCCGTCCATGAAAACGCCCACCTCCCATAGCGAAAGCACAATAAAGGCATTAACTGTGAGCTACAGGAATTAAACTTGGTATGTGTAAATTTTTCATCAACATTTAAATGCATATAAAATAAAGACATGATGAATAAAATTCATCCGCCCACGGACACGCCCATTTTCAATAATATTTTTTTTTTTTTGAAAAGTAGGTTTAGGGTATTTCATAGTCGGCCTAGACCGACTTAAGACTTTCTTTACTTGTTTTTACTTAAATTTTTATCCTCAAATCAATTTTTGTTTTTTTTAATAAAAGAAATACACTAGAATTTTTGACAATGATTCCATCTCCGAGCTACAATATCAAAGACGCCAATTGAATTTGAAAAAAGAAACAATTTTTATTTTCAAGTATTCTGAACCAAAAAAGGTGGAATCTTCATGTATGTATTCATAAAAAGTAGGAATTTATAAATTTTGGTACAGTGACCAATTACATGAGTCACATCAACAATACATGATATCAATGTACAAAACACACAAAAGATAAAGAGAAGAACATGAAAATTTCATAACTAAATTAGAGTAGAGAGTGAATTTCAGAACTAATTAGAGTAAATTAGAGCATGGAGTAGTTCACGCTTCCATTGTGTAAATATGTGAGTTTCATGCATTTTTTACTTTAATCTTATGAACTATTCTTGCTGCTCTTGCATTTGTACATGGATTATATGGAGTTTCGTAACTTAACTCATAAAATAGTTCACTTTTTCTTGTATATGTACATGAGATTTATGCATTTTTTTCAAACTTATCAAAACTTATCTGAATTTGAACTTTTCTTGTTCTTCTTGTTTTTGAACATGAATTTTATTCATAAAAATTATGAATGATTGATATTCCCTTTGTATTGTTTCAGGGCACACACAACATTTTTCGCATAAATCGCTCTACTTTGCTATTTGTAGCCCTTTTTGCCTTAAAGGTTAATTTGCAATCGATGGGTTTTTTAGTGGTCTTCGAATCTTCATCAGAGAACTCACTTGCAACATAAGATACGTCCACCAGCTCAAACCTTCTTTCTCGAGTTGATCTTCTTAACTCTCTTCATCATCTTCGAAGGAAAAATCACCGATAGTGCCTTGGTGCATGTAACTATTTGTTTTAACTATTGCACACGGTGTGGTTTTTATCAAAATTGAATTTAAAATTGTTTATTTTCCGATTTAAAAAAAGTTGAAATATATCTGAATTAGCCATGGTAACTATATGTATCTTTTATACACTTTATGAACTTTAAACACTAGGCTTTTGATATATTCATGTTCTCCTGTTTGTTATTTTTATTTTGTTTATTTTATACATGGATATCATAAAAAGTATACGTGACTCAAGAACTGAAATTTTATTTCGGAAATATTATTAAATTAGTAAAAATTTATAATAAAAAAAAAATTTAATTTACAAAATTTATGAATGATTCATGTTCGCCTTATATTTTTTCATGGCTTACACGAAATTTTCTATTGCTTCATTTATCTTTTACACTTACTTTATGAACTTTAGACACTGGACTTTTGAAATATTCATGTTCCAGTTTTTTTTTTCTTTTGTGTATATTATACATGGATATCATGAATAGTTAATGTAACCCAAGAACTGTTCTTGTTCTTGTTCTATTCGTAGTTGTTTATACATTTCATGAATTTGATTTACAAAAATTATGCATGATTCATGTTGCCCTTGAATTTGTTCATGGCTTGCACGAAATTTTCTATTGCTTCATGTATCTCGTACACTCATTTTGTGAACTTTAAACACTAGGCTTATGAATTGGTTATTCTAAATACATGTTTATTTTTATTAAAACTAAGAATTTTTAATAATTTTGAAATTGCTAAAATAACATATTTATACCAACATTTTCATCTAGGTGTGCAACTTGACAGACATGATATTTTAAACTTGCAGTCAATTAATTTATTTATATGTTTTGCTTTCTATCCAGCTATTTCCGGTATTTCCGATGTGACACATCTTTTGTTGTTATACCGTCAAGCTTAATAGCTATGACTAAAACTGAAATTTTAGACAAATTTATTTAAATTGTATTCAAATAGTTTTTAGGCAAACTTGTAGGTTCGATATGAATTTTGTTTTAATTTTGTTTTTTTTTTTTTTTTTTGTTTTTGGCATACAATATAATAAACTAGTTCGTAACTTTAAAGAAGCCATTTCAACTCATTTAAAAGCAATAACAACAAATTTAGTGCTAAGCAGCATGATGGTGGTTACAAAAAAAAAAAAAACAAATACAAAAACAACAGAGCAAAAACAAATATATCAACAAACTAGCGTACGAGCGCGCGCTCACTTTCCCGTGATTAAATTCAATGTGATGATCATCATGACGACGATGTTGATGATGGTGATAATAATCATATGGCTTTTTTTTCGTTTTGTTGTTGCTCAACTTTTATTTAATACAAGTCGTCGTTTTTGTTGCTTTTTTTTCATTTTTGTATCGGATCAAACTGATGAATCATAAGCTTAGCGAAGCTTCGTTGACGGTTTTTGTATTGCTTGAAGAGCAACACACTGGCTGGTACTAACATGATGACGATTATACCGGATACCTTTGGACTTGGTCTTGAAATAAAAAGCGAGAAATTCGGCGATAAGTTATGCGCTGAGAGGCCAAACGATATAGCAGAAGCATGAGTTTCGAGAGATGTGACGTAAAGAATTAGTTGAAGATTGAGAGAAGTTGGGCA